>CM038675.1:296198940-296517398 GCA_021605145.1 Aegilops bicornis
ATGACAACGAAGATAGCATCATTTCACGGCAGACAGGGAAATCGATCCACCGCAGAAGTCCATCTACGATATGATCAAACTTCCATTACGGGATGGCAAGAGGTTGGAGGAGACCCGGCTAGATACCGTTGGTGATACCTTTTTCACCCTTGACGAGACATCACGCATTCATTCCACCGGAGATCTGGAGCAATTTCTGCCAAAACTTCATTGAGTCCCACCAATCCAAGCTGCTTGAGGTCATGGTACATCTTAGATACTTCGGAGATGTGCTCAGATGGATAGAAAGGGAATTGTGTGCCCTTACCGTTCATAATGACTTTTCTTAGATGGCGCCTTTAGGAACCACAATTCGGATCCCCTCGAAGAAGAGTGTATCTTTGTCATCAATGTGGAAGCTTACTTGTAATTTGGAAATGCCCTTGTCGATACCACGTTTTTTCCACCTTTTTCACCATGGCATCTAGGTGTTGTGCCTCACGAATCCACGATCTTCCAAAGTATGAGAGACTATGAGGGGTTGGCAAGAAAGCCTTGAGGAACAACTTGAAGATTCAGCTTGCGGAAAGCTTGGCAGATCCAGTTGGAAGGGCTTGAGGGATTAAGCTGACTTGCAGTAAGCCTTTACACTTTCGGGCATACGCAATCACATTACGCCTTCTTAACAGGAGTAGCAGTATTCAATACTTGGGTTGTACTCTTGAATCATTTCGACCCATCGGAGTTTGCACTTTGAGGTTGAGGTTGGGTTGAGTGAAGATATACTTGAGACTCTTTGTGATCGGTGAAAATGTCCACTTTCCTTCCCAACAAAGAGATGTCTCCATGTTATCAAATGCATGGACAACTGCACGTAACTCAAGATGCGTGTAAGGTGGGGTTAGTTCTTTTTAGATTTGAGCTTAAATTTGCAGCGAAGGTATAGGCCACAACTTTCTTCTCTTGCATTAACACAGCCTTACGAGACCTTGAAGAGAGAAGCATCACAGAAAACTTTGAATGGCTTGGATTCATCGGGAGGAGTTAAGGCAGGAGCTGTGACTAGCTTCTCTTTGAGGGTGTTGAAAGCTTAACGTCACACTTTCAGCGTCCGAGACATGTACTTGACATGCTTACGAGGGAGGAGGTTGGAAAGAGGCTTTGCAATCTTAGAGAAGTTCTCAAGCGAATCTTTGGCAATAGCTTGCAAGACCAAGAAAAGCTAGGCGGAGGCTGCTTGACATTCTGAGGAGGTTCCCAATTCACAATTCTGAGACACCTTCCTCGGGATTAACGACAATGCCCTTAAGCCCGGAAATGATGTGAGCCAAGATAAAGAACTTCATCAAGCCCGGAATTCACATTTAGAAAACTTGGCATAGAATTGATACTCTACTGAGCTTGTCGAGCACCAATCGCAAATGTTTGGCATGATCCTTCTTATTCTTGGAGAAAGACCAAAATATCAGCCGAGATACACGAAGCGAATTCATTGGTGTAGGGGTTGAAAATGAAGTTCATCATTAGGGAGAGCGTTACGGAGGAGCATTGACAAGGCCGAAAGACAGCGTAAGCAGTATATTCATAAGAACCAAGAAAGCATATACGATACGAATCTTTTTGTCTTGGGAGATATCTTGTTCACGAATCTTGAAGATTTGATGATATTACCCATCGAAGAGGTCAAGCTTGGAGAATTTCACTTTAGCACCTTTGAGTTGCTCGAAAAGCTCATTGATGTTAGAAGTGGATACTTGTTCTTGATTGTCTTCTTATTCAATGAATGATGTCAATCAGCTTTGCGAAATCGGTTCCATGCCATCCCTTCTTACGGACAAAAAAAGAACTCCACAACCCCAAGGAGATGAACTTCGATGCGATCAAACCCCAGACGCTCTTGTTCATCGAGCTGTTTCTTCAATTCCTTCAGCTCTTTAGGTCCAAGCTTGTATGGGCTAACGCGCAAGCGAGTTGAGTGCAGGGCTCAAGATGCGATAATCGAGACTCAAGCTGGCGGTGCCGGAAACATACCGGAGAGCTCTTCTCGGAAAGACATCTTGGTACTCTGGCAAAGACTTGTTGGAGATCTGAGGAGCTAGCTATCAATTCACCCTTCTCATTGAGAGAAAAACAACCTTGAATGGTTTCATCACGAAGCGGCATAGATGATCACATCCTCGGAAGAAGTGGTGTCAATTGTGAATTTCCTGGCGGCTTCAATCAAGTTGAGCTTTGTGCTGAGAGAAAGCCAGTCCATCCTCGAGAATTAGATCAATATCCAGATTCACCAAGGACAATTGGTTTTAGCGAAATCTATAATTAAGCCCATCTTGATAGAAACATCCGGAGACGCCATAAATATTAGATGTCATTTTGCTTACAGGGGACACAATCTTCTAGCGGAATAGGAATCTTTTAAAACTGTCCCACAAACTCATGCTTAGCAACAAAAGGTCTAGAAATGAAAGAAGCGATGCCGCAGGAATCAAATAAAACTTTTCTTTGGAATATCGATATAGCTGGGAAGATTACCCATTATCCACAAATCGGTAGATTCCTCCGCATTGAGCTGCATTCATCATATTCACCTTGGCATGCTTTGGATTATGCTTGACCCACTTTGCATTATTTGGAAGATCTCCACCAGGAGGAGGAGGCGGAAGGCGCCTTTGGATTTGAAGCACTTGTTCGGCGTAGTGACCTTTATTTTTACATTGGCACTTGTTTGCAAGTCACTTACGAAATGCAGACGATGATAAGGAGCATTTGACCTTGGAGCTTGAGGAATTTGACTTATTACGATAGCTTTGGGTTGCGGAGTGGGTGGGAAGATCCCACGACCACTGAAGTTCTTCCTGGTGAAAAAGGGTGGCCAAGCGGAGGAGGAGGAAAGGTAGAACACTGCTGCCCAGCTGCCACTTGAGAGGAAAGAAGAAGGAGGCCAGACACGCGTCTGATTCTCTTCTTAGAAGCCTCACACTTGAAGTGAGCACCTTCTTGCTTGAGGGCCATGTTAGCCAGAATTGGTCGGCCGAGTAGGCTCAACAAGAGCGAGAGCTAACTGCAGATCCTCTCTGGCGAGGCCACCTCTGAATTGATAGAATCATTATTCTTTTCATCGAGGGGACATCTTGTTTAAGCCCAGGCAGAAGCAAGTTTACGAAGGCTGGCTTGTTGTATTCATTACACGAGACATGCTTTGCCTTGCTTGAGATTACCGGAACTCCTCACGCTTGCTCTCAACAACTCTTTGGTAGGAATGTGGTGAGATTTGAATCCAAGCCGGAGAAGTGGATCCGAATTAATCACTTTCGACCTCCTCGGGAATCTTTGTATTCTTTGGAGACCAATCGGTACCTTGGTCCTGAAATTTGAAAAGAAGCCGAACTTGACGTAGTCCTCAGACTTTGACATTGCTACATTCAAAATGCTTGTTGATATCCACGGAAAAGAGGCCAATCCTTCTGTAATACGTGGCCTACAACCTGACACGATAGTCGCTGAAAGAAAAGCTTGACTGATTTGCAAGGGAATTGGTTGAGGGTAGGAAGCGGGGCTGATGATTGGAATTGCTTGCCTTGACCAGCAGTTCCCTTTGCTTGCCTTGGCCCTTAGTTGCTGCGCCTTCTTACGCCAATCGGCTGAATCAACAAGTGAGCGTTGGCGTTAGTGGTTGCCATCAAAGCTGCCCCGCCATACCTCCGGAGGCGGAGGAGGTGGTGGAGAGGGATTCGCTTGACTCCCATCGATTCGATCCGGATTCGGCAGCGTTGTCAAGCGGAGCCATCTGAAAGAGGTGACATCCGTTAGCATCTTGATGAAACAGATAGAACAAAGGTTG
Source organism: Aegilops bicornis (assembly GCA_021605145.1). Taxonomy (NCBI): domain Eukaryota; kingdom Viridiplantae; phylum Streptophyta; class Magnoliopsida; order Poales; family Poaceae; genus Aegilops; species Aegilops bicornis. The sequence goes on from CM038675.1 coordinate 296,202,761, forward strand.
AATCAACGCCGGATAGAAATTGCAACATATAGTCTTCACAATAAACATTGAACAAGGATGAGCGAATAGAATTCCAAAGCTAACAACCGCGTCCATTAAAGTGAAAAGAGCCACTTGATAAAGGTATGGAATAAAAATCAACAAAAGGTGCGGATAAGAACAAATACTTGGTAAGGGATTACCCAATCTGAGCCAAATATACTGGCAGGGGAAGAAATGCTAAGAGCTACTTGAATTCCCACTTATAAACTCCGAAAAACTTTAAGTTTATGCAATCGGGTGTTGGGGATACGAGAGGGAAACAAAATATCTCACCCAAACTAACAATCCCTACATCCGGTGTATCCATCCTTCCAACACATAACAAGAAACCCTCGGAAATCGTTACCTCAACCTTGAAAAGCATCCCAAATTATCTGAGTTATGGCAATACTCTAAAGCTCGCATGATCTTTGGGTTATCTAGGGGTTATCTCACCCGACAAGCGTACAAAAGAGATTTTTGATGTCGTAAAATGGCTTTCGAGGTATTCGAGAACTGCAACGATAAAATTGTGGCGACAACACCTCGAGACTCAACTCCCACGGAGACCACTTCACACAACCCTAAATGTCGGGAGGCACCAAGAACAATGTTCTCAAATCACAAAACCATCGTAGCGATCCCCAAGATACCACGTGATCCTAAAAAAATTTAGTAAGAAATTTTAGGAGAGGAGTGTCAGAACTTCACGTCGGGATGCCTCACGAGGCTGACGAAGGAATTTGAGGGAGTAAAAAGAATCCTACTCTCAGAGTATGCCATATAATCCTAAGACTCAAAACATTTTGTTCTAGACTTCAACAACGCCCTGACTGATTGATCAGCCGAGGGGCTCCTAAAGTCGAGGATGGCTCTAATTACCAACATAGCAACGCCCTCGATCTCGGCTATATCTCCCGATGTCGAGAAGCACTTGACTTGAAACATAACCTCTTAGCATTGAAAGCAATATGCCGCAAGTGAGGTAATCTTCACACAACCCATGTAATTCATAAGGGAAAGAGATACATGAGTTTAGCTTACGAGTCAGCCACTTCACAATACATAAATAAACATCCTGCATCATCAGATTACACTCAAGGTCCGACTCACGGAACCAAAATAAAAGAAGACTACCCCAAAGCTACGAGATCCCCGATCGTCCCAATTGCCCAGAGCTCCACTCAAATTGGTCATCGAGGGAAAAGACACATAATGTAGCGACCACGTTCCTCATTGAACTCCCACTTGAGCTCGGTTCCGGTTTAAGTCATCATGCACTTGGCATAGTGCATCGTTAACACACTGCAACTGTTTTGGTAGAGATACTGTGAGATCACGGAGACTCGGCAATCTCAAACCAGCGAGATCAAGACTATTTAAGCTTATAGGTAGGGCCAGGAGTTGTGAGAGGTGGAGCTGCAACAAGCGTTAGCAAGCATATGGTTGGCTACATTACGCAAAGAGAGGCGAGAAGAGAAGCAAAGACACGGTCATGAAGCTAATGTAGCGATCAAGAAGTGATCTACGAAACTACTTACGTCAAACATAACTCAACACACGTGTTCACTTCCGGGACTCCATGAGAAAGACCATCACGGTTACACCTTCGATTGATGTGTTTTAATTAAAGGTCGACTTGGGGTTTTCTACAGCGGGCATTAACAAATTCCCATCGCCTTTCCTGCACTGCATAGCACCCGGCGGGCGGCTTTGAAAGATAATACCCTGCGACGGTGTCCCAACTTAGCCCATTATAAGCTCTCACGGTCCAGCAGAAGGATATTCCTTCTCGTGGAAGACCCGATCGGTCTCGGAATCCCCGGACTTACTAAGACATTCGGCAAGCAATAAAAACAAGACCCGACCGTGAAAGCAGCTTTAGATATGTCTTAGACAAATCCCGATAAAGGAGCTGCACATATCTCGTTCTGAGGCTTTGCACATCCACGGATATATATATATGAACACTCACGTCTGAAGAAACCGAAAGATACCCCAGAGTTGCCTCGAGGCTGGCACCACAAGTGGCTCTAGTTTGGACCAACACTCGAGGAGGAGCATTGGCGGGGGAGTTAAATATATAGATATGACCCTGCGGGCTTTCGTGCCAGAAACCCCAGGGGAAAAAGGCTTAGGTGGCAAATGGGTAAAACCAATGTTGGGCCTGCTTGGAGGAGTCTTATTCAAAGCTGAGCCCACTGTCAAGAGGTCCCATAAATCACTGGCTTAACCCGTGTAAGGAGCATAAAATCCAAGGAACATAACTGCGGTATATGGCCGGAAACTAGGAAGCGAGCGAGAGTGGAACAAGACATACCCGAGGCATAAGGCCGGGCAACTTCAACCCTTGTACCAAGTATATAGATGCATTAATTAAATAAGATATATTGTGATATCTCCCAATAAATGTAACCATGTTCAACAAGGAGCAGCATCTCCATGTTCCACAAAAGGAACAAACTTCATCTTCACCGCAACTAACAGCTTGGTGATATAAGAGGGGCTGAAATGCAAAGCGGTAACATAGCCAAACAACGGTTTTGCTAGGAAAGGATAGTTAGAGGGTTTGACATGGCAATATGGGAGGCATGATAAGCAAGTGATAAGGCATCGCAGCATAGGCATAGCAAAAGAAGCGAGCATCTAGCAACAGCAAAGATAAGAAGTGATTTGAGGGTATGAGGTCAATGCTTGCTGCACCCAAAGTTCCTCGGAGTTATCAGAAAACTTGATCCTCGTAAAGCGTTCTCAACGGTTCCTCATTTCACGTACTACGTCTCGGACTCTACCCAAAGCAAGAACACAAGCAAAGGAAACCTTAGGCAAATAATGATTCCACGGTGCAATGCACACACAACATGATGCAAAACATGACATGACATGTCACGAGATGTGGTATGCCGTCACAATGCATTCATGCGTGCTCGGGGAAGGAAAAAGGATGAACAAAGGCATCAACTTGGCAAACCAAGTATGCACGGCTGGAAAAGATGAGATGATTACGGTTGAAATCGATATAAAGATCCACCCGGAATCGGATGCACGGTTTTGCAAATGACAAGCAAAAACAAGAATGACACAATCTCGCGATTAACACAGCATGATGCTACTTAAGCGTGCAACAAGAAATTAAGCTACTGCACCCAAACGTTACCTCAACAAAGCATATGGAAGTGATATACAGGGAGAGATGCTTGACAAAAGATGAACCACTGAGCTACAGCTAAATCACATATTAACAGAGTTCAAACAAACGCATGGAAAAAGAAATTGCAAAAGATATCAACTTCACAGACTTAGTACCAGAAAATACTGAACATGGCAGAATCAGCATCAGGAGAGCAATGTTCAGAACAAGTAAAGCAGAAACAACATGCTACAGGAACTTATAATATCAAACCAAAGGCACAAAATGAATCTAGTCAAGGAGCAAAGAACAAAAGTCCCTTACTGCAACCATGAGCCAAAAAGGGATCAGAGGAGAAGTATGATGGCACCCATGTAAACATAGCAAGATTACGTTACCAGATTTCCAGACTTAGCAGAGAAAACTGGACAAGGTAAAAACAGATAACAAGTAGGCATGTTTAAGAGCTCGATGCACTCACTACAGAGCATTTCATGATAAACTAAGCATACATCCAACAAGAAGGCATGGCATAGAAGTTATACATGGCAATAACAACAACATAGCATACACGGATCAACTAGAACAAGCTTGGCAAAATTGAATAACATGTAAACAATCTGCCAGGAAACATTTTATAGCAAAAGTAGAGCTCGATTGACTCAAGCTATGGCACACCATAATTTCAAACAAAGGCATGGATAGGTATAGCATATCCATATGCTCAAAACATCCTTACTGATCTACTGATCATCCTCAAAAGAGGCATGGATCTCTTTGTATCAACATGAACACATGGCATAAAAATAACAGCAGGGCATGACTTAGTAAAAATACTAAGTCCCTGAAATCAGCAACATTATGATGCCCAGTTTGCATGCTTGTGCTAGTCACCACCGAGATCACAAAAATACGTGGCATACACCCCTGTAAAGATGGAATGGTATAGATCAAAACACATGTAGGACTCAAGTTCATAGGATGCACACATCAACCATGGCAAAAATGACAAAAGTGCATTTTCTGATAAGAATCTGAAACTAACATCACATAGCCCTCTTACACCAGCATTTCGGGCATCAGGATGAGCTCAAATGAAAACGATGCAATGCGACGAAATGATGTACTCATCGAGTCGAAAAAATCGGTATGCTATACGCCCAAAACGAAGCCACGTGTACAGAGTTATGATGCAACGAAAACGCAACAAATAATCTGCAGAATAAATAACTTAGAGGAAAACCGGGGCTCGGGGAAAGAAGTCAACCCTAGTCTCAGATCTAGATCGGCTCGTGGCCTTGGTCCGAGGGTGATGGCAGCTCGCGAGCTGGAGTGCGGAGGAGGCCGGAGAAGAGGTCGAACCCGAGGCGGGCGGCCAAGGGCAATGGCCGAGGTGGCCAGGCCCACGCTGTGCAAAGGGGCAGTGGTCCCGGTGGGCGTGGAGGCGGAGCGGGGAGCCTCGTAGGCAGGCCTAGGGCGGCCCGTGGGAGGAGGAAGGCGATGGGGCGCCCGAGTGAGGCCCGGCGATGTGCCTCGGGGCAGGCGGCCTCCATGGCCGGCAGCGATGTGGTAGACTGCATGCAGTGGCGGCTCCCAGGTCAGCAGACATGCCCAGTGGGCTGTGTCCGTGCGGAGAGGGGCGGGAGCTAGGGTTAGGGGTGGAGTTGATCCGGGAATTCGGGAGGAGGTGTTTTTATAGGTAGAAAGAGCTAGGAAGCTCCAAATGGAGTGTAGTTTTACGCCCACGATCGTGATCGAGCAGCGATGGACATGGAAGTGACTTAGATGGGTTATTGGGCTGTTTTGAAGGGTGTTGGAATGCAACCCAAAAGAGGCCTTGATTCTGGTTAACCGTTGGGTATCAAACGACCTCAAATAGCCTGAAACTTGACAGGTGTGGTCTACTGGGTGGTGTACCAAGGCCACTTGGCAAGCCTCAATGACCCATTAAAGAGCGTTCAACACCCGCTCACGAAAAGAGACAAGAGGGTGCGTAGAGGAGACATAGGAGTGCCGGATTGCAAAACGGACAACGGGGAAAATGCTCGGAATCATGAGACGAACACGTATGCGAATGCAATGCACATGATGACATGATATGAAAAGCATGACATGGACAAATGCAAAACGAAGGGAAACCAAAACACGGAGGGAAAATAATATCACAATGCCGAAAATGGCAAGAGTTGGAGTTACAAATATGGAAAGTTACATCCGGGGTGTTACAGCCTCGTCGTTTTTGGATTGATGCAATTGATACCGCGTGCCACATCATCAACAGTATATCTTCACAAATTCTTCAAGAAGACTACCTATGAACTCCTCAGCGACAAGAAACCCAATGTGAGTTATTTCAAAGTCTTGATTGCTAAATATTGGATTAGAGATCCTCATCACAATTCTAAATTTGCATGGAAAGCACATGAGGGTTTTATGCTTGGTTACTGGAAAGGACTAGCACACCTCTGAGTCTTCAAGAATATTCTTTACAAGATTGTTGAAAGCTGTAGATGTGCGATTCGATGAAACTAATGGCTGTAAGAGAGCACCTACCTTCATGATAGATGAACCAGTGCTGAGGAGTCTATCAAGTTCAAAGCGGCCCGAGGATGTCATTCTCTTTGAAGAATCTGCTTTGAAGAATTCATTCCGGAGCAGCGAAGAACGTCGAGCTAATGCACGAAGACAATCTTTGAAGAAAATGGTCTTTGAAGAAAATGCTGATCAAGTTCCTCGGCGACAACTAACTCATCCTCGCGTTGCAAAAGAAGTGCAAGTTAGAAAAGTTCATCGATGACATTGAAGCACCGGGTCCTCTCACACGCTCAAAAGCTTCATATTTATCTAACTTTTGTGGGCACTATGCTTTTGTCTCTATCACAGAGCCCACTAAGGTAGATGAATCATTTACGGAGCCCCGAGGTGGATTCGAGCCATGCAAGAAGAATTACATCATTTCGAGCTCAACAACGTGCAGGGAACCGGGTCAAACGTCCAGGATCCTGCGCAAGCATAATATCATTGGCACAAAGTGGATCTACCGCCTTGAGACAAGATGAAAATGGCCTTGTGGTGAGGAATAAGGCACGACTTGTAGCTCAAAGGCTACACACAGGTAGAAGGAATTGATTTCGATGAAACTTTTGCACTGTTGCTAGACTTGAGGCTATTGTCACATATTACTTGCTTATGCTAACCATCATGATATCACTTTATATCAAATGGATGTGAAAAGTGCATTCCTCAATGGTAAGCTTGAGGAAGAAGTATATGTTGCTCAACCCCGGGTTTTGAAGATCCAAAGAATCCGACAAAGTCTTGAGGACTCAACAAAGGCCCTCTATGGCCTCAAGCAGGCCCCTCGGGCGTGGTATGATACTTTGAAGGAATTCTTCGTGAAGAATGGCTTCAAACCTGGTTCACTCGACCCTACTCTCTTTACTAAATCTTATGACGGCGAACTGTTTGTGTGCCAAATATACGTTGATGATATTATCTTTATACTGACCAACATTATAGTGATGAATTTGCCTATATGATGAGTGAAGAATATCAAATGTCTATGATGGGAGAGTTGAAATTCTTCTTAGAGTCTTCAAATTAAGCCAATAAGCGCAATGGCATATTCATATCTCGGAGAAATACCTCCAAGGATGTTACGAGGAAATTCGACATGCAAGATTGCAAAGGCGTCAAAATTCCTATGCCCACAAATGGCCATCTATGCCTTGATGAAAATGGTATTGACTTGATCACAAGGTATACGCTCCATGATTGGTTCTTTATTGTACTTATGTGCATCTAGGCCAGGATATAATGCTTAGTGTTTGCATGTGTGCCTGATTTCCAAGCTACACGGAAGGAATCACACCATAAAGTTTTGTGAAGCATATTCTTTGATATCTAGCTCACACACCAACACTAGGATTATGGTACCCCAAAGGGCTACACTTTTGATCTCATTGGATATTACGACTCACGACTATGCTTTGGTGATCGTGTGGACCGCAAGTCAACATCTAGTACTTGTCATTTCCTCGGACGCATCTTTGAGTGCATTGGTCCTCGAAGAAAGCAGGCTGCGTATCCTTTGTCTCTACTGCGAAAGGCTGACTACATTTGCTGCTGGTTCTTCTTTGTGCTCAATTGCTATGGATGAAGCAAACTCTCAAGGACTACGGCATCAACGTGAAAGAATGTGCCTCTCTCTTGTGACAATGAGGAGTGCCATCAAGATTGCTCACAACCCAGTTCGGCACTTTCGAAGACAAAGCACATTCAGATTAAATCATCAGTTTCTTCGTGATCATGTGTTGAAGGGCGACATCTCCATTGAGCATGTGAAGACTGAAGAACAGCTAGCCGATATCTTCACAAAGCCCTTGGATGAGAAGAGATTTAGCAAGTTGCGGTATGAGCTAAATATCTTAGAATCTTCGAATGTTCTTTGAAAAGGACACTCATCCTAACACTTATTCAAAAATTGATGACTTAGATGTGCAACACATGAAGAAACGTTTTCTTCAATCAATGAAGAACAACACTCTAAGTGTGAAAGAAATTAATGAAGAATTTGATTCTCGAGAACCCTCGACAATTGTATGCGTTATGCGAAATCATCATTCTTATCTGGTGGAGTCACGCCACCACCAAAGTTGAAATTCTTCAATTTGAGTTTTTCCTCGATTTTGAAAGTCTTGAGTTTTTCAAATTCTTCAACTTTGCAAAATCTTCCTTTGTTTCCGTCGTTTTCTTCATTGGCTATATATATATATATATATATATATATATATATATATATATATATATATATATATATATATATATATATATATATATATATATATATATATATATATATATATATATATATATATATATATATATATATATATATATATATATATATATATATATATATATATATATACATATATATATATGGTTTATGTCTCTACAACATTCACTTATGGCTATTTCTTTAAGTTGCATTTACGCTAAGTGAATGTGATCGGGACCTTCCCCTCTATGCTATACTCAACCAAATCTATTCACAAATTCTTCATATGCGATTCTATTTGAAACTCGTTCAAAATCTTCAATGTGTCCTTGTCGGTGAAGAAATTGCGAGCGGAACTTTTAACTTATCCAAATTTTCGCTTTGCAGCTCAAACTGTTCCGCTTCCCACGATAGACTTATCTATTCACCCACGATCTAACACGATCTCCACCTTTGATGCGTGGGTGACACATGTCAGCGAATGAGAAGAATTCGGGGAGCACGTTAGTCCAAAATCTTGAAGCGAACAGTTTTTCACCGTGGCTATATATACCCCCTCTCCACTTCCTCCACTTCCTTTACTCGGCTCGACCGCTCTCTCTCATTTGGAGCTTCTCAAACCCTAGGGCCGCCGCTACTCCATAAATACGCCATGATGAGGAAGAGCTTCTTGCCTCGAGCTCGTCCCGTACAAATACTCGTCAGCTTTCATGACCGGGAAATCTTCACTCCTTGCTTGCCGTAGCTGTCTTCCTCCGCTTGAAGTTAGGCGTGGAAGATCTAACTTTGACGAACTTCACATCTATTCTTCTCGGTTAAATCGTGTTCCTCACTTCCGGGTAATTAAAAGTTACTTTTATTACAAAGCTTTGATTCTCAAGCTTTCTGAAAATCTTCAAAGGTGTTTATTCTTCAAATCTTCACACATATGAACACCTCACCCGTCATTATACTCTTGATTCGTTTCTCTAAGCAATGATTTTTCTTCAAGATTCCTCAATTGTGTGGATCCTCGATCTATACAACTCTGGAACCTAAAGACAAGAGCAGCTTAGTGAAATTCTTCAAGGCACATCTGGTCAAATTCCTCAAACTTGTTCTCTTTGAAAAACCTTACGAGAGCATATGACCTCTCCAAATTCCTCATAACTATACTCTGTTCACAGGTACAAATGTCCATTCTTTGAATCACTAGGTTCTCATCAACTTAACTCATTTGCAGCGTTCCTCGAAGAAAAGTTACACACTCCTTGAGAGAATCTCGATTGTTCAAATTCCTCAAGTGAAGAATATGGTGACGGTGAAAAGCCACTGAAAGGAGGAAAGAGGCTGAGGTCATGGCCTTTTGAAATACTGAGGACATCTATCTTGACTATTGCACACTGATGAGGCCAAGTTTGGCAAGGAGGACAAAAATTGGCGCAAGGTGCGCATCTGAGAGAGATTGAAAGGAGATGGGCAAGAGAGTGGAGGAGTACAGGTATGTTACTCCAAAGTACATGAAGAAATTAGCACTTAAACCTCCATGCCCAAGAGCTCCATTGGCACACAGCCAAAGTGGGTGACCCACCGACATCAAGCGTGGTGAGGGATTTTCTGAAGAATGGGCCAAGCGCGCCAAGTTGGCAAGACAAGCCAAAAGAAGCGGTGAGGAAATTCAATGAAGACTACTGCTGCTGCTACTGCCCTTGAGGCCTCTATCAAGCCTAGAAAATCAATGGCTAAGAAGCGGCGCACAAGCCAAGTGCTTCACCAGCAGCGCCCTCACGGCCAAGTTCCTCAGCCAATGCCCACACGGCCCAGGATCTTCCAATACCCTCACGGCCAGTTCCTCACGCTTGCTCCTGCTCCTTCAAAATCTTCAGCTCCTCTGCCAAAGTCCTCGGCCGCTCCGGCAAAAGTCCTTAGCACTGTGCATGCAGCCCACGTGCCAAAGGACTGCGAGCATCTCTATTGCCTCTGGTGTCTCGTGAGTTCTTCACTGCACCGAATTCTTCATCTGGCCCCCACTTACTGCTTGAAGAAAAAGGCAGCGGCTGGGCGAGGTCCTCGGCCAAGTCCAAGAAGAAAGCAGGTTGCCTTCCAAGTGCCATCGGCGATGAAGGCGATGATGATGAACTTGCGTAAAATCATCGAGAGATAGACAACAAAAGAAATGCAAGAGCCAAAGGCACACCTACCCTTTGCTTTTGGATCATAAGAAGATCCTCGACTATATTGATCCTACGGCATAAGGACCCGGACACCCCTATGCGATTTTCATTTGACTCTGGACAAAGTCACATCTTGACCCATCATTTGAAGAGAAATGGAAATTTGAGAAGGCGAGGCGGATCAAAAGCTTAGTTCAGGAAGAGAAGTTCACGAAGAAAAATGTTGTCAAGATGACACTGATGATCTCCTCAAGATTGATCTGAAATCAAAGCCCTCGGTGATAACTTCGATGCTTATTATGCTGATTGGCAAGGAGCCAAAGTCAGATTTGTTAAAGCGACCGAGAAGTTCACCAATGTTGCAGCTCCAACGCAACAAAGAAATTCCTCGGTGAAGCCTACTGCTTCAGCCCTCTTGTGAACATGCCTTGACTACCGTGATGACTTCAATTTCTTTGAAGAAAATGCTAGTTCGAGGCTGATGACTCCACTCCGACCAGAAGAAATTGCCAGAGGCATCCACTAGTGGTGCGCTGAAGAAAATGAAGAAGTCGAAAGCTGCATCGATTTGCGCTGAAGAAAATCAATCACATTCCTCGGCTCCTCCTGCGCCTACACCAATTCCAATCCTTCCATCGCATCGGATGTGAAGAAGACCAAGGCTGCAGAAGCGAGCTGCGATGTGAAAAAAAGGAAAGCTTGTCGGTACACTTGATTCTTCAGCTCCGAAGAGAATGAAGCCTATGACCAGCTTGTTCGAAAATCCCATTGATGATGTTTCGATCTCAACCATGCCATCAAAGGACCTTGTTCCTTTTGGTGAAGAATATGTGATCCCTAGCGGATCTGATGAAGAAAATCATTCTTTGTCGGAAGCAGATTGATGAAGAAGATTGAAGTGGATGTGATCCTTCTACACCTGTTGTATCCTCACCAATGCCTCGGTTCACATTTGAAGAGGTGGCGTTAAAGAAATTGATGAAGAGGCGTGGATATTGGAAGCACAACGCCCGGTGAAATGAGCGATGACTTTGGGACGATCGACATCCAAATTCTCCACTCTTCACCCCACTACAACAGATTCCTCGGTCCCACCGCAGCAGTTCAAATGGGCTCTGAAGAAACTCATCCAAACTCGATACATGCATGAAGAAATTCCAGCCCCTAGTCTTTGAAGAAGCTAACGCTTCACGATCCTATGAACACGTAGGCGCAAATGAAGAGGAACCAGAAAATCCTCAGCCTGAAGAACCTGAGATTGCGATTCCTGAGGTAGTGATGCAACTCACTGACACTCCTCTGCCCAAACCAAAGGATCCATTCTCACGCAAGCAAAAGTTCAAGGCTGAAGACTTCTTTGGCGAGCATGTTTTCTTCACTGATTACAACCCTTATGATTCTGCTCGCATAAGGAAGAGGCGTTTATGGACTGTTGATGGACTGCTAGTCAAGCAAATTTCTATTCATCTATGCTTTTCAACAAAGACAAAGTCTTCGATCATGCACACATTCCTCACGTGGACATTGAATCTCTGCCGGGAGCTTTGAGCACATCCTCGGTCATTCTTCCACGATCTTTGGTTTCTTTGAATTTACTGCCTTGGCATATGTGGCTGGAATGAAGAACTCATTCTTGAGTTCTATGCTTGACGCTGCACATCACCGGAGATTACGAAGATGTGAACTCTTGGGTGCTAGGCGGATGTGGAAAATACTCACTACAAGGCACCGACAAGCTGAATTGCCCGTGCCCTCCCACTCGATCCTCCCCTTGGCGGTGCTCGTTGCGTCTCGATGAACTGAGCTTACAAATCATTACATGCAAGTCTTGATGAAGCCTTTGAAGCCAGGGCAGGCCCCTCGAACCAAATTCCTGCGTCAAGGAATTAATGTATGTGCCTCGGGTATCTATCGCATTCGACGTAAGACAATGAGGCCTATCAAAGGCCACGACTCAAATGATGAAGAAGTCGTTGGCATCATGAAGAATATGCTTCTCAATATCATTCATGGCGTTAAAGTCAACTTCGCATGATTTCCTCATGAGGACTCTGGCGAATATTGCTATGTCACCATTTGAAATTTGAAGCCTTATGCACCATGGATTATGAGATTCATCGGACAAGGTCTTCACTCAATTACAAAGGCGATACTACGAACCCGCTGCTGACTACTTGCCTCCAATTGAAGTCCTCAAGCGGACATTTTCCTCAAGCGATGATAATGGCAAGGCACTGCTTTGTGATAGATGAAGGCATTCGTCCATTGGATGGTCAATTTCATGAGCTGCATCCTATTCCACAAATGACGACTCTACGCCACACATGACTCTGCCAATACCTCACGCCAAGCAAAATCCTCAACCTGACACCGAGGAGATGATTGATCGTGAGTTATTCCTCAGTCTTCATCAGAAGGTTGATCGCAATCATAAATGGGTCAAGCGTCAGTTTGGTTCAATTCTTCACAACATGACTTCAACGCATAATACCGTGAAGAAAAACCAATACTACCTCCATGAAACCTTCAACCGTGCACAGGCAATTACATCTCATGTCCACAGGCCTTGGAAGATCCCGAAGAAAATGGGTCTCAAGGAAGACTTTGGTAGTACGCACCTCCGCAAGAAGAAATTCAAGAAGGTCAAGGTTCCTTCCTTGGTGGCCAGTTCTTATTCTTCATCGCGCGACACTGATGAAAATGAAGACTTGGTTGACACTGCGGCAGGCCCTACTATGACAACCGACCCCAACAACGCTGGCGCTTCTCCATCAACTTGATATTCTTCAGGAGCGTTAGTCCTCAGTTTCGATCCTTTTGGTCATTCAATGACAAAGGGGGACAAAGTTGAGTTTAGTCTTCAAGCGGGGCTATTATATGGGCGTTTTTTTTGCTAAGTTACAACTCTCGTTCTTCTGAAACTTTATTGGATCGAGTTGTAATCTTAAACCCGATGGTGCTATGATATTTTTGATGTGTTCCTCTGCATGCTTATTCCTCGTCTTATGTTAATACACGCATCTTTGAATTATATCGAGCACCATATTTCATCATGCATTTCAAATTCTTCATACTATATGTCAAATCGTGGATGAATTACAAGATATAGGGGAGATCTCCATGATTCAACTCTTCAAATGTGCATTGCCTCAAAAGCAAATTCCTCACTATGCACACCTTCGTGGGGGAGTTCTTCTATATCTTGCAATCAAATTCCTCAATATCGGTATTTACACTTCATAAGTTTATCCCCATTGAAAACATAACCTATATTGTCATCAATCACCAAGGGGAGATTGTAAGTGCATCTAGTGCCCCTTAGTGATTTTGGTGTCTTTAAGACTTATAGGTTAAGGGACTAATGTGTTTATGAGTGTACACAGGTCTATAAGTCTATGAGGAGTTTGATATTTACAGATAAAATCGACCCCTAAAAATGAAGTTCTTCAACTGAAGACTTTGGTATTCTGAAGACTTTCTGAAGACTTTGAAAGTGAAGAAATTGGTGTGACCTTGAAGACTTGGTATTCATTTGAGGAACATGAAGCGTGAGGACTTTTGTTTTCGTAGGTACTCGTTTTTCTCTTTCTTGGAGTCATAGGAAACACTGCCGTCTCTTTATTAAAGGGGTCGAGGAAATACTAAGGAAAATTTCCATGTGATGCTCAACTCAAAATCCTACACCTACCAATCCCCTTGAGTGAAGCCATTGGAAATCTCATACAGATTCAGTCAATTTCTTGATGTGAGAGACAAACTTCTTACGAGTCGTTGAGAATTTGTTACGTCGAGGAGTTAGAAGTCGCCCGGTCTGGATTGCCTACACAAAGGAGAGAACATGATAGCCACGAGGAATTTGAGAGTCAAATTTCCGGCCAATTCTTTATGCTATCATGACTGATCCCAAAATATCTTATCCACCTAACGGTCATATCATTGAAGGGCATTTATGTCTTATCATGTCGGGCTGCTCCCTAGGCTATAAATAGTACGCCCCCTACAACCCACTAGCTGGTTGGCTGCTCCGAGAAGAACTTGACACTTGTCATTTGAGAGCAACCCATCCTCCGAGTGAGGAAAACCCCAAACCCAACACTCTACAAACCCAAAGTGATTGAGCATCCTTTGAAGAGATTGATCCTCAAGTGGATCCGGCGCTTATTACCTTTGAAGACTGTGCTTCTTCCAGACGGTTAGGCGTCATGGTCTAGAAACATCCAAGAGGAATTGTGGATCGCCCGAGTGACCAAGTCTGTGAAGGTTTGGAAGTCGTTTCAAGACTTACCACAGTGATTGGACGAGGTGCATGTGACCTTAGTTCAAGGAGAATCTGGTGAGGACTTGGTGTCTGAGCTGCGTGCTTTCGGCCGGGTGTCCAGGGACTGTGTGTCCTCGAGTTTAAATACTCCGCTCGCAACCAGGATGTACAAGCCCAGGGCAGCGGTGGGAACTAGTCTACCAAATCATTGTCTTCACCAACCTTCTGGTTCTATTTCCTCAACTCTTTCATTTCCTCATTACTTGTGTTGAGTGATTGTTCATATACGTGTTTGAAGACTTTGGTAGAAGACTTTCTCAATTTCCTCAGTTCAATTTCTTGATCTGTTTGTTTTCATCTTACTGTTATCCTGTGATTACGGCTTTACGTACTCTGTGTTTGTCTTCATTTCATCATGATGACCATGCATGATACATTATGCATACTTATGAGTACTTATTCAGCTGCAAGTAGTTCTTAAGCTAAGGAATTTCCTCATAAGCAAATTCCTCGGTGAAGAATTCATAAAAATACCTATTCACCCCCTCTAGTCGATATAACGCACTTTCAGCGATCAAGATCAAGGACTCACGGGAAGATATCACAACACAACTCTAGACACAAATTAAAATAATACAAGCTTTATATTACAAGCCAGGGGCCTTGAGGGCTCGAATAAATCAGCTTGGATACAAACGAGTCGGCGGAAGCAACAATATCTGACTACAGACATAAGTTAGACAAGTTTGCCTTAAGAAGGCTAGCACAAAAGCAACATCGATCGAAAAGGTAAGGCCTCCTGCCTGGGAGCCTCCTAACTACTCCTGGTCGTCGGCGGTCTCCACATGGTAGTAGGCATCGGCGGTGTCATCTGGCTCCTGGGCTCCAACATATGGTTGCATCAACCGGAAAGAAAAAGAAAGGGGGAAAAAGGGGTAGTAAAGCAACCGTGAGTACTCATCCAAAGTAATAGCAAGCAAGGATCTACACTACATATGCAACATTATCTAAGGAAGGTTGTATATGTGGGTAAACTTCTTAAATGCCAGAATAGAGAGAAGGCCTAGTCCTATCGAAGACTAGCATCTTCAAGCATCTTGCAGCATCAGAAGAGATAAGAGTAGCATAAAGTAAAGTAGTAGTGTTATCAACCAAGGCCAGAGATCCTTTCTCGACTCCCTGCGAGAAAGCAATCCGAGAGCCATACTATCCATTTCTCATCACAATCCAATTCTCATCACAAGTATCCAGTTCTTGTATCGATCGGGATACAACTCCAAGTGTCCGTTACCGTAGGCAGGCTATCGATAGATGTTTTCTTCCCTGCATGGGTGCACCAACTTACCCACCACGCTCGATTAACTCCTGTCGGACACACTTTCCTGGGTCATGCCCGGCCTGGCCAAACAATACGCCGCAACCCGACCTAGGCTTAATAGAGAGGTCAAGCACGCCGGACTAAACCTATGTCCGCAAGGGTCATGGGCCATCGCCCCGGGAACTCCTGCGACGCGTTGCGTCGCGGGCCGGTACCTGCAGACCCTAGCTACCTCCTTTAAAAGGCGGTGCTTACCGGTCCAACCGGTGCACGCCAGCTCGGTCGCTGGCGTCTATTAAGCTTGGCTGATGCATCTGACGCAGAGCGCCCATACTATGCCCACGTGATGGTTAGTGCTATCGGGGCAGAGGCCCCTCGGATCAAATATCAAATCGGCGTGAGTGGGTTAGGAGCAGCGCGGTAACAAGCGAGAGACTCACAAAAGATGTGACCCCGTTGCCCGTCTTGAGGACTTGCCGCAAGAGCTAGGAATGCCCGTACCACGCCTCGTAATTATCTCACGAGGCACCCTCGGTGTCAACCCGTATCCACATCACTGGCGGGTACCCTCGAATTCGACCCGCCTTTCAAATAACAATTGTAAATCAAGTATCCGTGTGTCCAAACATCAAGGGGAAAACCAGGAATCACCCCGATTGAATTCCACTCGATGTAATCATCAAGGTGAGCGTAAGAGGAACCACCCCGAGGTTCACACTTGAGGGTTGCAACGGCGGAGTCATATCGAAGTGGTTAAGGCGGAATCACCCTCGATAACCACGACCGAATAGCTACACTACAAGGTTAACATCGAAGTCTTTGTAGAGGGTCTCACCCTCGGCACTCGATAGTAACCATGTAGTGTCCCGAGCAACAAGGGGAAAGTGATGTATGCGGTGCGGGGCGGGGCGACTGGGTCTTCGATCCCATTGATTGGGTCTTCGATGATGAAGCAGAGGCAACAAGGACAAGGTGGGGGTCACTGATGGATCACTAACCAACCTATACTAAGCAGTTTAGGATAAGCAGGTAGGTAACAATAAGCAGGTTACAAAAGCAGGCTATGCATCAGAATAGGAGCAAACAATAACAGTAGCAAAATCTAATGCAAGCATGAGAGAATGGAATGGGCGATATCGGAATGATCAAAAGTGGGGCTTGCCTGGTTGCTCAGACGAGAAGGAGGGGTCGTCGGTGACTTAGTCGATCCGCGATGGCATCGGCAGCCATCACGAGGTCTACCGAAGAGAAGAGCGGGAGAAACAGTAAATACATAGCAAGCAAGAGCATAACAGGACAACAAAGCCGAGCTAGGCGTGTTCTAACACGGTGCTACGATACACCGGGTGAAGAAGTCAGCAGAATGTTTTCCGGTTAGGACTTGTGTCGAACGGATGACCGGAGGAAAGTTCCATGTTCAGATAGTTAGCGGCATCTAACGAGTAAATGCATCGCGTTTTAATTCGTCTCGTAGATTACGAGCAACTTTCATGTAGAAAACATTTTCATCCGAGTTACCGATTAATTTATATGAATTTTCAAAGTTTAAACAATATTCTGCAATATTAATAAATCTAAATAAAGCATAATTGCTAGGTGTACCTAGACCTGGTACACAAAAGTGTACCAGGAGAAATCGACAGGTGGGCAGGTCAACTGTTGACTCGGCGATCCACAGATTGGTGGTCAAATGTGAAAAGTGTGGTCGGTCCTAGGCATCATTGACTCTGCTTTCTATTGGAGTTAATTTAAGCAGTTTAATTAACCCGGGGCCACATGTCATAGGCATATTAGTGTAATTAGGTTGATTAACTAAGTTAATTAATTATCTAATTAATTAATTTGATTATTAACATATTTTTGTTTTAACAAGGCGCTGCCCCACTAGTAAGTGGCACAGGCCGGCCTCTCCTGTGGCTGGGCATGCGTAGACGCAGAGGCGTGCAGCGGCCATCAGCGAAGGAGGTCACATCCGCCCTGGGTGCGAGGCAAGGCCGAGCAGAGCGGGCCGTGGCAGGGCGGGCGCTAGGGAGGCCTTGTGGCGGCAGCAACCAGTAAGCGCTTGGGCTGCTGCGGCAGTTAAGGGCGCGCGGCAACAGCGAACCTGGCCTGTGCAGTCTGCGGTGGCAGATATGGGAAGGGGAGACTGACCGGGGTCCTCACCGGCGTTAAGCGGCAGAGAAGCGCCGAGGCACGCAGGCTCTTGGCAGGCTTGGCGGCAGCCGGCCTTGATCCTGACAGCTAGCCTTGAGGCGTCGGCCAGCGACAGATGGGGAGGGCCTTGAGCACCACGGGAGCAAGCTGTAAGGCGCTGATAAAAAATGGGGCGCAGCATGTAGAGAGGGAATCAGGGAAGGATGGGGTTCTCACCCACGCTGCCGGGTGCTCGTCTGTGAGGCTCGATGGAGCAGCGTGGGGGAGACAAGGGCGAGGCGGTCGTGACAGGCGATGGTGCGGCGTCGGGCGGCCTTGTGGCGCTTGATCGGGAATCGAGGCGGCGGCACCCGAGGCGTCACAGCCTAGGAGGCTTTGGGAGGAGGGCAAGGAGAATGGCGACGAGGTGGCGGGCGATCTTTGAGGTGGGCGCCCGGCGTCGGGATCGGGGGTTCGCTGGGTGGATCCCCGATCTAGTTCAAGGGGAGTGGGAGGGGCGAGTGGTGGAAGTGGGTCAGGGGGAGGGGAGGGTTTCGTGGGGTGGGGGGATAAGGAGGCCCAGTGGGCACAGTGGGCCGACGATCGTGACCAGCTGGGCCGTTCGGCCCAGCGTGGGGGGGGGCTGTTTCCTTTTTTACATTTAAATTTTTTACTTTTCTGTTTACCATTTTGGCCTCAGTTTTGCATTTTCTTTTAGTACCAAATTAGTTTTGTTTTGAACAAAACTTGGCACATAAATCTAACACAATCCTTGAGATGGAATAAAAAGTTTGGGGTCAAGAGGAGTTGTCTAATTATTTTTAGAAATTTCAAAAGGCCAATTTTAAATGCTGCTGGACCACTAAATAATTTCCAGGAGCACTTTTGGAATCCAAAAGAGGTTGGTTCCAACATGACAAATACTTAGGGATTATTTGCCACACTTTGAACATTTTAGTTTTCAGGTTTGGCAAATATGAATTTTTGACTTTAGATTGGATTTGAATTTGAACTGTGATTTGGATCAAGTGAAGATTAGCAACAGTAACATGATGACATGGCACCATTAACAGGGGATTACTGTAGCTTGACACTGGGGGTGTTACAAGCAACAACGGAATTTGATCTCCTATTCGGAGTCGACGGGTCGCGTAAAATCGGCGACGCCTGGAACATCAAACCCTAACTACGATCTTGTTTTGTATATGCCACTGTTGATAATTTCTTTGATCTTGACTGATGAACTATTACCCGATGTGAATCCTTCCATGCTGAATCTTTCTTCATCCGAAAAAATTGCAAACTTCTTGATCCCTGGGAGAGATCCCTCCAAGAACTCAACACCACCGTGCGCGAGCCCCACGGTGGGCACCAATCTGTCGTGGGATTTGTCATGGCGGATGTCCTGAGTGTTAGGACTTAGTCGTCAGAATAGCGCATCTATGTGGTAGCTTGAGAGGGGTTGATCGGAATGAGAGTTGCGAGGATCAACACACAAAACAAGGATTTAGAGCGACTTGAGACCTGGGAAACATCATCCATGGGTAATAGCCCTACATGTTGTTGTGGCTAGGTCTCATTACGCTCATGGAAGGAGTCGCCCGCATAAACCGGCTCTCCTAATTGTGTCTAGCCTTAGAGATTATTTTCCCGTCCCTCTTGGGGTGCCCTGCCCCCTTATATATAAGTTGAAGGCGGGTTACATGACTAGTCCTAGTAGGATTAGGATTACTCTATTACAAGTGGAGTCCTAGTCTTGCTTCCTTTGTAAGGGAATATTCCTACGCTTTCCTCTTAAGCCGCCCACCATAACGTGAGCGGCCTTCTAAACCTTGGGCCTAGTCTCTTTATCTGAGCCGCCCGGCTTGGTCACCGATGAAGTCTCAATGTTTAGGCGGGTTGCCCGTAAACCGCCAGGTCAGGCTGGTCGCGGTCGATCGCCAAGCTCCAGCCGGGTCATACATCCGGCGGGTTACACCGCAGGGTATATCTCCGACAGCAGGCAAGGCCACAGCCGTTGCTGCTCTCTATCGAAGATGAGTCGGGAGGAAGAAGAGGAGGAGCGGGAGGAGAGATAGAGGAGTGGGCCCCACCTGGCGACCCAAAGCGCCTTTCGGTGCCCAAACCGGCAGATCTCGGGTAGGGGGTCCCAACTGTGCGTCGAGGATCGAAGGTAATAGGAGGCGAGGGACACGATGTTTGCAAAGGTTCGGGGCCCTCTTAATGGAGGTAATATCCTACTTCCTACTTGATTGAGTTTGACGAGTGTAGGGGTTACAAGAGTTGATCTACCTTGAGATCGTAATGGCTAAACCCTAGATGTCTAGCCTGTATGATTATGATTATCTCTATGGACTAAACCCTCCGGTTTATTTAGACATCGGAGGGGCCTAGGGTTGTATAGAGTCGGTGCACAGAGAAAGGAAAATACATATCCGAACGCCTAGCTTGCCATTCACGCAAAGGAGAGTCCCATCCAGACACGAGGGAATGCCTTCTATCTTGTATGCTCACAGCCCACTAGTTCGGCCCAGGTCACATAGCCCGGACACTCGAGGACCTCATAATATAGGACTCCCTCAGTAGCCCCTTAACCAGGCTTCAATTACGATGTGTCCGACGTGCAGATTGTCTTCGGCGCTGCAAGGCAGGTTCCTCCTCCGAATACTCCAAAGTAGTCTTCTGAACACGAGAGCTATATCTGGCTCTGTTTTAACAGTTACAACCCACAACCGCAAGGGGATAATACTTAATCAGAAAACATGGTATGTCTTTCTTGTGATTTTATTGGTGAGGCGTTCGTCTGCCACTTCATTATTCGAATCATTTTTTGATCTCCCGTTTCGCGTTTCGAGACACAACCTCCATGACAAGTCTTGTCAAAGCATAGATTCTGTCCCCTTATTGCGGGATTCTCATCAATGAGGGCTTGGGTAATCCAACCATGCCATCCGCACGACCCCTTGGAAATAGGCAAATTTTAAGGCTCGTGAGGGGCGCTAGATATTCAACTAACGTTTATAAGAGGATAAGGACCCATCCCTTCACCTCACGCCTTCTTCCTCCTCTGCCCTTCCGTCCTTGAGCTCCAGCGCCCAAGTCTCAATCTTTCACCATTGCTACCACATACTCCAGCCATGTCTGGATCCAACTCTCAAGGCAAGTGGGTAGCCTCTTCCGTGACGAAGAAGGATATCCAGGGACTCCGGGAGGCGAGGTACATGACCGCGGAAATCGCACATAGGCTCCCGGCCAAGGGGCAAGTCATCTCTACTCCAGAGCCCGCCGAGAGGGTAGTGTTCATCCCTCACTTCCTCCGCGGGTTAGGGTTTCCCCTTCACCCCTTTGTTCACGGCCTCATGTTCTACTACGGGCTAGATTTTCACGATCTATCCCCGAACGCCTTCCTCCACATCTCGGCGTTCATCATCATGTGCGAGGCATCCCCCCACACTTCGGCCTATGGCTCAAGGTCTTCAACGTGAAGCCGAAGGTGGTCGACAGGGAGCACGCGGATTGCGGTGGCGCCATGGTGAGCAAGCTTCCCCACGCTACCTGGCCTCAAGGGGCTTTTGTGGATACAGTAAAGACATGGCAGCCGAGAGTGGTTCTACATCACCGAACCTGCGGCACCAAGTGAGGCGGCAGCTCACGCATTCAGATCCGGACCCCGTTGTGGCTCGCGTCGTGGACCAACAAGGGTCTAGACTGGGGATCGTCCGACGAGGTGTTGATGCTGCAAAAGCGCATCAAAAGTATCATAGAGAAGAACATCCTCCTCACTAATGTAATTTCTCATCGCAAACAGTTCATCCGAGTCGGCTATTTGCCACGTATCACACACATCTTGTTTACACGACTCGTTTGTGTTCTTTTGGCTCATCGCAAATAGTCATCCATGTGAACTGTATGCTGCATATCACACACATCTTGTTAAGTTGAACCGTTTACATTTGTGTTCCTAATCGAAAAACAGTTTGTCCGAGTTAACCGTATGTCGTATATCGCACACACATTGATATGGCTGCCCGTTTCTATTGTTCTACCTCATCATAAACAGTTCGAATGGATTAACTATCGTGACGCCACTTTTACACATTGTTATGGGTTGCCCGTTTCTATTGTTACGCCTCATCGCCATGAGGCAGTTTGAATGGATTAACCTTATGTCCTGCATCGCACACGCAACTAAAATCGCAAACATTTTGCACCTTCTTTGACGGTTTTTCTACACCACCGTTTGTGATTATTGCATCGCTTCTGATTTCGCAAAGGGTCTACGATCGTAGTGTCGCGTTAGCGATCTCCTGTGATAGTCACGAGGTCACATAGCCGGACCCGAGGACCCCATAATCCGGGACTCCCTCACCCATCCCGCCCTCGCTAGCTGGATAAGTGGAAGCGGTAAGCACGCATAATCGCGTTTTGGCAAAAGAAAACATATTCCCCGAAATACACTTTCAATTTTTCTGCTTAGGCCCAATCTGAAATTATTTTATTTGCGGATAGGTCCCTAGCAGAAAACCCCTCCTAATTTTCTGCTCGTAACTCCGATGAGGTGATTCCAAATCCCAGTTCTTCGTCTTTTTGAGCCCTTCATGTTGGTACCATTTTCATAATGTGTTCACACAGTGAAAATGACCATATTGCCCTTGCCCCTAATCAGCCCCCTCCCGGAGAGAAAGTTTTCCGGCGATTCGTTGCGTGAGCTACCCATACTTCTCCCAGGTGGTTTCTTCATCCCTAGGCAAGCCATGACAACCACTTGCATGATTGCATGCAGTAGCCCTGGTTTTCAACTTCGATATTTAATAAATCTCTACTTGTTTGTCTACAACTGTTATCATTGTTCTGGTACTACTTTAGTTCCATGTTCACCTTCGTGCTTTGATTCAATGCATCTGATTATCATGCTAGTATTACTTTCATATGACATGCTTAGTAGCAGTACCTGTTGGTGTTGGCCATGTTCTTGATTGCATGACTATTGTATGCGCTACCTGGAAGTACGTGGTTATGCATGTTTCCTTTGCATCTAGCTGATTAAATGCTTGCATGGTAGTATTATTGATATGTTCTTGCATGGTATTAATTATTGATGCTAGTGGTCAAGTTATGCTATGATTAGTGTTCTACTTGTGATATACATGCTCGTCAGTATTCCGTGCTCATCTGGATTAATGTTTTAATGTTGTTGTTATGCTCATTGATTATGTTACACCCCTATGATTATGTTGATATCATGCTCATGCATTGTAGTTGCATCATGTTATTTTTAATATGGCTTAGCTTATTGCATTCAAGTTTAACGGACTTAAATGAACTTGAACAACTATTGGCTGAGTCATGGTGCCACCAAATCGGTGACCAATGCAGCCACACTTGCCTTATGGGAGGGTCCTAACTGGGTCTATTGTCATGCCTCGCCTTGATTACCTCCAACGAGGGAAGGTTATGCCGCAGCGCTACCTTGGCTGGGTAGGATGGCATAAGCCTTGTGTGCCCATTGTTGTTGTAAGGATCCTTGTCCCGTTTGGGACCGTTGTTTGTTTTGCCACGACGGTGGTCGTTGATGCCTTTGGTAGGCAGGGCCACCCATGACTTATCGGAGGGAGTTGGTCGGAATGGCTGGGAGAGTGTCATGGTAGTAGATCGGTTTTGTCGGAACGTCGTTGGTCCACCCAAATGGGAGTGCGAGGCCATGGGTTACGTGGTGTGGGTACAGTGTGATAACCTCTGCGAGTGTGTGTTTAAATCTAAAGATAGTCGCGCCTACAGATATGGGCCCGGTTAAGTAGTCGGTCACACTATGGGTCAACAGTAATATTAATAACTTGATTAATAACAACCACGGTTCGATGATGAGAAAGAGATTGGTTGTGATCGAGAGAGGATCACTATGGTATCGTGGATACTGAGTTGATGGATATTTGTGATGTTGTGCGAGAATCATGGGTAAAGGTCAAGCTCCTTGTGGTCATGTAATGATTACTACGGTATTGTAATACCAAGGTTGATTGAATCCTGAGATGATCGTGTGACGTCTGTGATGGTAAGCTTATGCATGTGATGGTTACGAGGTAACCCGGGCAGAGTAAGTTTGTGCATGATAGTGTCATCATGTTGCATGCTAGTATCGTCTTGTTCATATGCTCATGCCATGCTCATATTGTTCTAGCTGTATCATGTTCATGTTGTTCATGCTATGTTGTTCTGATAGTATCACGATCATCATTGCTAAGTAACCTGTAAATGCCATGTTGTTGTCTGCCTTGATTGCTTTTTGGGTGTTGTGAGCTTGCAAGTACATTCAATGTCTTGACCTAGCATGCCCTGCCGGTTTGCAGGTCATGCCAGTTTTGATTGCTTGTTTGCCGTGGATTCCTTGTTTGTGAGCTAGGATAACGTTCCAGCCAGAGTCCATGCGGAGTGGAGTTCACCACCGTCGTCGTTGTTCCGCTGCTAGAGTTATTCCGTTGCATCGTGTTGTTCTGCTTCTTGCAAGGAGCAACCATGGCAGGCGTAGTGTCGCCATGCCGATGTAATCCCTTGTATCCATATAGCTTGTAATAAAGAGCTGATTTGTTCTATGCTAAGCAGTGTCGTATTCCAGAAGAAATCTCCTCGATCTCTCGGCTGGAATACGGGCCGTTCCGGTTTCTCTGGGCCGGGGTGCCACATTTCGGCATCCCCGTGACGTAGTCACCTATGTCTGGCCAGATGATGATGAATGCCGTCACACCAAGAGGGCCATAATAATATCTCTCCATAGTCGCAGGATCAAAACCCACTCTCGAGTTGTTCGGTCACTTGCCAAACTTTCAGGTGAGCCTAAAAGTTATCGTTATGATCACCTTGTTACAGATGATGTTTAAGTAACCCCAAAGCCCACCGTCCAGTAGGAAATGACCGATACACTCTCATTGTCTAAGGAACTAAAACACATGCTAACACTCCGTGTTATAATAGATGATTTTAGACGATGCAATCACATAGTATAACAGACTAGTATTGGGTCGATTCAATATGATTGTTCTTATAACGTCATACCCTCAATGTTGTTTTAGGACTATCATTATACTTAACGATATCTTAAGATCCAGAAAACATGATCACCAACCAGAAATCGGTCTTAGAGGCAAGACCAGCAACCTATTGTTTACCGTTTATCATTCCACACGTCACTCTGCGGGGATGCTACTAACGCGACACTACGATCGAGAGACCCTTTGGCGAAGCGTAATGCGATGCATTAATCGCAAACAGGGATGTAAAAAACCATCAAAAAAGATGAAAAACATTTGCGATGGCGGAGACATCAAACACGATTCAGATTTTAGTTACGTGTGCGATGCGGGGCATACAGTTGATCCAGAAGAACTGTTTGCGATGAGGCAGAACAACAAAAATGGGCAGCCATATCAATAGGTATGGCAATGGGTCTGGTTTGGGGCGGGTGGAGCTGGTCCAAATCCAACCCATGACCCATCTTCCTGCCCTCTGCCCATCCACCAAATTATCCATGGGCACAACTTGTGCCCATGCCCAAACCCGCTGGATACCCACATACCCATCACTACAAAAAAAATACACTTCCGTGATGATACGTGTTTGTCATAGTAGGTCGCGTTTTTTTTCATGCATGTACATCCATGACAAATTTATGGCGATGAATCAAGATAGTCATACACATCTTTGTCAGAGAAGTGTTCCATGACATTACCAAAATTATCATCCGGAAGTGTCCACTTCCATGACGATAAATCGCGCGTCCGAAGTGCTTTTCGTCAAGGGTGGGCGACACGTGGCATCCACCGTAACGAACGCCCGTTAAGCTATCGGGTCGGATTTTGGATCCGATAACCGTTAACAGCCACGACCAATGCGATTTTCCACGTGTAAAATTCTCATTGGTGGACGGATCCATGCGCCCGAGTTCCGTGTTAGCACGGTGTCACTCATCCAGCGGTCGATATGGGCCTATGATATGTTGACACGTGGACGGCCCGACGATGGCCCACAAAGTTTAAATGGGCGGCCCCAAGAAGGCCCATAAGATTTAGCAGAACCATAATGGGCGGCCCAGCTAAAGGCCCACAAAATTTAGCGGACCATAATGGGCGGCCCGACTAAAAACCCACAAGATTTTGCAGAGACCATAATGGGCGGCCCAGCTAAAGGCCCACAAGATTTTGCGGACCACAATGGGCCAGCCCAGCTAAAGGCCCACAAGATTCTGTAGACCATAATGGGCTGGCCCAGCTAAAGGCCCAACATTCTTTGTCAAATCGGCCCGTCAACGGCCTGTCCTAAACTTGTCATCAACGCGGCCCATGGTCGCCACGGCCCGTTAACGATCACGCTAAGTAATTGGGCTGAATCACGGCCAGTGTATTTCCGGCGATTAAAGGTCAGCTTCATTTGGGCCCATTTAAAGGCCATCAAACTTTCAGCCCATAAGCGACCGTGAAGGATTTGGGTCATATTCGCCATGTCGACATTAACTGTTAGAGACCCACTATAGATTTGGGCCACTTTGACTGTTGTCATTTTCGACTGTTAACGCCGGACGTAAACCATGGGCCATATGTGGCCCAACGTCATATCGGGCCCATTAACGGCCCATATAAAATGACGATAATCTAGCCCGGCAAGAAGTTCCGGCTGTTAAAGAGCCCATGTATTAGGTTCGGCGCATTTACGGCCCGTCCGAATTTCGGCCTGTCAAAGATCCGCGTTGTAAATGGGCCACCATTTCGGCCTGCTAAGTCCAGTGGGTTATTTGGCACAATCAGGGGCCAATCTCACTTTCGGTCTATTAAAGGCCCATGTTTTTTATGGGCTCGAGATATTTACACACATAAGCGGCCTATTTTCTTTGAGGCCCAAATTATGTTTAGGCATTGTTAAAAGGCCCACTATGCACGAGCCTACAGAAAAATATGAAAGCTTATGCTGATTTAGGCCCGGATATTTTTTAGTGGGCTACATGCCAATTCGGCTAAGTAATCATTTTTAGCCCAATTGGAATGGGCCCGTGAATGTTGGCATGTTGGACTCCTCACGAAGTTTTAGGACGAATACATTACTAAGATAAACATACACTATATATACAAAAATAGCGTCGTAATTCACGCGGCACTGGGCGGCATCATAAATGTTGTATCACAACAAAATAAATTCCAACCATACAACAAAAGGCTGTTGGCATAAATTTTACTGATCCTTCGAGGATAAAAGCACCATCGGATGTATAGAAGCACGGTCATTTGACACGAGTGCTAATGTTTGGTATGTAGAATGCGATGGAGCAGCATGATCTCCACCTTTTTTCCGCCATTGCTCTTGAACAACGAAGCGAATGTCTGATAGTCTGGTTTCAAAACCATTCATATCTTGACGACATTTCTCAACCACTATTCTTGTTTCCGAAACAACGTCCATTAGGGATTGGACTTGTATGCGGAGCACGCAGATATATCACTCTGTCTAGCAGGGAAGATTTTGTTCGATGAAGAGCGATTTGGGCGAGGTTACCTTGACAACCAACCCAGAATTATGCGGGGAAGGTGCTTTTTGCCTTTATTAGTGGAGAGATCTTGGCCTTGCACGCAACAAGAGGTGACATTGTGCACTGTAGTAGCCTCGTCACCTTTCAGTGGTTGTGGCTGTTCAATCATTTGTTCCATAGCTTCACGAAAGTTTGAACTTGTAGATTAGTGTACGAGATAAGTTACTAACGAGACAAAAACAAACAAAGTAAGTTAAATGTTTATACATAACTTATTTTGGTGAACTCTTGTAATACATTAGCATGTATTGTAGTGCCAACTACATAATAAAAATCACTTCGGAACATATGTCCATGTAGCATGCCCTCTTTGTATTGTCTATTTCCTCACATTCGTTGACATCTAAGGATAAAGAGACATGGTTTAAAGTAGGATGAACATAGTATGACATCATTCATATCATGGGCAAAAGATATAAAACAAATAGCCTATTTTATCATTGTGTGCATGCGTGAACATAACAACTAGATTACAGATCAAGACCAAAGAATATCCTTCATCTCTTTTAAACCATGTAAGGTGAAATGATACGTTAAGACAACTGTGTATAAAACTGAATAGAGTATGGCGACATTGGCTGCAAACCAAGTAGTTAAATGAACACATCCACGGTACCAATCAGTTCAAGGCAAGAGGAGTAAGGAGCTTACGACAGCGGCTTGAAGCTGGTGTGCTCATGCCCTTCATCTTCTTGGTGTGGCAATCCTTGAAGATTTGCACTTTGCATTCGGTTCGGAGTTCTTTTTGGTCATACGGGCTTTCCTCTGTATTTGGAACAAGTCAATATAGATCACGGTAATATGGCACAAAAGAAAGAAGGAAGTAGCAGACTATTTACAAGAGCCTCGCGATTGTGCAATATAGCTACGAGATCCTGTTGTTTGTTGGAATTTCACTTTAGAAGCGGTTGGTTTTGTTCTTCAAGCAGTTATCCTAGAAGAAGATACACTTGTAAAGGCACATACATAAATACAAGTTCAATATGTGGTGCGATCAAATACATATAGCCTATTCGATACTTTGGATCGGACCAATGTTTAACGAGGGTTGTCGATCTTCATCGTAATATATTCCACTTGAGATGTTTAGGCGATTTCATTGTTACCCTTGCCTTCAAAGTGAGATTTTCTAAGGTGGTGCATATCTTGTCATTGAGAAGCGGTGAAAAACATGAGTGCATGCTTGTTTAGTTGCATCATCTTTCAGATCCAACTTGAACCTCATACATTGAAAAAGAATGTGAGTCTTATTAGGGAGGAAGCTAGAAAGTATGGGGCGAGCAAGACAATATTACTAATTGCGATGAATAACATTACTTACAGGATAAATGGTCAAGGAAGGTGTTAAAGCTGGGTATTGTCTTTCTCATTCTGTCTTTGGATCCACGTTGGGAGGATACGTGCATGACACCCTAACGACAGCGGCTGCCTCACGATACTAACTTGGCTAACTACTGTAGCATCACGTGGCCTTTTTAAACCTGCCTCAAAATGGATCTCCATTCTTCCTCCTTTAGATTTTGTTAATCATCAAGCATTATCCACGATATACTGTTTCCGCTTGTGTAGCGACCCGGACCGAATGGATCAAGTCTCTACGTGCTCGAGTGTCACCTGGATCGATAATCTTGACACCACACGATGCCGAAGGATTTATAGCGAGTAGCAATCACACACTTATTACATCGATTGTCGGAAGAGGACTTATTACAATAAATATGGCTTAAGGCCATCTAATAACGATAACAGCGGAAGAGTTGGAAGAATAGTGAGTCCATCAACTCCAGTGACATCCTTGAGTATAGAACCACGACCTAAAACACCTTACTCGTAAATGCGAAAAGTCGCAACATGAAAGTTGCAGCCAACAATTGACACATGGAATATGCTTTGGCAATGTAACACATAGAGAGAAATGAAAGAATAGGCTACACTACATGCATATATGGCTGGTGGAAAGCTCTATGGTTACGATTTTGCATAAAGCTAATTTTTCCCTACTACAAAGGAATAATTTTATTTAACTATCATGGTGGTTGTTAAACATTGAGAATGGTTGTGACATCCTCAATCCCAATTAAAAGTACTCATTAAAAACCCAACAATATTAATTAGAGTAACATGTTGAGATTCACATGATATTCAAGTACTAGATACTCAAGATTTGTCCATAACGGGGACACGGCTAATCATGATTAGTTTGTACACTCTGCGAGAGGTTTGCGCACTTTTCCCCACAAGACTCGATCGCCTCCGTTTGGTTTCTCGCACTACATGGTGTTTGAGAGGCGGATGGCCGAGACATAGTCTTTCGGGAAGCGTTTGCACCTTACGATGGGTAGACCGTACCACCTACAACCCCTACATCAGCTAGTCTACCACTGTAAGAGTTCACACAACTTATTCAACTATGCGAGAGCCCATAGTGGCTTGTGGCTGCACTACGGAAGTTACTAGCATGAATGATCTTATGATCCCTTTGAGCACAGGTGGCGGTCCCAAAGCAGGCAAGTCACCTTGAAAACAGGTGCCTCAATCCACCGAGATGTGTGTTTAAGTTGCCACCTTAGATAAACCATTAATTATCAATCTCACATCATCATGGATATTCACTCACCCAATCCACGTCTACTAGCATAGCATGGCATAATAAGCAAGCGTAGAAGTAACTCCCAAAGGTTTCATAAGTAAAGCAGTGTAATAGGTACTACCTCATCTACTTCCCATCCCACAATTTAATTTGATCCTAATCATGCAAGTGTTTGAGGATTGATCTAATGCATAAAAAGCTGGGTATGAGAAAGGTATGATCAAAGTGTTACTTGCCTTAGCCGATGATCATGAAAACCTAGAGACTCGAAGTAACAAGCGGCACTCACGGGTGATCTAACGCAGACAAACAACAAGCATACAATAAGTACTCATCTAATGCACAGGTAAATCTCAAAATAAAGATCTAACGGAAAGTTCAACTTAAGAACCACGGTTGCAAAAAGAATCGAATCAAATAAAGCAGCGAAAGTCAAAAGTCGAGAAAGAAAGCGACTAGGGTAAAGCAATTTGAAACTAGGTCAAATTTTACAGTAGCAAAACTTTGTTTAAGTTGATTAATCGGAACGGCGGTTTGAGATGAAACTCAGGCGTTTGAATCACCTGATTAGATAAGCAGTGAGAAGATAAACTGATTTGAAGATTGGATCGAAATCGAAATCGGAAAATAACGGATTAAATCCGATCTAAAGGAAAAAGCAGCGAGCAGTTAAATAAGCGGACGTTAGATTAACGAAACTAACCGTGAGCAGCGTTCATTAGAAACGAGCACGGTTCGGTGAGCGTTCATTAATTAACTAAACCGAAAAAATAAACCAATCTAGGGTTTTAAAAAAACCGAACAATAAAATAAAAACCGGGCGGTTCTCTGTTTTTTTTTAAACAAAACCGGCCGGGTGGGGTGGTGCGGTGGCTACCTCCGGCGAGGTCGCCGGCGGGGCTCCGGGGCTCCGGCGGGGTCGGGATGGGTTCGGCGGGAGGCGGCGAGGTCGGCGGTGGCGGCGCACGGCGTCGGGCGGCGTCAAATCGTATGCGACGGCAGCGGCGCAAGGCGGCGCATGGGGTTGAGCGGGTTGGCGGCTGGATGGGGAGGAGAGTGGGGCGGTGAGGCGGCTTATAAGAGGGGAGGCGGGGTGGCTTGGGGAGGGCTAGGCCGGCGGGGAGGCGTGTCCAGGCGGACACCGGCGGGCGTGTGGGTCTCCTCCCGAGCGGAGATGTGAGGAAGGGGCGCTGGGCAGGCGGTTGGGCTGGGCAGCTGGGCCGTTAACCCCGGTAGCGCGCGTCCTTTTTAAAAAAAAAGCAGCAATTAAAATAAATCTAAACGAACTCCAAACTAAAAAAATAAATTTTCCCGACTCCTAAAAATGAGTTGAACAAAATGAACTTTATTAATGCATATTTTTAAAATACTCATTTTTCCCTAAAGCAATAAACCTCGAAAAAATCCAAATTTGATTTATTTATTAAATCTTCATTTTTCATAAATTTTGTGAAAGTCATATTAGTCCCTCTCTTATTTTTGATATTGGAAAAGATATTTGAAGATAAAATAAATAAATCCAAATGATCCTATTTTCAAAATTTGAGAAAACCCAAATATGAAAATAATGAAATCTCCAACTCTCTCAAGGGTCCTTGAGTTGCGTGAAATTTTCTAGGATCGGAAAAAATGCAAGAAAATATGATATGCATGATGATCTAATGTATAACATTCCAAATTGAAAATTTGGGATGTTACGACTTCTTGCCGTGGTGCTAGTTCAACAACGAATATGGAAAGTGTTAGTGTACATCAAGCTGTGAGAGTACATATAAAGGAGCATGCAACTACAACTTGACTCGGTCGAGTACCGTCTTGGTGTTGATGCTCATGAGGTTCATCTGATCTTGCCAAGTCCTGTTGTGTCGGCGATTAGCTTGAAGTAGTGTTAGGTGTGAAGACAGCTTGGGAGGCTGGCGATTCGGAGTAAGCGAATGAGTAATGCTTGGTTGAGATCTTTGAATGCAGTTGAAGGCGGATCTTTGCGGCTGGTGGAAGCAGTTATCTTGTGTTTGTAGATTTAGCCGGTGGACTTGGACCTTCTCTTGCACTATAAGTACCAGTGAGAATCTCGGCCAAGAACCTTTTCCGTTTCACCCGACGAGTAACTTGACCTCCCTACTATATTATTTTCCTTGCTCTTTTTGACTTTGCCATGTCAAGCTGTACCCACAACACAAAAGAATAAAATCACTCTTGAACTCATTGATGCATGATCTGAGACAAGCAATACTTTGATGTAAGACAACCGTATGAGGATGGAATATGTAAGAAAAACGAGAATGACATGACATATTCACATTACGATGTGCAAACTAAGCGAGAAGGATTTTCAAGAAAATAGAAGTAATGCAAGCTAGACACCATATGAAAGATGCAACCAATATTACTACGCCAAGTTAAAAGTGTCTTGTCATAAGTGGCAATTCGAAAAATTAGAAGCAGTACCACGTACAAATCAATGCAAGATGCAACCACTATCAAACTGCCATCTTAAAAGCATCCAATCATGAGTGACTGATGCGGGATACACAGCAGCAGTACTTTGATGTAAGAACATGGTATCATAGATAGATGCAGTGTATTGTAGACACAGAAAGCCATGTCATATGCACATGTATAACGTATAAACTCAGCAGGTGCAGTTTAATCAAAATATAAGAAATACAGGCTAGACAACATATGCAACATGAAACCAATTATCACACTGTCAACTTAGAGCAAGAACCTGCGATGGTGGAGTCTGGAGATGAACTCATCATGTAGACTTGGGACTTCAACTTCATTAGCGATATGAGGGAAAATCTAGAGAGGCTCTGTTTGCGTCGGCGCGGAGGACCGCCAACATCCCCTAACTTACTCTTTTCCTTCCTATTTTTTGATATTGCCTTATGAAGTCAAAACCACAAGAAGATGAATAAAATTAGCTCTGCATAACTGGTTGATGCATGATCTGAAGACGAACACTACTTTGATGTAAAGGCAAAGCGCGAGGTAGGAGGATGGAATATATACAAAAAAGACAGCGTTTCATATTCACACGTCACGATAGGAGGATGGAATATGTATGAAAAAACTTGATAAGCGGAAGGCATTTCAACAAAAATAGAAGAAATGAAAGCTAGGCACCATATGAACATGCAACCAATATCACTCTATCAGGTAAAAAGTGTCTCGTCGTAAGTGCCATTTCAAGAAATTAGAAGCAGTAAAAGCTAGAAGAAAATGCAAGATGCAACCTACATCACAGTCCCAAGTTAAATGTGTCTTATGGGTAAGTGATGGATTGCGGTATAAGTTGTAAGCTACGCAGATGCAGTTCAACACAATCGGAAGCAATACAAACTAGATATCATACGGAAAACGCAACCACGTATAACAGTTCCAAGTAAGAGCAAGCACACATGATGGTGGAGTAAGGGGAGATGTGCTCATCATGTACACATATGTTCTAGAAATAGGAACACGTGTCATATTCACGGGCATTATGTGTAAAGTGGCGAGATGCAATTCAAGTTAGAAGCAATACAAGCTA
Organism: Aegilops bicornis; assembly: GCA_021605145.1. Lineage (NCBI taxonomy): Eukaryota > Viridiplantae > Streptophyta > Magnoliopsida > Poales > Poaceae > Aegilops > Aegilops bicornis. The sequence continues at coordinate 296,236,250 of CM038675.1, forward strand.
GACATCATATGCAACATGCAACCACATATAATAGTGTCAAGTTAGAGCAAACACCTGTGATGGTGGAGTAGGGGATATGTGCTCATCATCTACACAGCTACGTTGACTGTCCAACCTTGTGTTGTCTTGCGAATCTTGTTGGGAGGATGGCGGAGTAGAATCTGTAGAGACCCCCTATTTGAGTTGCTTCAAAGGACCACCATCATCCACTGCCAGACTAATTTCCTTCAGCTGTAATGATTTTGCATTATGAAGTCAAACCGATAAGAAAAAGGAATAAAATTCGCTCTTCAGAACTCATTCATGCATAATCTTGTGAACACTACTCGGATGAAAGGCAAACACATGATGCGAGGATGGAATATGTATGAAAAGCAGGGATGGTGTGACATATTCACACCTATGATGTGGTAACTAAGCGGAAGGCATTTCAACAAATTAGAAGCACTGCAAGCTAGACACCATATGAAAGATGCAACCAATATCACTCGCCAAGTTCAAAGCGTATGGCGTTTCAACAAATTAGAAGCGGTACATGCTAGAAATCATATGCAAGACACAACCACTATCACGATTGGCGACTTAAAGGTGCCTTATCATAAGTGACGGATCTGGGATATGCAAGAATAGTAGTGCGATGTAATAACAGGAACACATGTCATATTCACGGGCATTATGTGTAGCGTGGCAGATGCAATTCAACAAAGTTAGAAGCAATACAAGCTAGACATCATACGCAACATGCAACCACATATAATAGTGCCAAGTTAGAGCAAGCACCTATGATGGTGGAGTAGGGAGATGTGCTCATCATCTACACAGCCTACGTTGGTATCTAGCCTTGCGTTGTCTTGCCAAATCTTGTTGGGAGGATGGCGGAGTAGAATCATGTAGAGAACCTCCGTTTGATTGCTCGGAAGGACCACCATCATCCAATGCCTTGCCAATTTCCTTCAGCTTTATTGATTTTGCATTGTGAGGTCATACCAACAAGAAAAAGGAATATCATTCGCTCTTGAGAACTCATTCACGCATAATCTTGGCGAACACTACTACGATGAAAGGCAAAGTCATGATACGAGGATGGAATATGTACGAAAAAATGAATGGCTTGACATATTCAGACCTATGATGTGGTAACTAGCGGAAGGCACTTCAACAAATTAGAAACAACGCAAGACACCATATGGAAGGTGCAATCAATATCACTCTGCCAAGTTAAAACTATCTCGTCATAGGTGGCGTTCATCAAACTAGAAGCAATACATGCTAGAAATCATATTCAAAGGCATAAACCAATATCCTGCTGCCAACTTAAAGGTGTCCCATTGTAGAATTGTCAACACCGGCGGATCTCGAGTAGGGGTCCCGAACTGTGCGTCTAGGCGGATGGTAACGAGGAGACAAGGGACACGATGTTTTACCCGAGTTCGGGCCCTCTCGATGGAGGTAAAACCCTACTCTGCTTGATTAATATTGATGATATGGGTAGTACAAGAGTAGATCTACCACCCGAGATCGAGAGAGGCTAAACCCTAGAAGCTAGCCTATGGTATGATTGTCGTTAGATCCCTCTGGACTAAAACCCTCCGGTTTATATAGACACGGAGAGGGTTAGGGTTACATAGAGTCGGTTACAAATGGGAGGAGATCTACATATCCGTATCGCCAAGCTTGCCTTCCACGCCAAGGAAAGTCCCATCCGGACACGGGACGAAGTCTTCAAACTTGTATCTTCATAGTCCAGGAGTCCGGCCAAAGGTTATAGTCCGCCATCCGGACACCCCTAATCTAGGACTCCTCGGTAGCCCTGAACCGGGCTTCAATGACGACGAGTCCGGGCGCCAGCAGATTGTCTTCGGCATTGCAAGGCGGGTTCCTCCTCGAATACTTCATAGAAGATTTTGAACACAAGGATAGTGTCCGGCTCTGCAAAATAAGTTCCACATACCACCGTAGAGAGAATAATATTTGCACAAATCCAATCTGGCGATGTATTCCATGCGTGACATCACACAGCGGCCAAGCCTTTATTCGAATCGTTTTCTTGTCCCACCTTAAGCGTGTTTAGCGAGGCGGTTTCCTTGACACGTCTTGTCGAGGCAGAGATCGTGTCCCCTTATTCCGGGATTCTCATCAATACGGGCATGGGTAACCCAATCGTGCCCGTTGGCATATTTCCTCAATCGATGGCGAGTCCCAAACGGTCACGGGGAGGGCTCTTGGTATTAAACCTCTTTATAAAGAGACCAAGGCTCTACTCCTTTCTTTCAATCTCAATCAAATCCGCCTCTCGCCTCGAGTTCCAACACCCAAAGCTCCAGATTGAGCGCCCGGACCTTCGATGATGTCCGGCTCCGGCCTTCAAGGCGGTGGATGCCTTCCTCCGTTACGGAAGAAGGCGTGCTAAAAGGCTGAGAGATGCGGTACCTAACCGCGAAATCTCGCATAGGCTGCCTGCTCAAGGGCAGGTTATTCCCACTCCCAAGCCTGGTGAGAGCATGGTGTTCGCGTCTCACTTCCTTCGGGGCTAGCCTTCCAAGCGGACCCCTTCGTGAGGGGCTCATGTTTTATTATGGGCTGGAATTTCACGACTTGACTCCGGAGTCCATCCTCCACATCTCATCGTTCATCGTCGTGTGCGAAGCCTTCCTCCGCATTACTGCTCACTTCGGATTGTGGCTTAAGACCTTCAAAGTAGAGCCGAAGATGATCGAGGGGCAGCACGCGGAGTGCGGAGGTATTTATTATAAGCAAGAATGCTAACGCTCCATGGCCCGAGGCTCTTTTCAAGAGGAGTTCAGCTTATGGCAACGAGTGGTTTTTATATCACAGCTCGGGGGCACCAAGTGGGTGGCGCCACCCGCCTTCGCTCGGGTCCCCACCACGGCTAGCGTCATGGGTCAATAAAAGGGTTTAAGCGGGGGCCGTCCAGGGCGTGCCCTTGTTGCGAGGGCCGCATTCGAGATCTCCTAGAGAGAGACATCAATCTGGTCGCGGTGACGCAGAGTCATGTTGATTCACCGCACCTTGCCACAAGCGTCGCCCCCTCCGCTTTGTGGTAGTTTAATCCGGAGGGACCACGAGCTCTCCAACATTTCTGGTAGCGACGCCCATGGAGATGTACAAATTGTTCGTCGGATCACAAGCAATGTGTCCGAACTCGACCGAGGACGCAGGTATGAGCTGCAATCGCCCGGATACTCAAGTAAGTAGTCCTGTACCCGGACACGCCATCCGTATATTTATCATAAAATTGCCCTTAAAAGAGTTGTCCCTTATACAGGAGTGGATAGCGAAAGCAAAGATAATCAGGTGTCCGGCCCCCCTCCCTGAGACCACGCCGGATCCCGTGTTAACGAGGATCTTTGGAGGTTGCGCCTTTGGAAGAAGGCGAAGGGGGAAGAAGGAAGCTACCGCCTCCCGAAGGAGGCTGACGGAAAGGAGGAATCGAGAATCCCTCCATCCGGGGAAGAAGAGGACCGCCTCACGAAGACCCGGAGACCATGGTCTCAAAGCGGGAGAAAAATCTTGGCAGAGGGTCTGCGCGGGGAGATGCCTCGGCCAGACTTGTGCCCCTAAGGTGATCAGCCCTCCAATGAGCCGTAAGTAGAGAGGGGAGTTTTAAAATAAGAGACATCCCTGTTCTATTTTACGAGGAAGATAGCGAATTTTTACCTTGTAGTTCGGATCTCAGCCCTTCTCGTGAGCTCATCTTGAGGGATCTTGACGGAGATGATGGAGGCGGGCGCCTCCCCTGCCATACCGCCGTGCGGCGGGCGACCCTGAGGTGTCGCGACGGAGGTTTCTCCGGATCCGGCAGGGCGGAAGGCGATCGTATGGCCCCCAAAGCCCTCGTGTCCGGCCTTGAAAAAGGCCATCGGATGGAAATGCGGCACCGTCCGGTCTTGTGATTAGAAGAGCTGAAGGATCTGCTCAGGCGGCGTCTATCTCGTAAGAACACCGTGCATTGATGGGCACGGTGATTGAAAGATTTCATCCGCGGAGAGCGGGTTGCACGAGGCCGTCGAGTTCTTGGCGGAGGTTTTGAGGTACGCGAAATGATGTACCTTTTGACAGTTCCGCATATAAAAGATGCGCCTTGTATAGATAGTAGCCCCTGAGACTCGGTGCGTTGTCAAAAATGACGGCGCGCCGAGGATCACGATCAGTGTATAACATGTCGCGTTCCTATGTAGGTGGCGAAGTGTCCGTGGCTAGCGGATGATGAATTTGCCGAGCTAAGCGGCAACTTAACATGGCAGATGCCGACATCGCGCTTGTTAACAAGTGGCTTGACGAGGCACAAGGTATCTAATTTCTTCGAAGACACCCGGTAAGAGGAGCTTGATGCCCGTACCTTACAACATGTGTGCTTGATGCAGATGGTGCCGCTGCCATGGAGAACCTTGGGCGGAACTTGCCCGAGCCAAGGAGCAGGCCAGGAGAAGCGATCGCGCTACCTTAAAAGGCGTTGAAGAGCTGAAAGCCGAACAGGCTGCTCACTGCCAAAGCAAGAAGGAAATGGCCGAGATGGCTGTGAAGTTGAAGAATGCTACCGACCGCTGCGAGCTTCTTGAAAAAGAAGATCGGGCGGAATAGAAGGACCTAAAGAAGGCCTACACCGAGGCCAAGGATGCTCGCTCTGCGATGAGAGCTATGAAGGAGGAGCTATGTCAGGCCGGAGATATCGCGGCTGGAAAGCCCTTTATGCTGTGGATGAAGTTCGGGGATCCTAAATATGCTCCGTTGGACGGTTGTGGAGTCTGGCGGACCCTTACACAGACTTGGCGGCGAAGTCATGGGGCCAGCTGACCGAACACTTCCGAGATCAAGAGGATCAAGAAGTGGAAAAGCTTTTTTGGTCACAGTTCCACAATCCAGAGCGCCCACTTCCATTAACCGATCGTTTGGCCGCATGGGCGGAGCTGAATAGGTTATCCGGACTCGCTATGAAGTATGTCGTGAGTCGTCTGTGGCTGGGAAGGCCCGAGCCGAAGAGTTATTTTAGCTTGGTGCAGCAATTCCTTGGTGCGGTGCCGCATATCAATGCAATGAAGAGGTCAGCATGCATAGAGGGTGCGCGGATGGCTCTTGCCCGTATCAAGACATACTGGGCGGAGATGAAGGCCACCGCTGTTGCATCCCAAGATTTGGACGGGAGTCGAGTACCTGCTGAGCACTATTTTCAGGAAGTTCTGCAGGGCGCTCGTTTAATAGAAACGCAGTGCTCGAAGGATATTATGTTCGAATAACACGTATTATTGTAAAACAATGTTTCGAGGGAATATAAAAGCTTTTTATACTTGTGCCTTCAAGAATTAAAATACCTCCCAATGCGGCCGTTAATGTATATGTATATATAACACGAAAGACGGTAGTCGTCGGCTTCACCCCACGCATATAATGCGGGGTGTTCATGTATAGCGATTTTCACACTTGATCCAACGTCTTGGTCCTATAAAGGAGGTGATAGCGCATGGCAAGCAAACAAGCTGGATTATAATGCTTTATCACTTTCACTTAGCCATAGGAGTTTGACGGTGGGGCTACTATATAGCCCACAGGGCACCAGCTCACCCGAATTGAGGCGTGTGTGTGCCTGGCAGGAAAGCAGCCGCCGTTAATGCGAGGAATCCTAAAGATTCCGGCGGGTCATCGGCCAGTTGACCAGTCTCACGCTATATCATGACAGTCGATTTTGGCTTTCTCTCTTGAGGTGCTCGCTTTGGCTGAACAGGGGCATAATCGCGATAGTTCTCTGGTGCCGCCTTAGCCGATAGAGCGGGCGTAAGGCAGCAAAACACGTGGAGCCGGGCAAACCCAATATTTGACCAAAGACATGATTCGAGCTGATGCATATAAGGCCAAACTCATGACGCGAACACTCCCTAAGGTATTCGGTCTTTATGAAAACGGGCTGAAGAACGCCCTTAGTAATAAGCCCTCGGTGTCAGTGCACGCGCATAAAATTCAGCGTGGCCACATGCCAAGGCGCCAGCCTCCACCTCGGTTATAGCAACAAACCGGGGATGTGTATCAACAAGAGGCGGTAAAAAAGGTTTACGCAGGGGTCTTAATCGAAAAGAATCCTTGAACGGGTCCCTCTTGCACGTCTGCGCTTTGTGTCTCCGTTGTGCCGTGTATCACCAGATGGTGTAGTACGGTGTTAAATGCAGTAAAGAGAGGAACTTAGTTGAAAAGATCATGCGAAAATGTACGTTATATTAAATAAACAAAGTACAATTCAAAAAATGAATAAAATTGAGCTTTATTGTCTCTTGTTGTACATGCGCTTGGAGCCCTTATGCAGGGGGTATGCGGACTAGTAAGCCCTTGTATGTTTACGCGGACTTGTCTAGCCGTGTCAAAGTCCGAAACGACCTGTTTAGGCACTTTGATTAGCGAAGCTGGTTTAGTGTGTGGCTGTTAAGGCAGCCGCACAATCTTCCGCGCTCGAGGAACACTCGATATTTCCCTTTAATGAGATGATGCCTTGCGGACCGGGCATTTTAAGTGTAAGAGATGCGTAATGCGGTATTGCGTTAAAGCGGTAGCTTCAGCGTCCTAGTAGTGCTTGATAGCTACTTGTAAATGGGGGCGATGTGGAAGGTTAGCTTTTCGCGTCGGAAGTTGTCGGGTGAGCCGAACATAACTTCTAGCAGGAGAGAGCCCGTACAATGGGCATCTGGGCCTGGCGTTACCCCTTGAAAGGAAGTGTTGCTATGGCGAATTGTTGTTGGGTCTATCCCCATTTTGCGGATTGTGTCCTGATATAGTAGGTTTAGATCACTGCCGCCGTCCATTAGGACTTGTGTAAAGTGGAGTCCGTCAATTATCGGATCTAATACCAGGGTAGTCCAGCCGGCGTTCCGGATACTTCTAGAGTAATCATGTTGGTCGAAGGTGATTGGTTTTAACAACGGTGGCGGGAATCCTGCAGGATAGGCCGTATGGGCGCGTGTCTCTATAGGCGCCACTATGCTTTTCCTTTTTGTCACGTGAAGTGAGTTTACTGCTTTTGACTTCACGTGGGAAATTCTTTTTGTTTTCGGTGCTCTTGCTTGTGGGGTTCGTCATCGTCCTCGCTTGGTGTGTTGAGCCCCTTGTGTTCGGTGTTGGGTTTGCCGGATTGCTTGAAGACCCAACAATCTTTGTGGGTATGGTTTGCGAGCTTCCTGAGTCTTGTGGATTTGACATATCTTGTCCAAGATTTTTTTTAGGTTAGATAGTTCTTCACTGTTATACTTGTGTGGCAGCTTTTTCTTTTTCTGCCGAGTGCTTTTGAATACGGCGTTGGTATCGTACTCTTGGGCTGTTTCCTTGGTCGGTGCTGGTCCTTCTTTGCGTCGCGGTTTCCGTTTCCATCCCTAACTTCGGATGTACTTGGGTCGCTGGTACTACATCTTGCCAACCAGCTATCCTCTCCTGCACAAAATCGGGTCATGAGGCTTGTTAATGCGGCCATTGTTCTTGGCTTTTCTTGGCCGAGGTGTCTCGCGAGCCATTCGTCTCGAACGTGTGTTTGAAAGCAGCTAAGGCTTCGGCGTCAGGACAGTCGACTATCTGGTTCTTTTTAGTAAGAAATCTATTCCAGAGTTTCCGGGCTGACTCTCCGGGTTGTTGAGTTATATGACTTAAATAGTCTGCATCCGGAGGTCGGACATAGGTCCCTTGAAAATTTTCCCGAAAAGCATCCTCGAGCTCTTCCCAACTTCCAATGGTGTTTTAAGGGAAGGCTTTTAAGCCAATGCCGGGCTGGCCCTTTGAGTTTGAGGGTAAGTATTTTATGGCGTGAGATCATCTCCTCTAGCCATGTGTATGTGGAGGATGTAATCCTCAATCCAGACTCGAGTGGTCTGTTGTTACGTCGTATGCCTCTATGTTTACGGGCTTGAATCCCGCTGGAAATTCATGATCCAGCACCTCATCGGTGAGACATAGGGGGTGTGCGGCACCCCTATATTTGTGTGTACCGTGATGTTCGGATACTTGATGTGTTGCATTGCTTACTAGAGCTTTCTTTCTTGGCCCGTAGATAGATCTAGGTGGGCCATCTTTTTTATGCGAATCCTTGTGCGGATCGCGTGCCGGCTTGTGTGCAGCGCCCTTTGCCGCTCTATGTCGGCCATGGGGTTGTTCACCCGACCGGGTGGCTTCCTTATTTTTTGATTGCGGGGGCTCTAAGGCCTCCTCATCAAATTCGGCAGTAATTTTCGCGGGTAGCTCTTTGTCTGGCGATCGCCGCCGTATTTGTCTCTTGATGTTGATTACTTTGCTCCATCTAGTTCTCGAGTGCATCTTCCGCTGTTTTGAGCTTCCGCTTACGCTTTTTTTAGGCTACGCGGCAGTGTGATGGCGAGCCTTTTGTGGAGGTTCTTCTACTCCGGTAGCTTGTCCGGGCGTGAGGTCGTCGACTATTATCTTCACGGGGACGGGCTGTTTATCCAAGTTGCCTGTTTGGACTGTTGCTCGATGGCATGTTAAATGCCGTCAGCCGGTTCCCCTGCTCTATGGCTGGGTCTGCGCCGAGGTGGGGTTTGGGCGGGCCACGCCCGCCACTTTGGCACCTTTTAGAGAACGATCCTCGTTGCGTCCCTTTGTTCATCGTCATCGTTTCTTTTAGGTGTGTCCACCATGTATACATCGTGAGATGGGGTGGTTGTCCAGTGCCCTATAGGCGCTGGTTCTCATAAATCTCCTACATCGTCGTCCATACCGGCCGATGTCTTGAGTCGAAGTCGAGCATGTCGGTTAAATCATCGGCGGTGGCTATGAAGTGGGTGGTGGGTGGGCTTTGAATTTCTTCGTCGTCCGCATCCCAACCTTGCCGACCATAGTGCGGCGAGGCTCCTCGATAAAGAGAGAGATTTTAATGAATTAGAATGTCGCCGAAGGCGAAGTCTTTGAAAAGATGTCATGACGGTGAACTCCATGATCGGCGCCCAATCGGATTCGATTGGCAGGGGCGCGGAAGTTTCGGAGTCCGGAGAGGAGTCCGGCACTTTGGAGTCACGGGCTTTGCAGAGGACAAGGCTGGTGTTTGGCTCGATCGCCGTAGAGATTGCAGCCCCCGAGGCCATGTCCAGCAACCGCCCTCGATTAAGCGCGATCGGCTCCGAGCTAAGGGTCGGGCGGGCGCGAAATGCGACCTCCGTGGCACTTTGATACTGCGGCGAGCTAGATCACGCCCATCGTAATAAAGCGGCTCGCCGCAGGCTGTGGCTCGGATCCGTCGAAGATCAAGTCTCCGCGGATGTTAGCCGTGTAGCTTAAACTTCCAAATCTGACCTGATGGCCAGGGGCGTAGCTTTCGATCTGCTCCAGATGGCCAAACGAATTGGCCCGTAGTGCAAAGCCGCCGAATACGAAGATCTGTCCGGGGAGAAAATTCTCACCCTGGACCGCATCGTTGTTGATGATCGGAGGAGCCATCGGGCCTAAAGATGATGACATAGAGGAACTCTCAATGAAAGCACCAATGTCGGTGTCAAACCGGCGGATCTCGGGTAGGGGGTCCCGAAGCGCGTCTAGGCGGATGGTAACAGGAGACAAGGGACACGATGTTTTTACCCGAGTTGGGCCCTCTCGATGGAGGTAAAACCCTACTCACTTGATTAATATTGATGATATGGGTAGTACAAGAGTAGATCTACCACGAGATCAGAGAGGCTAAACCCTAGAAGCTAGCCTATGGTATGATTGTCGTTCGTACTACGGACTAAAACCCTCTGGTTTATATAGACACCGGAGAGGGTTAGGGTTACATAGAGTCGGTTACAAATGGGAGGAGATCTACATATCCGTATCGCCAAGCTTGCCTTCCACGCCAAGGAAAGTCCCATCAGGACCCGGGACAAAGTCTTAAATATTGTATCTTCATAGTCCAGAGTCGGCCAAAGGTTATAGTCCGCAATCCGGACACCCCCTAATCCAGGACTCCCTCACCCATCATAAGTGGTGATGCGGGATACACAAGAAGAGTAGTTTCATGTAAGAACATGGTGTGATGAAGCGGATATAGTATGTACCAAAACAGGAAAGCGTGTCATATTCACATGTATCATGTGTAAGCTAAGCGGTCTGATTTACACTAATTAGGAGCAATCTGAGCTAGACACCATATGCAACATGCAACCGGATATCACACTTTGCCAAGTTAGAGCAAGCACCTTGGATGGTGGAGTAGGGGCGGAGACTTGGACCTTGTAATGCACTAGCACTACAAGGAGAATCGGTACAGATGCTCGTTCACGTTCTTGCAGCGGACCACCATCATCGCCTTCCTTACTCTTTTCCTTCCTCTTTCTTGATTTTTCCTTGTCAAGTCAAACCCACAAGAAAAAGGAATAAAATTTGCTCTTCAGAACTCATTGATGCATGATACTGACGAACACTACTTTCATGTAAGGCAGCCGCATGATAGGAGGATGGAATATCTATGAAAAACAGTGAGGCGTGACATATTGACACGTATGATGTATAAAGTGTAAACTAAGCACAAGGTGCTTGAACTTATTAGAATCGATGCAAGCTAGAAACCATATGAAAGATGAAACCAATATCACTCTGCCAAATTAAAAGGGTGCCCTAACAAATGTATTTGACCAAATTAGAAGCAATACATGGCAGCAGGCTAGAAATAATATGCAATATGCAGCGAATAAAGGTGACTCATTGTAAGTGATTGATGCAGGATCTGAAGAGAGGTAGTTTCATGTAAGAACAAGGTTAACACATAGATGTAGTGTGTACCAAAAATAGGAAGGCATGTCATATTCACGGTATAGTGTGTAAACTAAGCAGATGCAATTTACCCTAATTAGAAGCATTACAAGCTAGACACCGTATGCAACATGCAACCACATATCACATCTGCGAAGTTAGAGCAAGCACTGTGATGGTGGTGTAGGGAAGTGCGTCTTGGTCTGAGCTACGTTCAATATCTTCATTTAGGCTTGCTATTTCTTGAGAATCATGTGGATAGGATGAAATTGCATTCTTTATAAGAGTATTGTGTCTCATATTAACCGCAGCGTGTTGTCTCATCATAAGCGATGAGCCTTGGATACACAAGAACGATGGTTTGATGTAAGAACATGGTGTGATAGGCAGATGTAGTATGTACCAAAAATTAGGAAGGCGTGTCATATTCACATGTATAATGTGTAAGCTAAGGAGATGCAATTTAACAAATTAGGAGCATTGATGAGGGATACACAAGAAAAGTAGTTTGATGTAAGAACATGGTTAATAGAAAGACGTAGTATGTACCAAAAACAGGAAGGCATGTCATATTCACGGGTATAATGTGTTAACTAAGCGAGATGCAATTTACCCTAATTAGAAGCATTACAAGGTAGACACTGTATGCAACATGCAACCACATATCACACTGCCAAGTAAGAGCAAGCACCTGAGATGGTGGTGTGGGGGAATGATACGTCTCCAACGTATCTATAATTTTTGATTACTCCATGCTATATTATCTACTATTTTGGGCAATATTGGGCTTTATTATCCACTTCTATATTATTTTTGGGACTAACCTATTAACCGGAGGCCCAGCCCAGATTCTTTGTTTTATGCCTATTTCGATGTTTCAAGGAAAAGGAATATCGAATGAGTCAAAGCGGAGCGAAATCAACTAGAAGTTATTTTTGGAAGGAAAGCCCTTTGGATAGACTTGGACTCTACATCGAGAAGATACGGAGCTGGCCACGAGGGTGGGGGCGCGCCCACCCCTGAGGCACGCCCCGCCTCGTGGGGCCCCCAAGGCTCGATCGACGCACTTTGCACCCATATATACCTACGTATCGTAAAACTTCGAACAGAAGATAGATCGGGAGTTCCGCGCGCAAGCCTCTATAGCCACCAAAACCTCTCGGGACCTGTTGGCACCACCGAGGGGAGGGAACCCTCACAGGTGGCCATCTTCATCATCCCGACGCTCTCCACGACGAGGAGGGAGTAGTTCACCATCGGGGCTGAGGATATGTACAAGTAGCTATGTGTTTGATCTCTCTCTCTCTCTCATGTTCTTGATTTGGCACGATCTTGATGTATCGCGAGCTTTGCTATTATAGTTGTATCTTATGTTTCTTCTCCCCCTCTACTCTCTTGTAATGAATTGAGTTTTCCCCTTGAAGTAATCTTATCGGATTGAGTCTTTAAAGATTTGAGAACACTTGATGTATATCTTGTCGTATGCGTGTCTGTGGTGAAAATGGGATATCACGTGATTCACTTGATGTATGTTTTGGTGATCAACTTGCGGGTTCCGCCCATGAACCTATGCATAGGGGTTGGCACACGTTTTCGTCGTGATTCTCCGGTAGAAACTTTGGGGAACTCTTTGAGGTTCTATGTGTTGGTTTGAATAGATGAATTGAGATTGTGTGATGCATATCGTATAATCATACCCACGGATACTTGAGGCGACATTGGAGTATCTAGGTGACATTAGGGTTTTGGTTGATTTGTGTCTTAAGGTGTTATTCTAGTACAAACTCTAGGGCTGTTTGTGACACTTATAGGAATAGCCCAACAGATTGATTGGAAAGAATAACTTTGAGGTGGTTTCGTACCCTACCATAATCTCTTCGTTTTTTCTCCGCTATTAGTGACTTTCGAGTGACTCTTTGTTGCATGTTGAGGGATATTTATGTGATCCAATTATGTTATTATTGTTGAGAAAACTTGCACTAGTGAAAGTATGAACCCTAGGCCTTGTTTCCTAGCATTGCAATACCGTTTACTCTCACTTTTATCATTAGTTACCTTGCTGTTTTTATATTTTCAGATTGCAAAAGCCTATATCTACCATCTATATTGCACTTGTATCACCATCTCTTCGGCAAACTAGTGCACCTATACAATTTACCATTGTATTGCGTGTGTTGGGGACACAAGAGACTCTTTGTTATTAGGTTGCAGGGTTGCTTGAGAGAGACCATCTTCATCTCGCCTCCACGGATTGATAAACCTTAGGTCATCCACTTGAGGGAAATTTGCTACTGTCCTACAAACCTGTGCACTTGCGGGCCCAACAACGTCTACAAGGAGAAGGTTGCGTAGTAGACATCAAGCTCTTTTAAAGGCGCTGTTGCTTGGGAGGCTAGGTAAGTGAAGGTATATCCTTAGATCTTGCAATTGAATCTTTTTGTTTCTTGTTTTAGCACTAGTTTAGTTTATAAAATAAAACTACAAAAAAATGGAATTGAGTTTGTCTCATACGCTTCACCTTTTTAATATCTTTCGTGAGCATGATGGAAAAGAAAATTGTGCCAAAGTGTTAGAAGAAGAATGCATTAAAATGTTTGGCACTAAATCTTTTAATGATGAGCATGATTGCAATGTTTTTAGTATGAATTCCTTGAATATCCATGATGCTAATGATATGCAAAGCCACAAGCTTGGGGAAGCTATGTTTGATGAAGATGATATTTTTTTGTCCCCCAAGCTTTGATGAGCAAATTTACTATATGAAAGCATGCCTCCTATCTATGATGTTTATTGTGATGACATGTATGCTTTAAATAATAATGATAACCATGAAACTTTTCATCTTGATCTTAATTTTCAATCATATGATAGTTATTTTGTTGAGTTTGCTCCCACTATTATTCATGAGAAGAAATTTGCTTATGTGGAGAGTAGTAAATTTTCTATGCTTGTAGATCATGAAAAGAATGCTTTAGGTGCTGGTTATATTGTTGAATTCATTCATGATGCTACTGAAAATTATTATGAGGGAGGAATATATGCTTGTAGGAATTGCAATAATATCAAGTTTCCTCTCTATGTGCTTAAAGTTTTGAAGTTATGCTTGTTTTGCCTTCCTATGCTAGTTGATTATTGTTCCCATAAGTTGTTTGCTCACAAAATCCTATGCATAGGAAGTGGGTTAGACTTAAATGTGCTAGTCATATTCTTCATGATGCTCTCTTTATGTTTCAATTCTTATCTTTTATGTGAGCATCATTGAAATCATCATGCCTAGCTAGGGGCGTTAAACGTTAGTGCTTGTTGGGAGGCAACCAAATTTTATTTTAGTTTCTTGATTTTTGGTCCTGTTTAGTAATAAATAATCTGTATAGCCTCTGGTTAGATTTGGTTTTATGTTTTAATTAGTGTTTGTGCCAAGTAGAACCTTTGGGAAGACTTGGGTAAAGTCTTTATGATCATGCTGTAAAAACAGAAACTTTAGCGCTCACGAGATTAGCTAGAAATTTTTACTGGAGAGTGATATTTAGTTGATTCTTTTTGCAGATGATTACTAGACAAATTCCTCAGGTCTAACAATTTATTTTTGAATTTTTGGAGTTCCAGAAGTTTGCGTTAGTTACAGATTACTACAGACTGTTCTGTTTTTGACAGATTCTGTTTTCATTGTGTTGTTTGCTTATTTTGATGAATCTATGGCTAGTAAAATAGTTTATAAACCATAGAGAAGTTGGAATACAGTAGATTTAACACCAATATAAATAAAGAATGATTTCATTACAGTACCTTGATGTGGTGTTTTGTTTTCTTTCGCTAGCAGAGCTTCTGAGTTTTCTGTTAAGTTTTGTGTTGTGAAGTTTTCAAGTTTTGGGTAAAGATTCAATGGACTATGGAATAAGGAGTGGCAAGAGCCTAACCTTGGGGATGCCCAAGGCACCCCAAGGTAATATTCAAGGATAACCAAGCGTCTAAGCTTGGGGATGCCCCGGAAGGCATCCCCTCTTTCGTCTTTGTTCATTGGTAACATTACTTGGAGCTATATTTTTATTCACCACATGATATGTGTTTTGCTTGGAGCGTCATTTTATTTTGTTAGTATTTTCTTTCTGTTATTTATATTAGTGTTTTGCATCTCTAGTTTCAATAAAAATGTGAAGGATAGCCTTTGCCATGCTTATTTTGCAAGTATGCATGTTGCTGTTTGAAAACAGAAAGTTTACCGCTGTTGCAAAAATTCCTTAGAAAAGTCAGAATGTGATAAAATGTTGAAAACTTTTGCATAAGAATCTCTGATAAATTTACTACAGTGGGAATTTTCTTTTATAATTTTTGGAGTTAGGGAAGTATGATGAATCTTGCATTCTTTACAGATTGTACTGTTTTGGCAGATTGCTGTTATGTTTGCATTGTTTGCATATGTTTGCTTGTTTAATGATTCTATTTGATGATAGGAGTATTATATATGCAGAGGCATTTAGTATGCAATGTTGAATAATAATTTCTGTGATTTGTTATAGTAGAAAATGATAAGGTTTTGCATTGGTTTATACTAATCTATCTCACGAGTTCTTGTTGGGTTTGGTGTGGATGAAGCTTTTGATAAAAAGAGAAACCATGATATGAGAGGAATTAAGGAGACACAAAAGTTCAAGCTTGGGGATTCCCAAGGCACCCCAAGATAATATTTTAAGAAGTCTCAAGCATCTAAGCTTGGGGATGCCCCGTGAGGCATCCCACCTTTCTTCATCAACAACTATCCGGTTAGTATCGGTTGAGCCTAAGTTTTTGCTTCTTCACATGAGGTGTGCTATCCTTGCATTGTCATTTTATTTTGTTTTGCTTGCTGTTTGAATACAATACCAAGATCTGAAATTCTTAACTGTTAGAGAGTCTTCACATAGTTGCATAATTATTCGACTACTCATTGATCTTCACTTATATCTTTTGGAGTAGTTTGTTGTTTGCTCTAGTGCTTCACTTATATCTTTTAGAGCACGATGGTGGTTTTATTTTGAAGAAATAGATGAAATCTCATGCTTCACTTATATTATTTTGAGACACTTAAATAGCATGGTAATTCGCTTAAATAATCCTAATATACTAAGCATAAAAGATTTGTAAGAATTCTTATGAGTGTGTTGAATACTAAGAAAAGTTTGATGCTTGATAATTGTTTTGAGATATGAAGATGGTAATATTAGAGTCATGCTAGTTGACTAGTTGTGAATTTGAGAAATACTTGTGTTAAAGTTTGTGATTCCATTAGCATGCACATATGGTGAACCGTTATGTGATGAAGTCGGAGCATGATTTATTTATTGATTGTCCTCCTTATGAGTGGCGGTCGGGGAGACGGCGATGGTCTTTCCTACCAATCTATCCCCTAGGAGCATGCGCGTAATACTTTGCTTTGATAACTTCTAGATTTTTGCAATAAGTATATGAGTTCTTTATGACTAATGTTGAGTCCACGGATTATACGCACTCCTCATCCTTCCATCATTGCTAGCCTCTCTAATACCGCGCACTTCTCGCCGGTATCATACACCCACCATATATCTTCCTCAAAACAGCCACCATACCTACCTATCATGGCATTTCCATAGCCATTCCGAGATATATTTCCATGCAACTTTCCACCGTTCCGTTTATTATGACACACTCCATCATTGTCATATTGCTAGCATGATCATGTAGTTGACATCGTATTTGTGGCAAAGCCACCGTTCATAACTCTTTCATACATGTCACTCTTGTTTCATTGCATATCCGGTACATCACGGAGGCATTCATATAGAGTCATATCTTGTTCTACGTATTGAGTTGTAATTCTTGAGTTGTAAGTAAATAAAAGTGTGATGATCATCATTATTAGAGCATTGTCCCAGTGAGGAAAGGATGATGGAGACCATGATTCCCCCACAAGTCGGGATGAGACTCGAGACGAAAAAAAAAAAATGAAAAAAAAGAGGCCATAAAAAAGAGAAAAGGCCCAAATAAAAAAATGAGAGAAAAGAGAGAAGGGACAATGCTACTATCCTTTTACCACACTTGTGCTTCAAAGTAGCACCATGATCTTCATGATAGAGAGTCTCCTATGATATCACTTTCATATACTAGTGGGAATTTTTCACTATAGAACTTGGCTTGTATATTCCAATGATGGGCTTCCTCAAATTGCCCTAGGTCTTCGTGAGCAAGCGAGTTGGATGCACACCCACTTAGTTTCTTTTTGTTGAGCTTTCATATACTTATAGCTCTAGTGCATCCGTTGCATGGCAATCCCTACTCACTCACATTGATATCTATTGATGGTCATCTCCATAGCCCGATGATACGCCTAGTTGATGTGAGACTATCTTCTCTTTTTTGTCTTCTCCACAACCACCATTCTATTCCACCTATAGTACTATGTCCATGGCTCACGCTCATGTATTGCGTGAAGATTGAAAAAGTTTTGAGAATGTCAAAAGTATGAAACAATTGCTTCGCTTGTCATCGGGGTTGTGCATGATTTAAATACTTTGTGTGGTGAAGATAGAGCATATCCAGACTATATGATTTTGTAGGGATAGCTTTCTTTAGCCATGTTATTTTGAGAAGACATAGTTGCTTTGTTAGTATGCTTGAAGTATTATTATTTTTATGTCAATATGAACTTTTGACTTGAATCTTTCGGATCTGAATATTCATACCACAATTAAGAAAAATTACATTGAAATTATGCTAAGTAGCATTCGACGTCAAAAATTATTTTTTATCATTTACCTACTCGAGGACGAGCAGGAATTAAGCTTGGGGATGCTTGATACGTCTCCAACGTATCTATAATTTTTGATTGCTCCATGCTATATTATCTACTGTTTTGGGCAATATTGGGCTTTATTATCCACTTTTATATTATTTTGGGACTAACCTATTAACCGGAGGCCCAGCCCAGAGTTGTTGTTTTATGCCTATTTCAGGTGTTTCGAGGAAAAGGAATATCGAGCCGGAGTCAAGCAGAACGAAATCAAGCTGGAGAAGTTATTTTGGAAGGAAAGCCACGGATAGACTTGGACTCTACGTCGGAAGATACGGAGCTGGCTGGCCACGACGGTGGGCGCCCACCCCCTATGGCGCCCCCCGCCTCGTGGGGCCCCAAGCTCCACCGGCGTACCCTTGCACCCATATATACCTACGTATCATAAAACTTCTAGAACAGAAGATAGATCGGGAGTTCCGCCGCGCAAGCCTCTGTAGCCACCAAAACCTCTCGGGACCACATTCAAGCACCTGCCGAGGGGGGAACCCCTAGCCGATGGCCATCTTCATCATCCCGGCACTCTCCATGACGAGGAGGGAGTAGTTCACCCTCGAGGCTGAGGGTATGTACCAGTAGCTATCTGTTTGATCTCTCTCTCTCTCTCTCTCGTGTTCTTGATTTGGCACGATCTTGATGTATCGCGAGCTTTGCTATTATAGTTGGATCTTATGTTTCTTCTCCCCATCTACTCTCTTGTAATTAATTGAGTTTTCCCCTTGAAGTAATCTTATCAGATTGAGTCTTTAAAGATTTGAGAACACTTGATGTATGTCTTGCCGTGCGTATCTGTGGTGACAATGGGATAACGTGATTCACTTGATGTATGTTTTGGTGATCAACTTGCGGGTTCCGCCCATGAACCTATGCATAGGGGTTGGCACACGTTTTCGTCGTGATTCTCCGGTAGAAACTTTGGGGCACTCTTTGAGGTTCTATGTGTTGGTTTGAATAGATGAATTGAGATTGTGTTATGCATATATTATAATTATACCCACGGATACTTGAGGTGACATTGGAGTATCTAGGTGAAATTAGGGTTTTGGTTGATTTGTGTCTTAAGGTGTTATTCTAGTACAAACTCTAGGGCTGTTTGTGACACTTATAGGAATAGCCCAACGGATTGATTGGAAAGAATAACTTTGAGGTGGTTTCATGCCCTACCTTAATCTCTTCATTTGTTCTCCGCTATTAGTGACTTTGGAGTGACTCTTTGTTGCATGTTGAGGGATAGTTATGTGATCCAATTATGTTATTATTGTTGAGAGAACTTGCACTAGTGAAAGTATGAACCCTAGGCCTTGTTTCCTAGCATTGCAATACCGTTTACGCTCACTTTTATCATTAGTTGCCTTGCTGTTTTTATATTTTCATATTGCAAAAACCTATATCTACCATCCATATTCCACTTGTATCACCATCTCTTCGCCGAACTAGTGCACCTATACAATTTACCATTGTATTGGGTGTGTTGGGGACACAAGAGACTCTTTGTTATTTGGTTGCAGGGTTGCTTGAGAGAGACCAGCTTCATCCTACGCCTCCCACGGTTTGATAAACCTTAGGTCATCCACTTGAGGGAAATTTGCTAGTATCCTACAAACCTGTGCACTTGCAGGCCCAACAATGTCTACAAGGATAAGGTTGCGTAGTAGACATCAGGGAATTGCGGTGATCAACTAGAGAACTCGTCGACTATCTTCATTTAGCCTTCTTTGTTTCTTGAGAATCATGTGGGGAGGATGACCTTGCACTCTTTAAGCAGTAGAGGCGTCTCACAAGAACTCCACTTTCGGGTGACTGTCTCATCATAAGTGATTGACGGGGGATACAAAAGAGCATTAATTTGATGTACGAACATGGTTAATAGACATATGCAGTATGTATCAAAAACAGGAAGGCATGTCATTATCAAAGGTATAATGTGTAAAGTAAGCATATGCAATTTAACCAAATTGGAAGCAATACAAGCTAGACACCATATGCAACATGCAACCACATTTGACAGTATAAAAGTTAAAGCAAGCACACAGGATGGTTGTGAGTGGCAATTGAGATCATCAGCTAGAGCTACGTTTACATCTCCAGCTAGCGACCTTTGCATCCATTAGAGCGCTTGAAACGCTTAGTGCTTATCTTGAATTACCTTTGGAGTGACTTACATCTTTTCTTTTACGCATTCATCAACAACTGCGTAGTCCTAAATACCCATGCATAAAAAACAATAGTGTGAGTATGGGTGAAGTGTGTGCACAATTAGTACTGATGTAAAAGGTAGCAAATAGCAGGTCGGTGAGAAATAAATGATGGGAGACATATGATAGCTCTACAACATGCATGGCACACTAAATTACTACAAGATTCTATGAAAATAACTTGAGTTGGTGAAGGTCAGGTCCATTTTTCTGCAAGACCGTCGATGTCACGAAGAACGGCAGATCGCCTTCATCTACCTCAAGCCGGTCGGTGTTAACGATCTTCCTCGAACGCCTTGGCGACCACCGGCCCGATATTCTGCCGCCTGCGCCCTCCCCTCGACCTCACACCGCTTTTGCCGTGCTTGGCACTGCCCCCGATCATCCATTCAAGCCCCGCCGACCTCGGATCGGGCGCAAGCAGCCTCCTGCGCCCACACCCCTATGATAGACACCGATGCGCGCTTCCCGGGAACAGGCGGACTAGGTGCTCCGCACGCCTAAGCGGGTGCGCTTCTTTTAATTGCGGTTCGATTGACCTGAATTGAAATCCGGTAGACTCTTGACCTCTAGCAAAGGTGAAATAGTAAAGGGAGAAACCTTGTGCATTTAGTATCACGAAGAAGATGCAATAAGAAACGCCCAACTAGTTTCTTTCGTGGGATGAATACGGTGTGAGCGGAGACATAAGATTTGCACGAATAAGGGAAGAGGAGTACCTCTTTCTGCTGGCAGTGCTATCTCCTCCTTCTGTTTTTCCAACGATCTTCTTGTAGTTCGCCGGAAACGAGAAGATGTGAACATCGGGCCGATAGGCTACACGGGCCAGAGTCAGAGGTAATTTCCTACCACCAAAACATTAGTCTCATGGCGGTTTGGTGACGAGAGGCCTATTGGTAACCGTTCAATATTTGGGAGCAGAAGCATTAACGTTTTCGGTTCTCTTGAATTGAACTTTCAGGATTTGTCAAACTTCACAAATCTTTACTCTTGAAAATCCTAAAGCTACGATTATTTTGGAATGGAGGGGGTACATTTGAATATACATTGTACACGAGTATATATTAAAAAATATGCAACTTACCTCGGTTCATGCATGGTTCGAGATATAATCTCCTTGGTTGCAAAAAAATAGTTAGATATGCGTATGAATATATATAGCATGTTCAAACTCACAACAAAGATTGATGCCCCCTTTTACATCTGATTTACAAATGCCATTATCTCGGGTTCAAATAGATGAATGCACTTCCTTTGAATTCGAATCTTGAAACCCCTTTATGTTGAATTCGACATGTATTCTATTTCGTAGCTAGCAATTTGGAATGTATCCATGCAAGTGACAAATGTATAAAGTGCTTCACACTAACAACATGGAGTGCACTAATTAATGTTTATATAAGAATTGCAAAAGCATCCATTGCCTGTATTTCAAAACGCTCTCACTCTATGGATCGATAATATGAAATAAACACATGCACATTGTTGGGGATATTACCGCTAAGGGTAAACCGGCCAGGACAGGCCAGGTTAACTTCATCAGTAGTTGAACATATTAAAGCCCAAGTAGGCAGTAGAGGGCTTATGGCCCATAGCCGGTTCATACCTGTAGTTGTAAACCGGCATCAGCATGTAACTTGTATTGTAAGTTAGGATTAGTAGAGACCGAGCCGGATACATCTATGAACGGCGTCGGGACTCTGTAATAAGCCGACAGGCGTCACCCATGTATATAAGGGGACGACCCGGCGGCGGTTTGGAGACAGACAACCACAACTCAAGGCTTAGGCGAAGCTTGTTTCCTCCCTAGTCATCGAAACCCCATCAATTCCATCACAACTAGACGTAGGCTTTGTCAAGGATCCTTGGATTACAGTCTCTGAGGCTTTCCAATCACAGAACTTAACACAGTTGTTTCACTTACCTTTATCTGCACAAGCTTATCAGGAGTGTCTGACTGTGACAAAATTTTATGGCCCATTGTAATAGGGAAGTGGAAGCAAAGGACATTTTGTTCTGGCAAGGATCTAGCCAGCCTTTTAAGCGCAAACTGTTCTATTCCTTCTTGCACTCCCACATGTCTTTCAACCCTCTCCTTTTGTGGATTTGGAGATCTTCCTGCACAATGAAAATCAAGGTGTTTGCTTGGATGCTAATCATGGATAGACTAAATACCAAAGACATGGTTGAAAGAAGGAACTGGCATTTGGAGGATGGGGTGAATTGTGTTCTCTGTCCTTTGGTGACACGTGAGACCAGAAACCATCTATTCTTTGAATGTAATTTCAGTGTTAGAATATGGAATTACCTTCAAATTTCATAGCCACCGGAGAGGATATGTCCACAATTGTCATGCAAGCAAAGCAAGATTTTGCTAAACCTTTCTTCTTGAGGTTGTCTTTGTTGCCTCTTTGGAATATTTGGATAATGAGAAATGCTAGAGTTTTCGGGCATGAGAGACCAAGCTTTAATAGATGGAGAAGTGCCTTCATCCATGATATTTCACTCATGCGACATAGAGTCAAGCAAAGATACAAGGAGGAGCTGATTAGATGGATTTCTTTCTTGCCTCCTTGAGGTTTTTTTATCTAGTATCTTAGTGTAGTTTTTATTTCTATTTTTGTTTAGACTAGATTACCTCTTGTAATCCATGTACTTTCATGTACTCTTTATTAATAAATTCTTAATGCTGTGGGGGGTTTTCCCTACAGTCACCAGTCAAAAAAAAACTAGACTTAGGCTTTTACCTTCATCGAAGGGGCCGAACTAGTATAAATTATCGTGTCCTTGTGTCCGCTTTAACCCCTTCAAGTTAATCCGTAGCGATGGCTCCACGACTAAGTCCTTTCACGAGGACATCTGCCGTGACAAGCCCACGACGGTTAGGCGCCCACCGTGGGGCTATCGCACGATGGTTTGACGTTCTTGGGAGGCAGGTTGAAGGACTCAAGGGCTATCTTGTCAGGCGGATGAGCAAGAGTCGTCGCGGCAAGCTCTACATCGACGATGCAGGATGGGGCCCGAGGCGGCTCAATTGAGTACGGGTACGGGTCCCTTTAATTGGCATACACGTCTTCATCGGCAAGATCGGTGAACGGGTCTGAGGGACATCTGCACCGACCTCGCCGAGACGGCTCGGCGTGCGAGATCCGCCAGTTAAACCGGCCGTGAAGCGTGCCTTCGTGGGGGTCATCCACGGAGGGGACTACGAGGATGAATCGGGATATGGTAGTGAGACTGTTGTCTATTTCGGCGACGAGTCCTCGACCGGAGAAACCGAATCATTGTATCAATTGCAAGATGGCAGGATAGTGGGCTGTTCCGATGGCGACAGTATTCCAGACCCCTCCGATCTGCCTAACCGGGTTGGAATATTCATGGCCGGTACACGTGCGGCGATCCACACTTCGACCGCGGCGGCAATGTTCTCCGGATCTTCAGCGGTGGCGGCCGAGGCAGAGGTCCTGTCGCCCGCCGCTCAAGTCTTATCCGATCATTTGATGCGCTTAGTTGTGCTTATGGCGGAAGCCAACCCGTGGATCAGGATGCCCACAACGCGAAATTGCAAAGTGAGGGAGCAGATCAATCAGGCCAAGGCCGACATGGCGGTAGCAGCGACAGGATGGCCGCAGAGCGGCCGCTTTAGATGCCCGAGCCTACAAGCTTATGCTAGATCAGAACACGTCGCATGAGGTCTGAAGCGGAAGCACGGTCCCGCTTGCCTTCAGTTTCGACGCCGAAATCTCTTTTCACACCCTGTAAGGTGAACCAGTAATCCGTCGGTGGTAAACCGGGCGGAGGCGCCTGGACAGGCGTGCCGGTCCAACCTCGTTTAACGGAACCTCCTCGGCAGAACAATAACGTACCTCAGCCGGTCCAGACACCTCCGGGTCATTATTCCAACACTATGGACAATCTTGTCGCTGCCGCTTCACGATGGGAGGCCATCCCGATCGAAGGTGATTCTCCACAGGCGGTGGAGACGCGCCGGGTCAAGGAGCTCCTTCGGACCGCTTTGATCCAACAGGAAGCATACTCATATAGCCGTGACCGGATTCATTCCACCCCTCGTCCAAGCCGGAGCTACAACAGGCGTGTGGATGAACCGGCCGTATCAAGCAATGCACGGAACCATGAAGCGGCCCGTGGCAATAACCCGGCGGGCGGTATTCGTGGCCTTTCGAGAGAAGTGGTAGGCGGGCCCGAGCACGCAGGAGGCTGAGTTAGCAGCACAAAACGAGTAGCGTCGGCTTACCGATTCGCCCCACCACCTCGGTCGAGCCAGGGGTCACTTCTAGTTCCTTGGGTGCCTGTCTAATCCCCGCTTACGCATATATAAGCTTGCCCAAAGATTTCAAGGGTCCGTGCAAAGTGCCAAACTATACTGCCGATTTGGCTCGAAGCATGGATAGAGAGTTATGAGATGGCCATGGAGATGTTGGATGTGGATGAGGCCGCATGTGCAAAGTACTTCACCATGATGCTTGAGGGGACGTCTGCATTTGGTTAAAGAGCTTGCCGCCCAATTCTATCAGCTCATGGGCCCAGTTGCGAGCCTAGTTTGTCCAGAATTTCAAGGACACCTGTAAGCAGCCCATGTCAATAGTGGACTTAGCGGCCTATGTCCAGGAGGAAGGAGAGTCGGCAACTCATTGGGTGCGCCGTGTCTCGGAAATTTTGCACTTTCGTCGAGACCGTATCAACGCCGATTCTGCGATCATAACCACGGAAGTCAATTGCGGTTTAAACCCCGATGTTAAAATTGGGGCGAATGAAGCGCCCTTTGTAATGACATGGGGACCCTCATGGGTGCTTTAGTGAAGTATGCTGATTACGATAGTACCAAGGATCCCGAGTGCGATGAAACAATTAGAGACCTCTGAGCGGGCGTTTCCGACCGGACTGTTAAAGCAAACCGGCGGAGGTAACTACACGACCATTGTGCCGGGTGGTGCGGCGAGCTTCGTTTGTTGTGTCTTCATAAGAAAGTTTCGGTCCAAGTAAGCAAGAGGATGAAATAATTTAACTTTCCGGTTTGCCGTCTGGACGGATTTTAGTGAAGGAAAAGGATTTGAATCGGAAGAAAGAGTGATTACCTCTATAGTGTCAGCATGACTAACCTCAGCTTCATCCTGACAATAATCATTGTCAATAAGGCGTGAGAAAAGTAAACCAAGTGAGTCAAATTCTACCTCAAGGTCCGGGTTACCCACATCATCATCGGTGGTGGATCGGAGGAGGCGGTGGTTCTCTTCGATGGGCGGTTTCTTCACAACTTCTGGACTTGGGCGGATCGTCTTCTCTGGTTTCTCTGAGGAGTCTTTTGCTCTAAAATGGATCATCAACTGTTTGAAAGACGTTAAAGTTAACGGAGGGTATTTAAAGCATAGCGGATTTCATAAAGGTATATGATATGAGGTTTACAAATGGCGGTTTGTTCTTGGCGAAAAAGGAACCAGGCGGTTTGGCCTTGAGCGATCTCGAGTTCATTCAACATCTTCTTAACAGCCTCGGTGACTTCATCGTCTAACAAATTGGACTTCAATGTGCCGTAGAGGGTCTTTTAAGTCTTACATTTATTCGCACATCAAACCAGGCGCCCGGCTTAAGGGTAGTATGCTCCAAGCTATCCGGCGGGCAAGGTCAACTCAGTCAACCCATTAGCCATGAAGGCCGGAGCTTGGATAATTGAGGAGCATATTTGCTTCTCTCCCTCGTGATCGATCTTTGAGGAAGGGATGTATTGCTTAACCGTTCCGGACGGTAACCCGGCAAGGGATTTTCTCCATCGGTGAAGTATCTTTGCGGTAGAACCATGTTGCATTCCATTCTTTGGGATGGTACATGCGATTTAGGCGTGAGGATAAGTGACTTCATTTCTCTTCGAATCGCCATGCCGCCTAGCTACGTGTTGGGGCCGTCCGTAAATTCGGTGCGGCGGTTTAGATGGAAACAATCTTCGAATAGTTCAACCTGAGGGCTCCTCTTGAAAGAACACCTCACGAGCACTTGGAAGTAGCGAGATGTTGAATTCTGGAGTTAGGGCCGATATCTTGTGGGCCTTGATTGGAAGTTGGCCAAGACATCCCGATAAAACTTTGAACCGGGTGGACTGAAGCCCGGGCCATATGGTCAAGCAAAACAACAACTTCTCCATCCTTGGGTTCCGGAGAACTTTCGGGCCAGGGACCCTCCGATGAATGACATCTTTTTTGCCCAAAGTGCCAATTTTGACTAAGTTCTCTAGCTGCGTCTCGGTCACTCGAGAAGGGACCCAGTTGCACTCATATACTTGCTTGGCCATGGTGCAATATGCAAAACATTAATACCGGTTCAAGAATATGTTGGAAGGATATATACTGATGCATTCATTGTTAAACCAGAAGAAGTTATCCATAAACCGGAGTTCTGCAAAGCGGCAGTACTTAGCTAAGATCCTGGCGGTTCAGTAAGGGGACTAATGGTATATGCCGAGTCATCAATTTTTCTACAAAGCTAAACCGCCCGGTCTAAAAATGATGCAGAGTCAGAACTGCGGTGAAAACAGGTTTCATAGTGCTACTTAACAGTTTTGGATCTGGAGCATGTTCAGAGAAAGAAGTAAATATTCAAGATTTGAAAAGGAGCAGATGCTGAATCCATGAGCAAAGATACAGATAGATCTATGGCCCTGAGAGGCGTGAGGACAAACGGATGGTAAAAATTACCGCTACATAGAACAAAGATTTGCAGGTTTATCTGAAGACTGCTATATGAACAGGAAGCAACTGAAGAACACAAGAACCCTAGAACAGATCTACGGGGAGGAAAGAAGACTTACCGCAGCTGAGGAAGAAAAGGAAGGTCGCCGCGGTGTTACGATGCGCTCGAGGTTGATGCAGCGGCCAAGGGCGGTCTTTGAAGTCGGCGGCGAAGCTCTGAAGCAGGGCAGCGCAAGGAAGACGAAGAGGAAAGGACCGAAGGGGAAAAAGAAATGACCCCTCGGGCCTATTTATAAGGCAAAGGACATGTGTTAGGCGCGAAAATCAAGGAGTTGTGGGCTTGGAAACGGAGCTGTCGCCTCGATTCTCGCAGATCTATTAAACAAAAGATAACGTGGACAACTTTATGACACGTGACGTCATGCAGGTTCACGACGATCAGAGAAGATGACATCACGGCGGTTCACCAGATTATACAAGATGCAGAAGATGAAGTTTTCTATTGGCTAAGGATTGACATGAACCTGTTCAAATCAATCTGGGACCTAATGTTGGGGATATTACCGCTAAGGGTAAACCGGCCAGGACAGGCCGGGTTAACTTCATTAGTAGTTGAACATATTAAAGCCCAAGTAGGTAGTAGAGGGCTTATGGCCCATAGCCGGTTCAGACCTGTAGTTGTAAACCGGCATCAGCATGTAACTTGTATTGTAAGTTAGGAACAGTAGAGATCGAGCCAGATACATCTATAAATCGGCGTCGAGGACTCTATGGTGACAGGCGTCACCCATGTATATAAGGGGCGACCGGCGGCGGTTTGAAGAGAACAACCACAACTTGAGGCTTAAGCGAAGCTTGTTTGCTCCCTAGTCATGAAACCCCATCAATTCCATCACAACTAGGCGTGAGGCTTTTACCTTCATCGAAGGGCGAACTAGTATAAATTCTCGTGTCCTTGGGTCCGCTTTAACCCCTTCAAGTTAACCCGTAGCGATGGCTCCACGACTAAGTCCTTTCACGAGGACATCTGCGTGACAAACCCACGACACACATGCTAGGAATTCAATAGAGTACCCGATTAATACGATAGACCGATTTTTCGTCCATACGCAATTTGCAAAATTCATGATCTTATCCAAAAATAATAATGTCGTTTATATTTTAATTTAATGCGTAGAACCTCCTTTTACACGTAGATGCACTATGCCTCACCCCGTTCTCACAGACGCGTTATATATCTCTCTATCTAACGCATAAGTGCACACACTTTATATGCATTGGCATTTCTCTTTCACACATGCTCACAATCTCTCTCAGGGTGTCAAGGTGTCTCACGCACATGCTCTCTCTGTTTCTCTCTCTCTCTCTCTCTCTCTCTCTCTCTCTCTCTCTCTCTCTCTTTATGACTACTATGTAACACTCTTTCATTAATCTCAGTTGTAAAACACTATTTCTCTCACATGCATATATACACATGCACGGTCTCTACTAGCCCTCTATACGCACATATTTGTGCCTACGTGTCTCCCGCACGCACATTATCTTTAGGCCTCTCTCGCACACATTGCCCCCCCCCCCCCCCGACACACCTCTCTCTTAGTAGTTGGCAGATATGATTTCATCATATCATTCGGAAGGATATCTCTGGTTATTAGGCTGGATGGTAATACGAGGCAAAGTTTTACCCTAGTTCGGATCGGACCCTTGCGGTGAAGAAAGAGCCTACTCTGATGCTGTATATTAGTGATAGGGGTGTGTACAAAGTACACGTGAATACCATGCATTGTGCGTGTGTGTATACTATCGGCGAACTAGCCCCCAAGCTTGTATAACATACTAAGGGCCTAGGGTTACAAATCATATATAGTCGGCTTATCACGGTGGGGATAGAGTCCTCCGCGACTCTGGTAACCGTGTTATGCAGGAGTCCGCCACATGGGTCTTCATTATAACACGTCTCGGTCCAACCAATATGTTGCCTTGAGGATGGAACTGACCCGTGAGTCTTCATGTTGACCCACCACAACTAGAAATGATGTGCCCACCACACCACACACGCAATCGGCCACTAAGCAAATAAGCATATACAATAGTACAGCGGTATCTAGCTCACGATAAGTGTCAATATTTTGTTGATGACAGCAGCCGGACTTTGCATTTTAATGTGTGCTCCGTATTTTGTTGGCGACACTTACGGTCATTGTATTTGAAGCGAAAGCACGATATGGTCACCGGACTTGAGAATAAGCTCATCACGGTCACCACATACATTTTGTCGTGCTAACCAACATGTTGTTGGATGGTTAGAGGGCAGTGGTTTCTCGAGCCCACCAAGGTTAAAGTCCGGTGCTCGCATTTATCTTGTGTTAATTTTAGTATTTTTTCGTGATGTCGTTCGATTGGGAGGAGGCGTTCCTCTCGACTTCTGAGGCGCCTATGGTGACTTCGTAAAATCTCAAGATCATATATGCTGGCCCACTCTCTCGAAGGTGCTCAGAGGGGTAGGGTTCGCGTGTGTGCATTTATAGCGGTGAGTGCTTGCGCGTATATATGAGCCCTTGCGTATGTACCGTGTTAAACAAATACATGTCATGATTATACGGTCACTGGCTCACCCGTACAACTCCGTATTTTGTTGATGACACAATCAATTGACGATCAAAGCGTTCCAGCGGCGCAACTAGTGCTGCACCATCGGGCGCCAGTAACCGTGGGGCCCACAGCCGACGATATATGAAAAAAGAAATGGTAGTTTGAGTGCATCTTGTGTTAATAAAATAGGAGTACATTTTAGGGTGATCATACGGTCAGCTGGCTCACCATACAGACTCCGTAATTTGTTGATAACACGATCAATTGACGATCAAGCGGTCCACATTCAGCGGCCTTACATTACCATAGGGCCCACCGTCGGCGTGTATATGAAGGACAGAAATGGTAATAAATTAGTGGTCGGTGGGTATTGAAGTCGTGAGACCTCTGGTTGGCGATCACCGGCGGTTGGGGCGTTCATTGGGCGATGGGGTGGGGATCCCGGAGAAAAAGCTTCGGTGCGGAGGGGGCTAGAGGATGGCCGGTCTTGGCGGACCGTGATGGGGAGTGGTTTCGGGAAGGCGGGCGGCAGCGGCGTGAGGCTGGTGGTTCGGCCGGTGGTGGTGGCGGCTCAACGGGGTGGAGTTTGATGATAAACTGGAGGCCCTTGATTTCGTATCCAACGGCTGGAAAATCTAATGACCAGAGATGAAAAAGTCAGTCGACTGACGTGTAGCCTCACCCCGCACGTACACATGTACGCACACAAGAAACGCACGCATGTAGGCGTGCAACACTGACATGTACACATAATGTACACATGCACGCATGCTGGCGTGCAACACTGACACATACACATGCACTCACGAACACACACACGTACGCACCCATGCATGCAACACTGAAACGTACCCTTGCACGCACGCAACACTCGCACACCTGTATGCACACAGCACACGACGCAAGACACACAGTCAACCTATACGTGCATGCACCCTTTGTTAAGGACATGGATTGTTACGGGTATTAATCAATCTTATCTGTGATAAGCGAACATTGATGTTTGCAGCGGTCTTTATGAATCCTGGCAGTATCAAACAGGCTATCAGCATAGTAGGCTTATCTACATGAAAAATATGACATCACACTCAATGAACAATAGTCGGTTTATGAAATGCCCGCTTCTGACCGCCCTGGCCCACCAAAGGTTCCTGCATTGTGCGCTGCCCTCGTTGGAGTCAGCGACATGCAGGCCATGCACCGAAGAGCCCACATGTCGGTGGAAGAATGGTAGCGGTGTCCTAGGTCAGAGTCGTGGGCGCCACTTCGCGGCACGCCCGGTGAACAGGCCTCCGTACGCATTCAAACGCCTCCGTGAAACCCGCCCGTGTGGAAGCCGAGAAACCCACTCTGGACACATGTCCGTTCATGGCCGGGCGATGTTAAGCATAGCGCTGGCGAGCTCCTCCTAACCGCCGTCTATTTAATCTCCTATTTAAACGAGGCCAAACGCCGGCCAAGAATCGCACACCTCCGCCGCTCCCCTATTTCCTCCACCATTTTGTCCACTCCTACAATGCCTTACGAAGAGTAGTTATTCCCCATCAGAGCCGGCTAGGTAGCCCGCCGGATACGAGCTATGCAGCTCGCTGATCCACCTCCCTCCCTCGCCCGACGGAGCCAGTTGCCGCCCCAAGCCGGTGCGCGGTTCAAACTTCGCCGCTCGAGCCAGCTCGGCGAGGAGCGGCGCCTGGCGTCGTTGCTGCCGTCCATGTCGCCGCCTCGTGCGAGTCTCCCGTTTACGTGGCCGAGACTCCCATGCGGCGGCGCGCCGCCTGGCAGCGAAGCCGGGTGCACGGAGAAGCGGCGAGTCGGTGGCCAGCGCCTCGCGTCGCCGCCATCATTGAGGAGAAGTAGAACACGGGAGGCCGCCGCCGCTTGGGTCCCATGAAGGCCACAAGGAGGCGACGCCGGCGTACAACAGGTGTCTTGCGGATCCTTTTGTTGCGAGGACCTTCGTCGACCCGCATGGGCTCCACGGAAGAGGGAATGTTAGGATGAACTCGAGCGGTGCCGGCCATGGCGAAGTAGTGGCGGTGATGAACTTCGAACCGGTGCGGCCACCATCATCTTGGCACCAGCCAATGATATCAGTTGGGTAGTGGGGAAGCGGGCCGTCGCTGCTTATTTGAAGCATATACCTCCAGGGCTCCCGACAGTCCGGTGATCGTGCTGCCGGACATGAGGAACACAAATCGATCGGCGGGCGACCATTTAAGCCAGGTATTATATACCTGTGCTAGCTGTCCAGAACTAGCACCGCGTAGTTCATTTGAATGTAATGAAATCCGTCATGTTTGTATAAAAATCCAGTATTTTATATGATTTCCGTCGTTGTTTATATGAAATATCAGTATGTCTACGTGTTTGCGTGAATTTACGTCCGGTTGGTTGAGTTGCTTTGTCATAATGTGTGCGGCTACGGTTGGATGGCGTAATTGCGGATCGCCGGTCGGTCGATGGGCGGCTCGGGGCGGCGTTAATGGGACAAAAAACACAGCTCGTCACGAGCTCCTCTCCAATGTGGGTCTTTGGAGGATGCATGACAGCATGAGCACCCGAGCCATTCCTAGTACATCGGTGGCAAATTCACCGGTTGACAAAAAGGTCGCCAATATTTTGGCTACCGGGCAAGATCAAACAGCCCTCCCAACAGATTCAAATCCCTCGTTAAGCCATGGAATTTTGCCATGTGTTGTTTTCATGGACTAGCAAGATGCCCGTGCATTGCACGGAACATCAAGATGCATTTTTTTACAAACTCTCGCATGCATGCAAGGGATAATTAATGTTCTCCTTTGCTAGTACCACGAGGCAAACACCATTAATATTGCATCGATTAGTGTTAGTGGCCTTGTATATCTGCAAATTGTAATTTTTATAGTGCCCTTTGTATATAAAAATGGAGGGAGAAAGATGAGAGATAAGGTGAGGAGGAGTGGGGCGTGGTGGTGACTGGTGGTCGGACTGGGCGGAGGCATGGGGATGGCGGCGCATTATGTCTAGGTTTGTATCTCTCTCTCACACACCCATGTAGGTGGGGAATGTGCGCGAAGAGAAGAGGTGTACGCATGGCGCACGTACTCCCGTCTCTTTCCCAACCACACCACTTACGGGTACACGGTGGAGCTCATTTACATACGAAAAAAGGCAGCCCACGTGGTAATTTGGCACGTGTGCAGTTGTCCACTTGGTGGAGGGAGGATCGTCTACCACGGGTGAACAAACAAATTGCAACTTGACGCATTATGTTAGAATTAAAAAAGAGGCAAACCATGTGGGGCCTACCTTAGAGGCAAGGCTCTATACACTTTGGAGTATTTTGATGTGTCCCGTCAACTCATGAGAACAAGGAGAAGTTTGCTTAGTACGCCGTCTCCCCGCCCGCAGGCGTGGTGGCTCATGAGATAAGGTGAAGCTTGCTTACAGTACTACTACTACTACTACTACTACTACTACTACTACTACTACTACTACTACTACTACTACTACTACTACTACTACTACTACTACTACTACTACTACTACTACTACTACTACTACTACTACTACTACTACTCACATGACGCTTCACGCTCCCTCGCCCAGCCTTGTGATGGCTCATAACGAGGAGAAAATTTTACCACCCCCTCCATTTACTCCTCGTCCCTACTACGTACTACTTTGGTTAGTACTCCCTCCATTTACTTATACAAGGCCACTATAAAAAAATGCATTTTGCATCTATACAAGGCCACAAATAGTAATCGAGACAAAAGTTGCTACTCCCTCCTTTCCAGTTTATGGCTCAATTTCAAAATCTCTGCAACCAAGGTAGATGGTGAGTGGTCGAATTAATTTCGTAGTTTGCACAAGTAATTAGTACGCTCGTTTTTCTCAAGAAGTTATGTTTACCGAGGCATTAATTAGAACGAATGCATGAATGACCACTAAATTTCCATGAACTTGTACATGCATTGGTTAGTTTCCTCTTAACACTGCTTGCGTCGGGTGATCTAACGCACCTCGAAATCCAACATGCAATGGTACTACTACTATTATAGTAGAATTGAGACTTATCAAGCGGAAAATGAATGTTTTTAGATGAGCCCTATGAACCCTAGTGGGTACATACTCAAGTAAATACAGATTTTTCCAAAACTAAGTCGCTCCGTTTCATGAATTACATAGTATACTCCTCCATCGACGCTCCCTTTCATGAATTTTGTACTTCACATCGCCGACATGTGGGACATATAGCAACCGAATTAAACATGTCAAGCACCAAATAACAAAGTCTTGAGAACAGAGGGGGGACGCACCCCACTCGACCGCCCAAGAGTAGTAAGGAGCAATGAGACGTCAAATCCCAATGCCACACCTTCCCAGACGGACGAAGCAACCATTATTTCACACTTCGGTTCGCCATCATCTCAAACCACGTAGTATTGCTTACGCGCCTCAAGAGGGACACGCGCATCGCCTTGGTACATCATGACACGTGGGACCGCATGATGAGCCATGCTCCCCGCCCGATCGCTCCGTAAAATCACCTCATTTTTACTATACTTCCTCCATATCGGTTTACTACATGGCATGCACATCGTTCTAGGTTGAGAATTTAACTGGCTATATATGTGATGAACAATACTCTAGCCTTTTTAAAATTCATACTATTGTACAGTAGTACTATCGATGGATTAAGCCATGGAGCAAAAGTTGAAATTAAAAAAAGGTGGTACATATAGAGAGCGCTCGTCGCCAAATTATGCATATAGTACTATTAAAAAAGCTAGTACGTTCTTAATTGGGGTGCTAAATTCTATTAAAGAAATACTAGTAGTATGTACATATTGAAGAGTTAAAATGTGAGAAGAAACATAACATAGTTCTGCTTTGGGGGCTCGGCACAACACACCCCTCAAATTAAACTAAGCACACACGAAATTAAACTATGCAACTAATCCGTAGACACCGCATTAGAAGTTTAGAACCACCATGAGCAACGACACTGCCACCTTACTCGGAGTCCTTGTCCACGTCCTCGACTTCGTCCTTGTCCCTCTTCCTCTTGGCCGATACTTCTTTGCTTGAACCGCACACTTGGCTGTTGCTATTCATCCAACCCTTGTAGATATTGAAACAAAGGTAGCCCTCCATTGCAGCGTAGTGGATGTGGTCTATATCTAGTACATTACGCTGCCATGCATGACGATGAAATGTGTAATGAGGTTTATCCAGTTTACTGATGCGAAGGATGAACCATGGCTCTGCCGGTCGGCGTGAAAAGGCTGACGAGAGGGCACCGGCCGATTCTTACGGAGGTCGAAGGGTTGCCTACAACAAGGCCTATCCGACCGGGACTTCTTTATCATTCTTAAAGTCTACTGATGTGAATTTCACTTTGTTTTGTCCTTGAGGAAGTTCTTAAAATCCACGGCACTCAACGTCGGCATGGCATGTGTGGTAGACCAAGCAAACGTTATGTACGCAAACCTGGATCATAGCGGGCTTCTTCCTCTCTTCGTCCTTTAGATCCTTCTCTCGTCCCAGGACTGTGGTGTACTCAACATCTTGCCCAGCGACCCACTCATCATCTGAGTTTTCGAACATACGTTTGAAGCGAGAAAGGCATCCTTCCACCGTCGTGGAAGAACGGGTGTAGATGACGTCGAACTCATTGCCGGTGATGGTTCTAACCTTGTACTCACCGCCCGATCGTGGAGATTTGGGACGCCATGGATTTGGGAGGAGGTTAGGATTAGTGGAACTGCCGTAATGTGAATGGGCGGGACGACTAGGAGCGAACCGCCGTAGTATTGAAGGACGTGCGGGAGACGTAGTAAAGGCGAACTACCCGGCGTCACGAGCAGGCAGGGTAGTGGCTTTCCATTCTCCCATGATACGGGCTTCCGAGAGCCCTTGGATCTAAGATCGAGCGGTTGCATGGCGTGATTCTAGACCTATGGGTGAATATCCTATCACGGAGGGTTATTACGCAAATTTTCAGCAACTTAGCATCGACCGTTTGATCCCAAATCCAAGGGCTGCCCGACAGCCCGTATCATGGTCGCGCCTACCATGACCGTCAGCGTCGCTTCATGGCAGTCGCGCTTCTTGGAGATTTAACACGGTGCGTTAGGCTATCTGATGTTGGCATGTCATACATAGTCATCAGTTAGTCACTCATACTACAACAAGGTTAGCTATAAGGTTGGCTATAAGTGTATTTTTTACTTCTCTCTATCTCTTTCTTAGTACTCCATCCGTCCCATAATATAAGAACGTTTTTGACACTAGTGTAGTGCCAAAACGTTCTTATATTATGGGACACTGAGTACTAGTATTTATTGCATTTGCCAAGGATTAACCTCTTCCAATGAAATGTTGTTGCTAAGTTTGCTTCATTTAATTAGCTATAGACTCAAAATTGTCTTTTCACCTAGGTACAGGCGCTTAGCACCGTTTCTTCCTTGGGTCACCAAACTAGTCTCTCTCTTCTTGATTAACTTGCCACATCAGACTTTATGCCTATGTGGCAAGCTTAAGCACTAATAGGAGGAAGTAAAAGTAAGTACAATAGTGCGCTTTACATGGCATTTTGCATATGTGGAGGAAAGAGAGGCAAGGAAAAAGTGGACAAGTGGGCTCTCATGCAAGAGCCAGCCTCTACTACATGGTGTAGCATTGGGAGAGGCACTGTATGGAGGTGGTCGAGAATCGGGAGACTCACACCGGTCGTAGTCATGATTAAAATGATAATGGCAAGTCAAATCACGGGGCCTCACCTGTCCAGCAGTAACTCGCTGTCAAATCACACAGCCCTACGTTTGTAGCAGCCTACTCCCTCGTATTCTCGCGTCTCTGTCGAACCGACTAGGCGGAACTGCCCCGCCGCCTACCGCGCAGGAAAAGCCCCGCTCTCGACTTTTAAATACAACTACATCCGCTTAAGAATCCAATGATATACTTTTTGTGACATAGTAACTCATATTTAGTTAGTCAAATGGATGACCTAGAACTACGTGCAGGCCCTATAAACCGAGACGCCTAAAAATAAAAAACCGAGACGGAGAGGGTAGTTCAGCACATATCTTTTTAGATCAATATAGTCGGGATTTGCCAAGGAGCAAAACCAAGTGGTAGGCTGCTCCTGCCGTGTTGGCGTAGCAACTCAAGCAGGGTCAGTCCACACACGAAATGGTGACACACTTAACAGGACCCCTTTGGCCGACATGTGGCTCATCCACCGTCTTGTTCCATGTGCGATGCACCAAATTACAGTTCGAAGCAGCGGTTGGAATTGGAGGCACCCGGTCGTGGCCTTGTGATGGTAGAAAATGAGCGATGAGGCGTCAAATCACAAAGCCCACCTTTCCGCATTAATTTGGAGTCTTTGAATGACGAAGCAACCATCATTTCACTCTAGGGCGCAAGAGCATAAAGAAAAGAAAACAATGATGCGTCGGCAGCTTCTTAGGGCACCCTAAGTGCACGGGTCTCCACTCTGAGATCCTTTTTTTAAAGCGCCTCCACTACAAATCGGCTTCTCCCTCGTCCTCTTGAAGAAAACCGTTGTGAGTTCGGCGGTAGGGTTTGTAGGAGTACTACAGCGTCTTGAGACCACGTCGTAGTAAGCGGGTTCGAGTCGGCGCCTTAAATATGTGGGCCGCTTGGTTTTACGAGGAGCGAGGCAGCATTTGGGTTCGGGGACCAATGGAGATATAGTGCGTACAAAAATTGTGGGCGTAGGTTCGTAGAAAAGGCAATGATGCATGGGCCATGCATTTTGATATACCCGGGGCAGCGTGAAATTTGCTACTCTACTCAAAACTAGTAAGGTACACATGTATTGAGCAGCATGAGATTTGAAACCAAATTATGAATAAATACACACTATAGCATGTAAAGCTTTGAGTCATATATGCATGATGTAGATGTTCGTTTAGTTCTTATAGTTCATCTCATTCAAAATCAATTAGTTTTATAAAAATGTTAAGATTCATGGGGTTGTGCATTGTAAATCATAAAGTAAAAAACAAATAATGGAAATTCATTTAGAAAAAAATAATCAATTATGATCTGAGAAGATTCTAGAACAAAGGAGAAGTGCTTGTGTTTTGAGGTTTGTGCATTATGCTTAAGTTCAACCATGGAGTCTTCTAAATTGTACATGTGGCAGATCTGGTGGAATGTTGATGATATCCAATGGCGATGGTGCTCGGATTTTCCTATCTCTGCCTTTGTCGGGTTAGCTTCATCCAGCGACCATCTTTCAAAGTTATTGGCACACTATATAGTTCTTATGCCATAGTTGCATGTTTTGGAAAAAAACTACTAGTGGGTTGTACTATCTATTTAGGAATAGAAGATGTATACATGGAAGTTGTAGGGAAAGAGATGACATGGAGCATCTCAATTCCTATGAGTAGGGATTGGAAAAGAGATGTCATTTGGTTCACATCATAGGAACTTTTCTATTGAATCGAGAGATGACATGTATCTCAATTCCTATGAGGAGGATTTGAAATTAAGGGAGTATAGGAATCCATTCATATGAACCAAGTGGCTCTAAAGCTATAGAAATGATATCATGTTTATTTCCTTTGAAATGTGGAGTATATGAATCTATTCCTATGAACCAATTGGCTCTAAAGGAAAAAATCCTATAAAAATCATATCATATAGAGTTCCTATGATATTCCTCGACACTAAAGGATGCTTGAAATTACTGCGGGCGATACGATGGTCTTTCTTTGTAGACTCCTCACCCATCTTTATAGTTACCTCTCGAAGATGAATGAAATGATATATACTGAGGTATTCTACATCGCAATTTGGTACCACGAAAACTTCGGTAAAAGTTTGCGAGGTTGAATTTTCAATAAAGCTATATGCCGCGCATTTGAAGCGAGAGGAGCATACGGCAGTTGCTAACACTCACGTGGAAGATTTGTGTGTAGGAGGAGTGGCTGTTACATTAAATGACATGGCAAAAATCGACCTTTGTCGGATGCCGATCTAACGGTTCTTACGGCATTCGTCAGGAAAAGGCTTGTGGCGAACGTTTGTCGGATCATGATTTACGGACACATGCATTGCATTGATACGTGCCCCCCTCTCTTTCACGCACATGCACCCTCACGAGTCACGACTCTCCCGAGTCCTCTCGCGGACTCGCACGTCGCACCCACCGTCTATCTGCAGGTAGACGTCACGCACATATGTGCTCTTCACACCCTACCCTCAGAACTTCTAAAAAACAAAAGACGGCATGCACATTTTATTTTAGCTCACACGTCACACACTTATACTATTACTCTTGCGGCGAACGTTCTTTGGGCATAGTATATTGTACCCTCACGAAGAGAAGTGGTGCATGCACGCACTAGTTCTCTCACACCCACTTTCATGGTACACGTGGGAGTGCATTTTTAAGCTAGTACAACAAAATCACTCCACTATATATAAAAAAGCAGGAGCCTCGGCTTGCTTTACTAGGGTTCCTCTCGTTCACTCTCTCATGCTCTCCAGATCTAAGCAAGACATAGGTGGCCACACTCTCTCTCGGCTCACGGTTTGGTCACAAATCCGACAACCTCGACCGGGGCAGGGGTGTAGGTGCATCGTTCACGCTTGTCGCCGGGCGGCGTAGGGAGGAGACCAACGGCTGCCCGCAGCGTCTGTCGGGCGGCCGTGCCGTTCTCTCTCCGAGAGCGCCCGGCTCGGGAGGGCCTCCGACCTTCTTCCTCCCTGCGGTATTGTGGCCAAGATGCAGCCTCCCGGCGCCGTCTTTGCCACATGCCGTCAACCTCGGTATATATTCGCCGAAACCTGCCTTGTTTCATCGCCCAGCTCCCTTCGTGTGGATCCTTTTCTACTTTCGTCCGTTGTTCCAAAGCCACCTAGACTTCTACTATTATTAGAAGTAAAGCTAGTTCATATAGTCGACTCAAAGCGTTGGTTCAAACAGGGAAGAAAGTGGGAAAGCTATGTATGAATCTAGGACTTGGTTCTAAGAGGAAGCAGGGGAAAGTAGTAATATTTGTCCTTGTTTAAATAACACGTATTTATTATTTGCGCAAACAGGGATGTCTGTCTCCATATCGTTTAGGGATATACATCTCCGTGTCGTTTCTATCTGCGCCAATCAAAAGCACACACCTAAGTTTTAGTACAACTGCATAAAATGAGATGGATATCCTCGTTGCCAGTCGTCTAACCTCCCGTCTTCAAGGTATCCCTACATTGGTAGTAACTAAGGTAGAATGACCAACGCATAATCTAAAAGAAGCTGATTAAATACGTTTTACTTCACGATTGCAATGCGTGAGGAATGACGAAAACAAACTGCATCCTAGTCTGGAATGCACTTTCTACCAGTTCATCCATGGACCGAGGACTAGTTGGTTGCACGGCTGACGGGCGGTTTTAGACGGTGCGAACAAGAGGCATTGTGGTGCCTTATTTCTGCAAATAGCGGTGCTTAAATTTAGTGGAATGCACAAGAATTTCACTGGTCAAGATTACCTTTGCATGGTTCGATTTAGCATTCCGGCTGAGACCACAATTATAACTGGTT
Organism: Aegilops bicornis; assembly: GCA_021605145.1. NCBI lineage: Eukaryota > Viridiplantae > Streptophyta > Magnoliopsida > Poales > Poaceae > Aegilops > Aegilops bicornis. Next base: position 296,275,826 of record CM038675.1, read on the forward strand.
ATTACGGAATGAGAGAACCTAACCATGGATGGTGGCAACAAGAAAAAACCGAGTGAACTCCAGGAAATTTAAGCCTGCCGGGAGGCCCTTTGCTCAGAGAAGCCTTTTGCTTGTTTTTTCCTGATTTGTAAACCTTCTCACAACTTTGTCTTTTGCTGTGAACTAGTATATGTTTTTTATGTTCTATGAATCATTGAGATGTATAAAATTGCTTAACTTATGCTTTTCAAGTTTTTTATGAAGCCGAGTTTAATGTGAGTGTTCCACATGAGTATTTGGACTAGCGTGTGAACGTTTGGAATTTATTACATTGTGGCCTCAATTAAGCTGCATGAACCACTGTAACAAGATACATAGTTTCTTATATGTCGACATGACAGCATTGTTGATTGTTAGCTGGTCGATAGCCTAGTGTTGAAGCGAGCTGAGCCAATGTGTCGTGTTTTGCACAACTGCTTACAAGTGGGGTAGCACTAACAGTGTTTACAAGTACTTATGTATACGTCAGCGCATGATTCTCGAACGAGTGCTCTATTTCATCAAAACACACACTGCTCGTATGATAAACCGTGACAACTTATGTCTTACCATGGCATATTCATGAAAAAACTAGTGAGGACGCATCTGTTTTGGCAACAATTACGATGGTTCTCACATGATTCACGGGCACACACAAGTAGTAGCTTGAGTTCCCATAGACGGATTCAAAGCAGTACTAGCCCTAGAGGGTCGATAATGTGAGCAAGGTTTGGATAATTAGACACAATCCAAACTACAATTAAACACTAGCTGGGGCAACTATTTCATGCCTCGATCTAATTTGGGCTGGACACAAGACGGACCTTGCCATGAACATCATCGAGGACGTCCCGTAGCAGCTCAATCCTGTGAACCTTCATGAAGACAACCTTGTGGCCTTGCCACTGATAAACTTGTTTGTGGAGGCATGCCACGTCATCTTCCTATGTAAGCTTGACAAGAACAGTATGCCTCACAAACAAAGGAGTAGCTTTGAACTTCTTGTGCTTCAGTACACCACTGACAACTTGCACGACAACGGTGAGGCTGGAATACAACTCTTCATTGGTATAACTGAAATGGCTTCCATGATCCAACAGCCTAAGAACTCTGTTTTCCACATGCGTATATTCAAGCCGTCCGCCTCATAGCGAGTGACATGTACAACCACACAATCCTTATGCGCATCGGGGCTCTAATTGAAAGCTGAAACAAATTGAATTACTTTTCGATTATAAGAAACACAAGTTATTTAAACCACTATGTATAGCATGGCATCGAAGCTAATAAAATTTTGCATTATTAATCACCACATACTTCCTTTTCTAAAAAATCACCACATACTTAGATGAAAAACCACAATCGAGATCGGCAAGAAGGAAATCACCTTGGGCGGCTCGGTGGGGACACATCCTCGAAGGGAAAACTGCTCTGCTGCAGTGCCACGGGCTGTAACCTCAAGCGGGCATTGACCATCTCAAGAGTGGCCGTGGCGTATCCGGGGTCGGCTCGGTGGTTGCCTCCATCTTCTTGGAGCTCTCTGTCTCATGGGGATCAGCCTCCAGCGTCTGCTCCAATATCGGCGATCTTTGCCTAGTTCTCCTTGGTCTATCATGAACCGGCGAATACTAGGAGACCCTTTGAAAGGAAAACACAACCGCAATGACAATGAAACAAAAAGAGAGTGAGGATCGATTCTTTGCTTTGCAAAAGTTCTTTTTTTCTCTCGAACGAAAATATACCAACATCACGGATCCGCTTACCTTCCCTTTGTTCGGAGAGAAGAAACGATGGCGGAATCTGAGTGTTGCCTTTCTTGAAGGCGGTGAGGGAGAAGGGGATTATTGAAGAGGAAATGATGGTTGCTTCGTCCGTCAAACTTAGACTGCGCGGAGGTGGGGTTTTGTGATCTGACGGCTCGTTCTTGCGGCGCTATGACCGGGTGACTCCGCCATGACATCACGCTTGCCTTCTAATTTGGTGGATGGCATTTTGGGCCTGTATTTGCATGGCCCGCATGTCGATGAACAAAAGTATAACGGCATTGATGAGGGAGACGTTTCAATGACCTAGGAGGAGCGAAGCGGTAGAGTGTCTCCTTTGTACTAGTAGTAATTGTTTTACGGGTAGTCTGTAGAGTGTCTCCTTGTACTAGTAGTAATTGTTTCTCCGGGCCTAAGACAAAACATCCCATCCACACTAGTAAATAGTAAAATCAATTCAAAAGCCCATATATTTACTGAATGAGAGGCACTACCCACACCCAGCACACCGCCCCCCAAAAAAACTGGTTGCTCTTCTTCCTCCTCGCTCCCACCCACCTCACCTCAGCTCGCTCCACTCGTACCCCCAAATTCCTCACCTCACTCCTATGGAAAACCCCAGCTCCCCTTCTTCCTCACTCCTACAGAAAACCCCAGCTCCCTTCTTCTTCTTTCGACTACAACTAGGCTCGTCATTCGTTACTCTGCTCAAATCCGTGGAGCTTGACATAGCCCTTGAGAAAATGGAGTCGAGTGACCCCAGCGCCAAGAAGATGAGGCTCCCTTGTGGCGATACTGTGTAGATCCCGCACCCGGCAGCAGTGGGAGAAGCGGCGACCCGTCCCCACCGGATCCCAGGGAACCCGTAGAATCTCGGGTGGACAGCATCAGCGATCTCCGGGGCCTTGCCGTCCTTGGGGAGATCATCTCGCTTCTCCCCACCAAGGATTGCTGCCACACCCAAGTCCTCTCAATTCGTGCATGCGCCCTCTATGGCCAGGCCCTATAATCTAGACTATTGACAGCTATCTCTCTTCAATGATTTTGAAATCCCAGAGCCATCATCTCCTCCCACGGGGCTCCGTTCAAAGCCTCTGCATCCCGTCGTGCTACACGAGCAAGCATACCATGCCACCGCACGATGGGCCTTTGGCTGAAATCCCACAATTCATAGAACTACAATTTGCTTGAGTTCTACTATTCCCCTGAAAATCACATACCACATACCGATTGCCATTAACTTGTGCCCTCAGCACCGATGTCCATCTCGCGGTTTTCCTCCTCTCTCCACACCGCCACCTTTGCGCTGTGCTACCTACCAGACAATCTGGTATTAAACCTTCGACTGCCATTTCTCAAGAAACTTTCACTTGTGCGGGTTCGTATATCGGAGGCCTCATTGCACATCATCATCCACTCCAGTTGCCTGCTTGGCTGGAGTGCTTGGTGCTTGTTTTCACAGTTAGAATCGATTGTCTCCAAATAAAGTCGCCTAACCTTGTAAGAATTGGAATTTCTTTTCACGGAAGGCAGCTCATCATCCAACATACCCCTTCACTTCAAAGGTTGATCCTTGATTCTAGTTATTCACCGTTGCAAATAACCGTCCTCTCTGCGCCTAAACTGGAGACCTTGGGTGTAATACATGATCTACATGCTCATTTCAATATGGTGTTTGGCTCCACAGTTCTTGGTACTTTATATTATCATCTACACTTGTAACCATAAGCTGCATTTTAAATTTCTGCGCATAATTTATATATCATCTTGGAGTACACATTTTGTACTAATATTATGTTCTATGCTCAATGAAGAGTTTATCCATGGATGGCCTATCAATGGTGCTGGATTCTGTCAAGATCTTATATATCCAAATGAATAGTTTTGATCTGAACAAGATTATTGGCTTGCTGCAATGCTTTCCATATGCGGAGAAGTTGTATATAAAGGTGATAATTTCACGCACATTGGAAGCCGCATATAGTGTACTAGAATTAACCGTTCAAGCTGTTGCTCTTTTCGACACTCTTCTTTTAGACCTTAACTGTTTTCAATCTTCATGTCTATTTAGGCAACCTTGAGGACAGGTAAAGAAAGTTATAATCAATCGGTGGATTCGTAAGCATCGGGATTTTCTCACTTCTCATGAGATTACGATTGAAGACAATAACGCTAGAGCGATATGTAGCCAACCGTGCAAACACAAGATTTGTCACATTCTTCTGCTAAATGCGAGGTTACTATTGTCCATCAGGCTTAAGTTTATCAGCAGCATTGTTTTGAAGGATGGGTATGTCGAAGAGCAAAAAAAGGAGTTTCAGGTGGGCAAAAGAGCTTCTGAACGTGTCGGGCTTATATTTACAACATACTGTAATCCGATGAAATTTTACTACCGGGATGTTCATTCTATGAACTGACCGATCCATTTAGTATGTTGCCGAAAAGCAGTCTTTGGAGTTAGATGTTGTTGCCCTTTTCAATCTGGGTTTTTTGTAAACACGATGAACAATTAACCCTCATGTACATGCAGTTTGTAGTGGAGTTAGATGTTCTGCCCTTTTCAACTGTTTGTATTTGTCATATTTTCTTTGAAACAAGGCAAATGGCAACAACATAGCACATCAAATGGCAACAAGCTGTTTAATTTAGAGTGAAATATTGTAACAAATCCCAACCAAGATAAATAACATCACTCTCGCGGTTGCTTGAGCTCCTTGTGCATTCTGAAGCCAAGTGATTAGCCCCACCAGCACCCACAAACTTATTTCGAACTAGCACATCAAATGGGCTGTAAATTTTCATATGAAAGGCTGCATGACCATGACAGATTTGGATTCGACATTTGGGACCGGCGAGAAATAGCCTATCCAAGGTGGTGTAATGACTTACTAGCCGATCGACAAGCGATTACGCCTACCAACCCGTTGGATTGACATCCAACATCATCGTGTATCTTCTATCTCTTGTCTTCTTCTTCCTCCGGCCGCCCAAACCAAAACCACCCCGTCGGCTCACTTTGCTCCGCCTCCATGGCTGGCTGCGCCTCGCCGCCCTACCATACGTACCCCCCAACATTGGCCAGTCCTCCCTCTATTCCCCACCGTCCTGTTATTCTCCGGCGTCAGCCCAACACGCACCAGCGCCCGAACGATCAACCCTCGTACTCCCCTCCGCTGCGACTAGACGGTGCATGTTCAGCGGCTCCTATTCGTTCCATCGAGGCCCGCCGTCGTCCTCCGCCTTATGCGGCCTTGGTTCGCTTCGCTTGCGATGCTTGGCGCCCTCCTCTTGCGTTGTCCAGCGTCGTCCAACAACCGAGAGGAACTAGGAGGTGACATGTCGTGGAGAGGATGACGATGAGGACCCACCAGCGTCATGGCGATGCGCAAGCAAGTGCCTCTATAGTACAAGCCCAAAAATATGGTTCCTCCTAATGGTTGGACATATGGGGCTCACGCCATTATCAACGTAGTCAATAAGCGAGAGAATTACACTACGAGCAGTGACACAGGGACCCAGCAATTGCCAAGTAGTTTTTTTTTTTTTTTGAGGAACAAGCGGTTGTTATTTATACTAGTTTTAGCGACAGATCAGGGTAACAACGGGGCTGTGCGGGGGCTGTGGCCTGTCTAGCGAGGGTTTTATTTATGTTTACCACATCATGAGCCCAGTTGTGTTTTTTCTTCTTTGAAAATGGCTAGCCCAGTTCTATTTTTTAAGAAATACCCAAACAAGGCCTACTTGCTTTATAAATACCTATTTGGCTGCAAATCTTTCAAGACGAGGAGAGTTTCATTCGGTTTACCCAGAAATGAGTTGTACATTTTTAAAACACATCAAACCGGGAATTAGTTTCAATTTTTTTTTCATTACAAGATCTTAAATTCCATTGATTTTATGCGTGGACAATTATTTGGATTTTATATTTATATAAATTATTTTTCAAAATAGTTTGAATGTGAATCGATATTTCTGGATTAAAATCAGGTTATTTGCACCGAAATATGCAAAATTTCGTATACTTTTTAACCGTGGCCACAATATGGGGTGTAATGCTAACAAAAAGAAGATGGGCTCCAAAAAAATTCTTAAGAATTAACAAATGGGCTGTACATTATTAGAAATAATGGGAGATGGGATGTATGTTGTTTTCCACAGATTTGAGGCTGACTTGTGCGCCTACTACAGGTTGACGCGTATGCTTTCATAAAAAAAAAGGTTGACGCACACGCAACGCCCTGTCAACTTAGTGAACACACGAGGCGTGGTTGTTGGATGTCCATCCGACGGCCGGTGTCGTGCTTGTTCAATCTCTGCTCTTCATGCTCTAGCCGCTCAAACAAGCACCGGTAGGACTACTGCTCCCTCCTCCCATGACCGGCTATCTTTGCGCGCAGAGCCTCGGCCCCACCCGTACTCCCATCGCTGGCCTAGCCATCCCTCTACTCACCCACACATCTTTGTTATTCTCCGGCGACGGCGAACAAACCGGTAAATCCTCGTACTCCTCGGCGTGGGAAACAAGCGCCGAGTATTCCCTAGCTCGTGTCATTCCTTTCCTAGGCCTGCGCCGTCGGCCACCACCACAGTGCTCTCGGCGCGGCCTGGTCAACGGGTCAATGAGCGACATCCATCGGAAGTGGGTATGCGTGGAGAGAGGTGACAGCTGGGTCCTGACGCCGCACGCAAGGAAATGCCTCCTTATTAGGCGCAAAATAATGATTCCTCCACCTGACAGCTAGGACCCATAGGAAGGGCCTCCGTATTTCGCGAAAAAAAAACGTTTCCCCCGCTGACAGGTCAGACCCACCAGCTATATCTTTGCACGCAAGGAAGTGCCTCCTTATTACGCCCAAAAAAATGAATACCCCCCTGCTAGCTGGGACCCACTATATTGTTAGGTTGACTTGTAGGCCTACTAAGTTGATGGGGACGGAGGGCTTTGTCAACTTAGTCAATACTCCAGTGACCGTATGATGTCCATCCAACGGCCATAGTGCTTCTTCAACCTCTGGTCTTCTTGCTCCAGCCGCCCAAAGCAGGGTCGGTCGTGCCGCCTGCTCCTGCCCTCCTGGCCGGCTGTGCTACCGCAGAGGCCTCAGTGCCCCTACTACTCCCACCGCTGGCCGTGCCATCCTCCACTCACCCACACCCCTGTTATTCTGCGGCGACGCAACCTCACACGCAGCCGAACGGTGAACGCTCGTACTCCTCTCACTTTGGGCATCCACTGCCGCGTCTTGCCCGACTCCAGCGTCGTCCCCTTCCTAGGCCTCGCCGTGCGTCCACCGCGGTGGTGCTCTCGGCGGCATGGTCAATGTGGTCAACGATCGACTTCCATCGGAAGAGTCTCTTGTACGATGGAGAGGCTGACAATTTGGGTCCACGGCAGCCACAAGGAAGTGCCTCCTTATTACGCGGAAAATCATTATTCCTCCACCTGACAGCGGGGACCCACCGGACGGGCCACCGGTATTTTGCGGAAAAAATCGTTTCCCCCTGACAGCTGGGACCCACCGGACGGGCCACCGTATTTCGCGAAAAAAACGTTCCCCGGCTGTCAACTTGGACCCACAAAAGTGCCTCCTTATTACGCACAAAAAATGAATACTCCCTCGGCTGGGGACCCACCTTGGTGGGAGGCTGACTTAATGGGCCTACAAAGTTGACGGGGAAAAGGGCTTTGTCAACTTAGTCAATATGAGCGATTCTAGCTCTAGTGACCGTGCGATGTCCATCCAACGGCCGTAGTGCTTCTTCAACCTCTGGTCTTCTTGCTCCACCGCCCAAAGCAGCGCCGGTCGTGTCGCATGCTCTCGCCTCCCGTGGCCGGGTTGTGCTACCGCAGAGGCCTCACCGCCCCTACTATTCCCACCGTGGCAGGCCTGCGGCGATGGTAACCTCACACATGACCAAACCCGGTTGAACCCTCGTACTCCTCTCCACGCGGCTTCCCTTTGCCGCATCTTGCCCGGCTCCACGTCGTCCCCTTCCTAGGCCTCGCCGTGCGTCCACCGCCCGTGGTGCTCTCCGCAGCAGCGTGGTCAACGTGGTCAAGGAACGACTTCCATCGAAGAGTCTTGTCAGACGTGGAGAGGCGGCAATTTGGGTCCTGACCACAGCCAGTTTTTTTGTGATTTGCCAAGTAAGTCGCTTTCTCGGGCTGTTGGGCTGCAAATCTTTCAAGACAAGGAGAGCTTTCATTGGCTGGCCGAAAATGTCCCATCAGTAATGAGAAATGGGTTGTACATTTTTAAAACACATCAAACCGGCAATTAGTTTCACATATCTTTTTTTCATTTCAAGATTTTAAATTACATTAATTTTTATGCGTGGAGAGGATTTTATATTGATATACATTTATTTTTTAAATCTGTTTGAATGTGAGTCGAAATTTCGGGATTAAAAACAGTTCGGACCGCACCGAAATATGCGAAATTTTGTATAATTTTTAACCGTGGCCACAATATGGGCTGTAATGCTAACAAAAAGAATATGGGCTCCAAAAAAACCTTAAGAATTAGCAAATGGGCTGTAATTTATTAGAAATAATGGCGAGATGGGGCGTGATTACATTTTCCATAGATTTGAGGCTTTCCTAAAAAAGGTTGGCCTTTAGCGGTGGATTTGTTGGATGTCCATCCAACGGCCCGTCGTCTTCTTCAATCTCTGCTCTTCTGCTCGGCCCGCTCAAACAAGCGGCCGTGGACTGCCTGCTCCTCCTCCTCACGGGTTTGTCTTTGCCTTGCCAGCCTCACCGCCCACCGTACTCCCCATCGCTGGCCCAGCCATCCCTCTACTCACCTACACCTGCTGTTATTCTCCGGCGGCGGGACGAACCGATAAACCTAAATGCAGTCGTACTCCCCTCGCGTGGGGAAACAAGCTGCCGAGTCTTCCCTACCTCCGTGTCGTCCCCTTCCTAAACCGCCATCGTCCACCGCCGTGGTGCTCTCGGCCTTGGCGTGGTCAATGTGGTCAACGACCGACATCCATCGGAAAAATCTTGTCGCGTGGAGCGGCATGACGAATTTGGGTCCACGGCCGCAGGGGAAGTGCCTCTTTATTACAGCATAAAATAATTATTCCTCCACGGCGGTGGGGACCCACGGACGGGCCACCGTATTTAGCGAAACGTTTCCCACGACTGCTGGGACCCACCGGCTACACCTTCGCACGCATAAGGAAGTGCGCCCGGAAAAAAACAAAATGATTCGCCCCCATTGCTGGGACCCACCGGCTACATTTTATACGCAAGGAAGTGCGTCGGGCAAAAAAAGCGATTCGCACCCACGACTCTTTGGGACCCCAGGCTACATCTTCGCATGCAAGGAAGTGCGTCGGGCAAAAAAATGATTCGCCCACCGATGCTGGGACCCACCAGGCTACATCTTCGCTACGCAAGGAAGTGCGTCCGGGCAAAAAAGCGATTCGCCCCGACATTGCTGGGACCCTGGCTACATCTTCGCACACAAGGAAGTGCGTCCGTGCAAAAAACAAAATGATTCCCTCCTTGACTGCGGGACCCACGATTACATCTTATACGCAAGGAAGTGCGTCGGGGCAAAAACGATTCGCCCCCATTGCTGGGACCCACCGGCTACATCTTCGCACGCAAGGAAGTGCACGGCGGTCGGGACCCACACGGTCGAAGCGTGCGTAAGCGTTGTCATTCTGGTGTGACGATATGCGTACATATATCTTGGTGGATGTAGAGGCGAGCACGCGTCGTAAGTAGAGGCGCCGCACATAGCATGTACACTGCGTCGTCTGGTGAGGGTGCAAGAAAGAAAATATGGCCGCATGTGTACATACGGTGAGGGTCTCAACGCCTACTCGGCGCATCACGTGCGGTGAGGGCTCATGTACATGGCTGGGTCGAACGGAGAAACAGCGTCGTCGTCATGTTCATGGGGAGGCAACCAGCTGGGTCGAACGAGAATGCGTCGGCGTGTTCGCCGGGAGGCTTGGGCGGAACAGCTGATGGAAGCGAGGCTGGCATACCGCGAGAATGGAGAAGCGGCCTTGTGTTCGACCGCCACGCTCAAACGGGATCCTGTTCATCGGAGGAGGTCCGGCGTGCCGCCAAAAGCGGAGGAAGCGAACCTTCTGTGGTTGAAAGCAGGGTCTGTTGATCGGGAGGGTGTGGCGTCTGCCAAAGCGGAGAAGCGGACCTCCTACGGTCAACGAAGTCCTGTTGATCGGGAGGGGTGTGGCGACCGCAAAAGCGGCGAAAGCGGACCTCCTGAAAACAGGGTCCTGTTGATCGGGAGGGGTGTGGCGTACCACAAAAGCAGATAAACGGACTTGTGTTGGGCGCTTCTGGTCAGCAGAGTCTGTTCGCCGGGAGGGTGTGGCGTACCGCCAAAAAGCGAGACTCCACGGGATCTGTTCATCTCCACCGTCGACCTCCTCCGGCCTCCACGGGCTCTGTTCATCCAGCCTCCACCGCGCTACTCCAGCAGCTCTTGTTCAACCACCCCTCCACCGTCTCTTGTTCATCCAGCCCTCCACACCACGGGGTCTGTTCAACCACCCTCCATGGGCACCCCTCCACCGTCTCATCGCTCATCCAGCCCTCCACACCACAGTGGTCCTGTTCATCCGTGAGGCAACACCACCGCTAATCGTTCATCAACCCCGTTATACTCACTTGTTCATCCAATCGATCGGCTTGATTAGCAGCGATAGCGAAGAATCGCTCGATCGGGTTCGATTAACGACCATCGATCGATCGCTTTCCGGAGTTCGATAGCAGCGTAACTGCGGTCTGTCGCTTTCGGGTTGATTAGAGCCCAACGCCTCGCTTCGGGTTCGATTAGAGCCAACGCTTTTACACGCAGCGTCACGTGTACAAGAAAGCGATGCATCGCCGGCCCCGACCTCCCACCGTAACAGGAACTCCCGAAATTTTCCTCCCCTCACTTCTACCACGGTTTTTTCCGTCATGGGCGGCCCAAAGAATGTCATGCAGCTGCGTCTCCGGCCCCCAGTGACGAAAAGCCCATTTCTGTCATGATTTTTGTCATAGAAGTAGGAGCCCACCACATCTATGATGATACCGGGTTTTGTCACAATTATTGTCATAGAAGTGTCATATGTAGGACAGAAAAAAAATTCATTCGGCCCAAAATGTCACGGGTGTGTCTTTTTTTTGTAGTGCATGGAGCTCCATGGGCATAGAAAAGTCAGCATGAAGCCTTCCCAAAGATCCAATTAGCTCATCAACATGCACTCACAAATGACAACACAGGCTACTTGCATAAGTAGGCAACAAGTAATACGATGAGTCCTTAAGTGTGACGCACTAGAGGTTGATTCTGTAGCATATAGCTTATGGCACCAGTTGCATATTGCCTGCCATTTCCCATTGATTCTCTCTTTCTATTTTCACTAGCATATGGCCCCACATGTCATACGGGTATCCATTGGATATCCATGGAGCACAAACTATAAGCATGCCCAACCCGATTGTTCATGGGTATCCATATCCACCGGACCCATGGGCAGCAATCGCTCCATACCATTGCCCAACCGGGTTGGGTATCCGTGGGTATCCAGATCCATGGATAAAATTGCCATCCCTACATATCAATGTGTGTGCGATATACGGCATACAGTTCGCTCCGATGAACTGTTTGCTATTAAGGAATGCAACAGAAATGGTCAGTCAGATCAAGGTGTGTGTGATATACAACATATGGTTCACTCGGATGAACGGTGTTCGATTAGGGAAGAGAACAGAAATAGTTCAACTAAACAAGATGTGTGTGATATGCGGCATACAGTTCACATAGATGAACTGTTTGCGATGAGCCAAAAGAACACAAACGATTCATGTAAACAAGATGTGTGTGATACACAGCAAACAACCCACTCAGATGAACTGTTTGCGATGATAAATTATAACACAGACGGTTACTATAGTTAGTTCGTGTGTGATTATTTTCGTACAAAAAACTTTGAAAAATGCAAACTAGTTGCTTGCAGTGGCCAGGAGTATCGCACACGATGCATCTGCGAGTACTACGTATGCGATGATTAGTAAGTTACACATATGTTTCCTTATGTTAACACGTGTGTGATAAATAACACGTGCCACCGCATACGGTATTCGGGTTGTGTGTGTGCTCCACTTAGTGTTCCCGTGCTCCAGCGAATGCTTCCCGTACTCCATATGGGTGAATTGTAAAACCCACGCCTCTTCCCTCATCGGTTTCCCGCCACCAGCTAATGGCTTGCTGCATATAACCCATGCGGCAACACACCGTCGTGACACTCTGCGCACATCTAGTCCTCACCCATCTACCATTAGTTATTCCAAGCATGCCAGGCAACGTTCAAAGCTTCGACATCGACCCCTACATGTGTTACATCTTCGGCCAGGAGAACGAACCAGAGCAGGTCGGGGAGCAAGAGCTTCATTGGCCGGTGCAGGCACCATGGCCCATCGGCAGTGATGCGTGACACTCATTGGGCGCACAATCGACATATTGCAGAGGAGGTGTGATGATAAGTTTGCCATCCACCATGCAAAAGATCCGTGAGCTGCTTTCGGCGGCATGATCGATGACCCACCAAGAGCCGCCATCACGGTGCTCATCGAGAGCCCGATACCCGCGCCGGGAATGGGCAAAGGATCTGCGATTCAGTCAAGATACCGAGGCAGCTGCGGCTTCATCATTGCCCTTCGCGGCGGCCGTGTCAACCTCGATCCCGACGATGTGGTGACCAGGCTTGGCGCATCCTTGGCGAGTTAGCGTCCCCGACAGTAGAACATCACAAAGCGTGATATCTTGAGGATCTGAGATGATGGATGGAATTTTCTACCAGGCTAGAGACATGGAAATGGAGCGGTTCCACAGAGATATCATCGCTCGATTGCATGCTGTCAAGCTCTTCTGGAAGAGGCCGAGCAGCCCCAAGAGCCTCCCAGCGCCAGCAGCTCTGTAAGCAGAGGCGACTCGGGACACTTGGAATGAGCGGCCGCAAGGGTGCTATCGCGATCATGGAGTCCGAAGACCGTCGTCTGAAGGCCACCAGCTCAGCCTTTTCGCCTATATTTTATTATAATTGTATGCATATGTAGGTCGTGAGTGTTTTGGGCCTTGCCGCATGTGGCATTTTAAATTATCCTGAATATGTAGGACAATTATTAACCGTTGCCATTTTAAATTTGCCTCAACGGCGAAGCGAGAAACGCAGCGAGGGACGCCAGCGAAGCGCCGCGCCGCCTCAATGGCGAGCAAAACGCGTGGACGGACGCGAGCAGAGCGCGCCGCGGCCATCTCAACGGCCGGCAACCACGTGGTCAACCTTCTGGCACCCTGTGGGAGGCGCGACGGCGCATCCATAAGACATGATAGTGATATATTGACCGTCTGTGATAGTGCGCAGACACTTACACGTACATCCAAGAACGCGGGCCCACGTTTCGGGCTTCCGATGCGTGCAATACTGTTGATCCAAAATAATTATTTTCGATGAGCCAGAACAACAAAAAAGGGCTCTGTAGGCCCAGAACCATCAATAAATTTTGACCTTGTTTCTCGTCACGTTGCAGATTACAACGCAATAACTAATTGCAAATCTGTTCACACCTATCAAACTAATATGTGTTCACACTTAGCATTAGTCTATAAAAACTACCCACTCGCAAATTACTTCATAGTTCCTCTCCTCATCACCCACAAAACTGGTCTTTTCTCTCAAATCGTTCCACCATGACCGGTAGGAGGAGTTTCGGGTGGACATATAACCAGGCAGCAAAGACCAAGGTCGCGGAAGCACTAGAGAGGTCCCGCCACAAAGCGGAAGCCGCAACAGAGATGTCCCGACACACTGTGGAGCCCTCAAACGAGCTCTCACAAGCACGCGAAGGCTCTCACAAGCGCACTTTCGATCATGAGGAGTTGGCGTTCTTTGAAGTCCTTGGTCGGCGATGACGACATTCTCGTTGGCCTCATTAAGCAGCAAGAGTTGGTCGACGGCTTGATGAAGCTGCTCAAGATCAATGATGCCTCGGTTGACAAGGCGACCGGCCTCGTCGAGCAACTCATGGGTGAAAATCTGAAGCTCCTCAAGGCACTCGCCGAGAAAGAGGAGGAGGCCATCGGCTGGAAGACGCGACATGAGCAAAGTAGTGCCTCGGGGATGATGCTGACAGCGGTCGTCGCGGAACTGATGGCTGACTTGAGGAAGCTCCGGATCGAGTGCGAGAAGGAGGTGGAGGAATCCGTGGCTGCTTTCAAGAAAAGTCGTGAGGAATTGATGAAGGAGCTCAAGGATGTCCTCTCCCGGCGATCCATCGACGAGTAGAGACAGTAGTGACCCAGATCGTTGTCTGTGATTTCCTTCCTCTCTTGACTCCGTGTCTTTCGGGCTTTGTCGCATGTGGCATTTTAAATTATCTGGAATATGTAAGACAATTATTATCCGCACCATTGTAAACTTGTCGTCGTATTATCCGTTGCCATTTTATTTGTCGTCGTATTATCCGTTGCCCTATGTGGCAATTTAAATTAGGCCGGAATACAAGTTGAAAACACAAACAAAGCAAATGCTGCCATGGGATCACAAGCAAACACCCTCCGTCCCGGTGCTTTAATTAACCCATTAATGGAGAAGTTGTGAGCGAGGTGGGCTGCTGGTGGATGGAGGTCAAAGAGCTCGCTTCCCGGTGAGCATCGGCGGCCTTGCTGCTCGCACATGTCCCGTCGAGCCTGCGAGGTGGAGAGGATGCACGCGTCTCGTCGAGCCTGTGCGGCGGACTGCTCGCACGCGTCCTTTCGAGCCTGCACGACGGACTTCTCGCACTCGTTCCGTCTAATCAAACAGCTACATGCACGCCACCGAGTATGGTTAAATTTTGGCAGAGGTAGTGGCCGCACTTAAATGGTTACGGGAACACACGGTTCATATAATACAACCGTTTGCAATATTAGCGTGTCAGCTATTTGTTTCAAAAGGACTTCGTTGGCTATTAATGTGTGCGCCTTGTCTAAAACTGGACGATTCTTTTACCACAGCATATATGTGCCATGTCATGAAACCATGCCAAGTTTCATGTTTTTGGGTGAGTTTTCGATTTACTAGGATTTAAAAACCGAGATTCTCAATGTTTCGGAATGACGAGAAGTTTGTAATTCATTCCATTCCTTAGATGAGATCTAAACATGCACCCAATGACACATATACGATTTCCCACCCATTTTGCTTCCTTTGGAGCATGTGCTTGTAGTTCAAATTTGAATTATGGACTACATTAAATGCCTAGAAAACTTAATTAATATATATTAACGGCCAAACGAACCCTGAACAGTTTCAAATTTCAGCACGACACTCATGTTATTCTATGTTGCTTGTAGAAAACAAAGTTCAAGGCGAGAAGAGGCAGCGATTATCGTTTTGCCCACAAGAGAGGCATGTTTCCCTACCGGAACCACGAGGGTTGCCAGAAGCTTCGGTTTGTAAGAGGCTTGTAATATAGCTTGGCCCAAATTGGACAATTATTTTACCACGACATATATGTGTCATGTAGTGACACCATGCCAAGTTTCATGATTTCCTGGTGAGTTTTGGATTCTGAATTTAAAAACCAAGATTCGTAATGTTTGTGGCCAAGCCGGGGCCTTGAGACGGTTGACTTCATTCCCATTCATTCCATGGGACCCCAACCTGCACCCCAAGGACACATGTACGTTTTTCTAGCTGTTTTGGTGCCTTTGGAGCATGTATTTGTAGTTCGGATTTGAATTATGGACATTAAATGCCTAGAAAACTCAATTAATGAATAAAAAAGGTCAAACGAACCCTGAATAATTTCAAAGTTCAGCACGAATCTCCCGTTGTTCCGTGTAGAAGAAAATACAAGGCTAGAAGAGGGATCGATTATCGATTCGCCCACAAGGGGAAATGCTTCCCTATCGAAACCATGAGGGTTCTTACCTTGAGCTCGGTTTGTAAGAGGTTTGTAATAAAGCATGGCCCAAATTGGACAATGTTTTTACCACGACATATATGTGCCATGACGTGACATCATGCCACCTTTGATGACTTTCTGGTGAGTTTTGGATTTATTGGGATTTAAAAACCAACATTCCAAATGTTTGAGGACGAGCCAGAACGCCGGTACAATTGTAATTCATTCACATTCCTGGCATGGGACCTAAACATGCACCCTAGGACACATGTATAATTTTTCTAGCCATTTTGGTGAACTGGAGCATGTATTTGTAGTTCAGATTTGAATTATGGACATTAAATGCCCAGGAAACTCAATTAGTGTATAAAAGGCCAAAGCGAACCACGAATAAGTTTAAATTTTAGCACGGATATCCTGTCATTCTGTTGCCGTAGAAGAAAATATAAGGCGAAAAGAGGCAGTGATTACATTTCGCCCACAAGGGGAACGCGTTTCCCTATCGGAACCATGATGCTTCTTTGAGAGAAGCTCCAGTTTGTAAGAGGTTTGTAATAAAGCTTGGCCAAAGTTGGTCAATGTTTTTACCACGACATATATGTGCCATGACGTGACACCATGCCAACTTTCATGACTTTCTGGTGAGTTTTGGATTTATGGGGATTTAAAACCGAGATGACAAATGTTTGAGGACAAGCCGGGGCCTTGATGCAGTTGTAATTCGTTGCCATTCTGGCATGGGACCTAAACATGCACCCAAGGACACATGTATAATTTTTCTAGCCATTTTGGTGAACTGGAGCATGTATTTGTAGTTCAGATTTGAATTATGGACATTAAATGCCTAGGAAACTCAATTAGTGTATAAAAAGGCCAAACGAACCCTGAATAAGTTTAAATTTTAGCACAAATATCATGTCGTTCCATATTGCCCGTAGAAGAAAATACAAGGCGAAAAGAGGCAGTGATTACATTTCGCCCACAAGGGGAATGCATTTCCCTATCGGAACCACGAGGCTTCTTTGAGAGAAGCTCCAGTTTGTAAGAGGTTTGTAATAAAGCATGGCCCAAATTGGACAATGTTTTTACCACGACATATATGTGACATGACGTGACACCATGCCAACTTTCATGACTTTCTAGTGAGTTTTGGATTTATGGAGATTTAAAAACTGAGATTACAAATGTTTGAGGATGAGCCAGGATGCCGGTACGGTTGTAATTCGTTCTCATTCCTGGCATGGGACCTAAACATGCACCCAAGGACACATGTATAATTTTTCTAGCCATTTTGGTGAACTGGAGCATGTATTTTTAGTTCAAATTTGAATTATGGACATTGAATGCCTAGGAAACTCAATTAGTGTATAAAAGGCCAAACGAACCCCGAATAAGTTTAAATTTCAGCACGGATATCATGTCATTCCATGTTGCCCGTAGAAGAAAATACAAGGCAAAAAGAGGCAGTGATTATCGTTTTGCCCACAAGGGGGACACGTTTCCCTATGGGAACCACGAGGCTTCTTTGAGAGAAGCTCCGGTTTGTAAGAGGCTTGTAATAAAACTTACGCCAAAATTGTCAAAACAAATTCCTCGACATATATGTGCCAGGTCGTGACACCATGCCAAGTTTCATGATTTTCAGGTGAGTTTTGGATTTACGGGGATTTAAAAGCCGAGAATCTTCTGACGAAATGTTTTCAAATAGCACACGGTTCACTCACGAAAGCCATGTGCCTACTAAATCGTGGCCGATGCCCCCCTCCCCCTGCTGCAGGCGCGATATGATTCGTGCGTTCGGATTGGCCAGAACCCAAACCCCACGGGTCATACGTCTGCACCATTGGATGCTCCCAGATTGAACAGCAATCCTCATCCCTTTCGACAGCACATGCAGTATATGGGTAAGCACTGTGCGCATGTGTCATGCTAGCTCACACTTCCTTCTCTACTAAGTTTTCTATATTAATGTTGTTATTTATCCAAACAGGCTACCATTTTCCCGCCACTCCTCTCATCGGTTTCCCGCCTCTTCTCCCATTGTTTTCCGCCTACCAGTGTCAGTGCTCATTGAAGGCTTGGCGGCGACACACCGACCATGTAATTATTGCACATAGTTTCTAAAAGCACAAACGTGTGTGATAGTAGGGAGTAGGTCCCATAGGGTGACCAGCGTGAAACGCCTTAAAGGCAAGGAGGCAATTCCTATCAGCATAGTGCGGCTTCCCATTGGCTAGCCTAGTCGAGTAGAACGCGAAGTTAAGCGTGCTCGGGCTAGAAGTAGTCCAAGGATGGGTGACTGGTGGGAAGTTGCATATCTCAAGCTTCATTTAAATGCTATGACATGGTCATTATAGAGATAAAGAGATAAATATCTCTATAGTGACCTGTCATGGCGATTATATAAACCTTGGGATCCTTGTTTTGCTAATTTGTAGACTATGTTTTTATTGATTATTTTTGCTCTAAAAAACTAAAGAATGATTGACTCTATAGTGACCTTTCATGGCGATTATATAAACCTTTTTCAGGTTGCATGAAGGATATAGGTGGTAGGGTGTTCTGATCAAGCATGTCTCCCTTGTGTGGTTTATAAATGTTGGACATATCTATGGGCTCCCCGAGGTATATATATTATCCTTTACCAAGAATGAGGGGGGCCCACACAATCTATCCCTTTGACCCAACAACGAGAAGGGTTTGACCATGATGGTTTCCTATTGCTATGTGTGCCATGTTAGACCAAATAAAGTTTGAGCGCATGCGTTGAATGACACCCCCCCCCTCCGCCACCTCGAAGTTGGGAAACCAACATCGTACGTATTGAACCAGGCTTGGGGTCGGGTATGGTGTTCGGTTTGTAATGTAGTTGGTGGCCCATTGAAGTTGTGCATTCGGGATTTAAACACATCACACGCCACCGTACTCGTACATATTTTCGGGCCGCATGCAGTGTATACGGGGTCTTCTGATCGACCATGTCTCCTTTTGTGTGGTTTTTGTGATGACACGCATATCTGTGGGCTCCCCAAGTGTATATATATCATCCCTTTGACCGATAACGAGGGGTATGTGTTGGCCATGAATGGATTCCTCCTAGTTCGTGTTAGGGCCGGTCACCGTCACATGTCATTCAACCAAAGCTCAAGCTCATGCGTTGTCAGGATTCCCTCCCACATGCTCGGATTGCTGGGTTCGACCTACACCGTACCCTACGTATCTCGTCCTTAACTACCTGGCCTTCATGGTTGTTGTCTGTATCGAGATGTAGGCACCACATCTAAATTGTACATTATTCTATATTGAAAACACACATCACCCCTTCCAACGTACAACACACATTATTCTATTGGCCCAAGCGGTTTATCGACAACAACAGTTGTCGTTTGACCAAACGATAGATTCACTGGTCCATCTTATGGTAGGTCATGGCGACATGCATGTATAACCAAAGTATCATTATGTGCATCCGCCCCACTGACATGAAGTGGGAGGTGGTGGGTCAAGCACCCTAGCTAGCTACGACATTATGTCATTATAGATACATCCAAGGGTGCTATTGGGTTTGCGAGGCAGGTGCCACAAAAGTTGTGCATTGTGTATTTAAAGTTTTAAACATCGCACCCAACATTCCTACATATATTTGGCCACTCCCAGGTGGTTCTTGACTTCTGGCCCCTCTCATCGATCTTCGACGACGCGCCCAACCGTGGGCCCGCATAGTCAAAGTTGTGCATTGGAATTTTGAACATACAACCCTTCTCACTCATATATATTTGGGCCACATGCTGGTGTGGCTGTCTTCTGACCCTCTCTAACGTTTTTTTTGGTGCAAAGACTCTGGTGACGCTCAACGGACACGGGTATAATGTCTTAACCTGTCACGCCCAATATGCGACCCTATCCAAAAGGGACTTGAAGGTCCCACCAAGGATAGACCCGCATATTGAAATGCTTTTGCAAGGTGGATATCATTACATCAACATTATACAATAGATGGGGATACATACAAAAGGCATACAATGCCACATGAATACATCAACATCATACAAGAGATCAACATCTGACTACGGATGAAACATAAACAGAAACTCAAACGACATCCACCCTGCTAGCCCAGGCTGCCGACTGGAACCTATCCACGATCGAAGAAGAAGCGGAAGGAGAACTCCAAAACAAGCAAACATCGCTCTCGCGTCATGATCATCGCATAAACCTGCACCTGCTTGATTGGTGTAATGTCTGTGAGCCACGAGGACTCAGCAATCCCATTACCATGGGTATCAAGACTAGCAAAGCTTAAAGGGAAAAGAGAAGGGTAAAGTGGTGAGGTTGCAGAGCGACTAAGCATGATATGGTGGCTAACCAACGCAAATAAGAGCGAGAAGAGAGCAAGCGGAGCAGTCGTGAAGCTAGCAATGATCAAGAAGTGATCACGAACTCCTACTACGTCAAACATAACCCGAGAACCGTGTTCACTTCCGGACTCCGCCAAAAAAAAGAGACCATCACGGCTACACACGCGGTTGATGCGTTTTAATTCGGATCTGGTGTCAAGTTATCTACAACCGGACATCAACAAATTCCCATCTGCATATAACCGTAGGCACGGCTTTCGAAAGATTATACCCTGCAGGGGTGTCCCAACTTAGCCCATGATAAGCTCTCGCGATCAACGAAGGATATTCCTTCTCCCCGGGAAGACCCGATCGGTCTCGGAATCCGGCTACAAGACATTTCGACAAAGCAATAAAACAAGACCAGTAAAGCCGCTTGGGATGTGCCGACAAATCTCGATAGGGAGCTGCACATATCTCGTTCTCGGAGCACACCGGATGAAGCGAAGCGTCTGAGGAACCAGCGTAACCCAAGTTGCCAAGGAATGGTCCCAAGACGGTGCTCTAGATTTGGACCAACACTCGGAGGAGCACCGCCCGGGGTAAAATAAAGATGACCCTCGAGAGCGACTCCCAAGGGAAAAGTAGGTGGTGGTGAGGCAAATGGAAAACCAAGGTTGGGCCTTGCTGGAGGAGTCTTATTCAAAGCGAACTGTCAAGGGGTCCCATAAATCACCCAACCGTTAGGGACGCAAAATCTGGGAACATAATACCGATATGACGGAAACTAGAGGCGGCAAGAGTGGAACAAAACACCGGGCATAAGGCCGAGCCTTCCACCCTTTACCAAGTATATAGATGCATTAATAATATAAGAGATATTGTGATATCCCAACATAAACATAATCCAACATGGGGCAATCTTCATCTTCACCGCAACTAGCAACGCTATAAGAGGGGCTGAGCAAAGTGGTAACATAGCCAAACAACGGTTTGCTAGGAAGGGTAACAAAGGTTAGAGGTTCATGCAATTTGGGAGGCTTGATAAGCAAGTGGTAGGTAACGCAGCATAGCGATAGAACGAAGCAACTAGCATAGCAATGATAGTAATGAGATCCAAGGTGATGGTCATCTTGCCTGAAATCCCATAAGGAAGGAAGAAGAACGAGTCCATGAAGAAGATGAAGCCACGAAGTCGAACCAAGCGTGAAACGAGCGAATCCTCACGATCATAGAAAGCAGGGAACTATCGAGAAGAAGCACACAACATGGTAAACACACCACACATGAACAAGACATGATGCTCAACCAAGTATGATGCATGGCAAGGCTACATGAAGCTACTCATGGCAAGAGAGATGATGCATACAAGACCAACACATCAAGGCAAGTTTAAATGAGGCCGGAACAACATAGAACAATTAGGTAAGTTCTCATATGCAAATTTCAAAATTGGTCCAGATCTGAATAACTTTATGTTCAAGTTGTTAAACAGCAAGTTAAGATGCACCAAGATGATCTACACTAAAATTCTAGTCAAGTTACATATAAAGTTCATTAGATTCGGAGCTACGGCCTAGAAGATATGAGCAAAACAAGTTAAACATGGCATTGATGCAAATTGCATACAAACATCAAGCAAACACCTCAAAACAAGGAAGCAACATGATGAAACTACATGCAAAATCAAGCAAGTTTCGTATAGAGCACACTCAAAACGGAGCAACGGTGCAACACATACACTCCATACAAGTTTAAAGGACAAGCTGTCCAAAACAGCAACTAGGCATATTGCAAGCACCAAAACAACATGCTAAAGCACCTCAACGAGAAAACAAAAGGCATGGGCATGATGTACAGGTAAAGCTTGACAAAACATGAACAGTGGACTATCTCCAGAAACTACTAGAACATGCTCAAAAGGACACGGCAAGATTGCAACTGATAACAGCTTCACAGACTTTGCAGAATTTACAGGACATGGCAGAAATAACATCAGGTTGCAATGTGTAGAGCTATCAAACAACATGTTACAGCAAGCTGTCATGTCAAACTAGAGCATGGCATGAATCTACCAAAAGCATATAACAAAAGTCCCTTACTGACCATGAGCCAAACGGGCACAGAAAATACAGTTGCAAGCATGTGAACATAGCAAAAACATAAACAGATTCAGACAGTGAAAAACTGGAGCATGGCAAAACAGATAACAAGTAGGCATGTTGGTGAGCTTGAAGCACTCACTAAAGAGCAATACATGGCAAGGAAAGATAACCAACAGCAAGATGGCATAAATATAAAGCTAAGCATAGCAATAGCATAGTCATAGGGTGCACGGATCAATAGAAGAACACATGGCAAAACTTAACATAATGTTAACAGGCTCATAGCAACATTATTTAGCAACTTGAGAGCAAGATTACAACAACCTACAACACGCTATAAATGCAACCAGGGGCATGGATGGATAGAGAAAGACATTTATAACAAAACATCATTAGTGAACATCTCCAGATTATGCATAGAATGACTTGTAGCAGCAGGTTTACATAGCATCATGATATAGCAGATTCAGACATGCAAAACAGCAACAGCAAGTACCCTACTTAACAAGCTTGACGCACTCACTAAAAGACCCACAAAAATCCTTGGATGGCACCACTGTAACGATGGCATGATGTAGATCAAAACACATGTAGACATCAACCTCATAGGATGCACACATCAATCATGGCAAAAATGACAAATGAGCAAGTTATAACAGTTTCAGCAGATTAACATCATATGGCACTCTTGCAACGATGATTCAGGTACCAAGATGGGCTTAAATGAACTTGATGCAATGGAATTAAATGAAGTAATCATTGGGATGAATAATTTGACATATTACACGCACAAAACGGAGCAGTATACATGGAGATATGATGCGATGAACATGGCATGATAATGTCAAAATATTTCGAGACTTAGTGGAAAATCACCTCCGGGAAAAAGTCAACCCGGGACGGAGGCGTGCGGGACGAGGAGATCCAGGGCAGGGACGGGGGCGTTTGGATCGGGGGCTTGGTGGATCTCATCCAGGCGGGATGGATCCGGCTGTAGTGAAGCGGCTCCATGACGGCTGACGGCGGGCCGTCTTAGGCGGAGGAGGCGGGCGGCGGCCGGAGGAGGAGGTGCGGGCGGCCGAGAGCTTCATGGTGGCTGGGAGGCGCGCTCAGCGAGTCTTGGCGGCGCCAGGCGTTAGGCGGCGGCGGCAAGCGGGCGGCGCCAAGAAACCCGGCACGGGCGGCGGCGAGGGAGCGCCGAAGCGAGGGCGGCGTGAGTGGCGCGGCGAGGGCGGCTTCGCCTGTGGCGCTGAACTTTGGCGGGCGGCGGCGGCTGACGGGCCGGGAGAGCGGGCCGAGCGGGCAGCGCGGCGCGGCGAGGAGAGAGGCGGCGGCGCGCGACACGTGTCGACTCTGGCGTTACGCCGTGAGCGGCGGCTGGACATGTCGGTCCGATCCGGACGTGTCCGGCAAGCGAGAGGAGCGAGGCTAGGATTTGGACGAGGATTGATCCGCGAATATGGAGGAGGACCTATTTATAGGTAGAAGGAGCTAGGAGAGTCCAAATGAGAGCGGTTTTTGCCACACGATCGTGATCGAACGGCATCGAGAGCATGGAGGGGAGTTTGCTGGGTTTTGGGCTACTTTGGAAAGGTGTTGGGCTGCAAAGAGAAAGGGGGCTTTACGGTTACCCGGTTAACCGCTGGAGTATCAAACGACCTCCAAATGGCACGAAACTTGACAGGCGGTCTATCAGTGCTATACCAAGGCCGCTTTGCAAACCTCGGTCCATTCCGAGAATGTTCAACACCCGCACATGAAAAGAGGCAAAAGGGGGCGCCGGGGGACATAGGAGTGCCGGATTGCAAAACGGACAACGGGGAAAATGCTCGGATGGATGAGACGAACACGTATGCAAAACGAGATGCACATGATGACATGATAAAATGCATCACGTAAGCAAATGACATGGCAACGACGGAGAATAGCTGGCAGACACCTGGCACATCGAATCCGGGGCGTTACATAACCGTGTGCGATGCAACTGCGCTGTGAATCACCACCATTCAAGCGCAAGCCTTGAAGTAAAGGTGGAAATCTTGGCTCAACTGCAGTGTGCGATGCAAGTGCGCTGTAAAATCACCACGAATGCGCAAGCGTGTTCACACATGAACACGTCACCGTGTACCCTCGACGCCGGGGGTGATGCACCGCAGCTCACGTCGAAGGAGACCCGGCTGAAAGCGCGGTACGCAGGCAATCCGGCGGGTGCTTCTGAGGACCCGAAACCCCTGCGCCGGGAGGGACCCCGTCAAAAGCGTAGCGGCGGCTATGGGCTGCCCTAGGTCGACTTGATCGCCCCTAGGGCCTTTGAGGTTCGCCGCCTGCAACAAGAAGAACAGGCGAACGAGGAAGAAGAAGAACAAGGGTTAAGGAGAAAAGATAAAAGATAAAAGTGGTAGATGATTTGTTCGATTGTGTGTTGTTCAATCGGCCGTCACCCTATAGGTATATAAGAGGCGTTAGACTTCCCGTGCAAGGAAAAGGCTTGGATTCACGTTCAAAACCCTAGTCAAATTCGGATTGGTTTTGTCCGAACTTTCCAAAACTGTTCGGTTTAAGCGGCTGCACCTTGCGGGTAATTTTTGAGGTGGTAAAGCGACCTCGGATGAAAATAAGCCCAAAAGCAATCTTGACTGATTTGACGAGACATACAACTTTCATGTTGAGCGTTTTCCGATCAGAGGTCATCTTGAGGAGTTTCGCTGTTTTCCGAAGTCTGCGGCAGAAAAATCCAAAACCGGACAAACATCCGGTGTCCGGCCATCCTCGGAGAAATCCAAACCGGATGATCATTCCCGGAGTGTCCGGACATCTTGATGCAGCCACGCATTTTCGGCTGTAACTTTTGCATACGAACTCCGATTGAGGCGTTTCTTATATCAAAATCGATCGTTTAATGAAGCGGAGACAATCCATGTAGATCACTTTTCCATACTATCGGTGTTCTGGGAACGGGGGTCCCCAGACTTGCCTGCCTGTGGCCCATGGTGTGGCTAAGCTAGCGGGCCGTACGGCCCATCTTCATCAACGAAGGCATTCAAGTCCCTCGCGAGGGGCCAAGCCTCGCGAGGCGGACGACGAAGACCTCCTCATGAGCGACCCTTTTCCGGAGGCTCGTGAGGAGCGGAGATATCAAGGCGGGGCGAACCTCGCGAGGCTCTCGTGAAGTGAGCCATGACGATCGACACCAGGTGGGTGCCAGGCGGGCGCCAGCGCGCGCAGCGTCCTTGTTTCCTCTTCGGTGCTAAGGAGGCAGGCGCAGGCGCGGAGTACCGAGGCATCAGGCAAAGGTTTCCATACCAGTGCAACGAGACCAAGACCAGCAGGACGGCAAGGCGGAGATCACCGTGGAGCCCAAGACGGCATCATCACCAGAGCCTTTAGCAGGCGAAGACCGCTTTTGTCAGGATAGCTTGTACTAGTTGTCCCCTTTCAAATGCCCGCCGTTGTTGGCTCCCTTCCCGCTCATTATTTTGGGAAGAGGACCAGGGCCTATATAAGTAGAGCTAGCCACCACAGCAATGGCATCTCATCTAGACTGAGCTAGCCACAGGCCAATCCACAAGTCCATGAGCATAAGAACACCTCAACCTCGTGGAGGCTGTTCTTCCCCTTTATCTTGTTCATCATCAGCCCAAGAGGCAATCCACCACCACACACTGGAGTAGGGTATTACACCACAATGGTGGCCTGAACTAGTATAAATCTCGTGTCTTTTTGTGTTGCGAGTTCGTCGGGTCTGTCCGCTACATCTTAGCGAGCTAGGGCGCGGATCGGTAGAAGGGGAAGAACTTCGCGCACACCCCAGAGTTCGAACCTTAAGGGTTTTGCCGGAACCCCACATCCGACATTTGGCGCGCCGGGTAGGGGTGGAGCGGAGCTTCCTCTCTGCCAATCAGCTTGCCGACGCTCCGTAGCCACGATGTCCGGTGACCAAAGGGCTGACTCCGACCGCTGGCAGGTTGGTCGGCCAGGGCAGTGACACCTGCCCATGAATACCTCGACCCGCCCCCACAGGCGGCGCTTGGCCATGCAACTGCGGCCTTGGCGGCATGCCCGAGCCTCGTCCACCCTCACTCCCACGACAAGCGTGAGCCGGCTGCAAGGCAGCAAGCCACGCAGCCATGGCGCAGACAGCTGTGTACCCCTTTTCATGGCGAGATGAGCAAACATCGGAGCAGCACTCACGGTGGCGAAGAGCTGCTGGCTGCTGCCGGTGATGGAGCGGCGGGACGGCGGCTTCTAGAAGCAACGTTCAGTCCGAGCTGCTAAAGCGCGGCTGACCTCGGAGCGCCGCCCTTCTTCTGCTCGGCTCCCTTCTCGGGCCGTTGCGGGGTCTCAGGGCGGTCCTCATCGCAACCACGCGCCATCGGGCGCGCATGGGGGATTCGTCAACACCAGCGCGACCGGTGGCGCCAGGGGCTCCGTCGCCCCCATACCGCCCGCGACAAGCACAGGCACAAGCGTCGCCCCCCAAGGTCCCAGCGAGATGTCGCGCTACTATACTCAGGATGCCGCATATTTGGGCGGGCAACATGGTGTGTGGGGCACTACGGGCGGCGTTCGGGGTAACAGACCGAAGCCCTCGTGCCCGCATGATGGACGATAGTACACCGAGGGCGACCCGGCACGCTCCTCGAAGAGGATTGGGAAGAAGAGGCGCTAGGAGTGAAAGCTTTCCAGGAACCGACGGGGGACCACAACGATCGCGCCAAGAACCGCGACTACTGAGATACCGCTAATCTCTCGAGCAAGCATCGCTAACCATGGGCTTCCAGTGAACCAGGTTATGACCTCGTGACCACCACCGGCGTAGTGACGCCTCTCCCGCCAGGGGAAACTTTTTGGGGGTTGCGCGGAGGGAGCCAGGAGCAGGTCCTCCCAGCGTCATGCAAGTGGCTTCTGGGCGACACCGGAGGTAGGCCTTCACGGGGGGAGGCCGATAACCCTTCCCGGCGGAGAGACACTGGTGCGCCGAGAGCACTTCTTGGCGTCCCCTTTCCCCTTTGTGTCATCCGGGTTGCCGGTCGGCTCAAAGGTGGTCGAGGATGGCGCAAGCGGGGCCCTCTTGGCGATATGAAGCAAAGGCCAAGACGTGTGAAGAAGGCCCAAGTGCCCGTGGCTTCGCCGTCCGTGACACTCTCACGTAATAATGAGTTAGGGCTGTACCGCCCGAAGTCTCGAGGGTGCAGGCCTCGAGCCAGGGCTCCCTCCCACGCCTAGTGGCAGCACTTAGCTCATACCGGTGAGAAGACTTGAACACCAGAAGACTAGAATAGGCGCCAGCCACGCCCCGAGGGAGTCTGGACTAGGGGTGTCAGGATAGCGAACTATCACCGTTGGCGGACTCTGGAATATGAAGATACAAGATTGAAGACTTCATCCCGTGTCCGGATGGGACTTTCCTTGGCGTGGAAGGCAAGCTTGGCGATGCGGATATGTAGATCTCCTACCATTGTAACCGACTCTGTGTAACCCTAACCCTATCCGGTGTCTATATAAACCGGAGGGTTTTAGTCCATAGGACGAACAACAATCATACCATAGGCTAGCTTCTAGGGTTTAGCCTCCTTGATCTCGTGGTAGATCTACTCTTGTACTACCCATATCATCAATATTAATCAAGCAGGAGTAGGGTTTTACCTCCATCGAGAGGGCCCGAACACAGGTAAAAACATCGTGTCCCTCGTCTCCTCGTTACCATCCGCCTAGACGCACAGATTCGGGACCCCCTACCGAGATCCGCCGGTTTTGACAGCGACACTGGTGCTTTCATTGAGAGTTCCTACGTGTGCGTCACCTTTAGGCCCGATGGCTCCTTGATCATCAACAACGAGCGGGTCAGTGGTAAGACTTTTCTCCCGGACAGATCTTCGTATTGGCGGCTTTGAGCTTTGCGGGCCAATTCACTTGGCCATCCGGAAGCAGATCCGCTTACGCCCACGACCATCAGGTCAGATTTGGGAGATTTGAACTACTGGTGACATCCGCGGAGACTTGATCTTGATGGATTTGAGCCATAGCCAAGCGCGTCGCCTTGTCTCGATGGGCATGATCTGGCTACAGCCGGCGAGCGGTGTCACGGAGGCCGCACCAGCGTCCGCTCCGACCCTTAGCTCGGAGCCGACTCCGCCGATCGAGGGCGAGTGGTTGGACACCGCCTCGGGGGCTACGATCTCACGGCGATTGAGCCGAACACCATCCCTGTCCTTTGCAAGGCCCGTGACTCCAGGTGCGGACTCCTCCCGGACTCGAACCTCCGCCCCCGCCAATCAAATCCGATTGGGCGCCCGATTCTGAGTTCAACTGCCACGGACATCTTTCATTTTCGCCCTTTGGCGACATCCTGAATTCACTAAAGTCTCTCTCTTTATCGGAGAGCCCTAGCGGACTATGGTCGGGAAGGTTGGGATGCGGACGGCGAAGAAATTCAACGCCCACCCACCACCCACTTCATAGCCAGCAGCCGAAAGTTTAAGCAGCGTGCTCAATTCGACTCCGAAGACATCGGCGGTATGGGCGACAATGTAGGAGACAACCATGAACCAGCACCTATAGGATACTGGACAGCCACCTCATCTCACGATGTATACATGGTGGATACTCCTAAAGGAAGTGACGACGAGGAACAACGGGATGCTACGAAGGATAAATCCCTCGAAAAGCTGTCAAAACGGCAACGTAAATGCCGCACCAAGTCCCGCCTCGACAAAGACGGCAGCCACGCAGACCCAGCCATCAAGCAGGTCGAACCGGTGGACGACGAACATGCCATTGAACAACCGTCCGAACAGGACAACTTGGATAAACAACCCCTCCCCGGCGAAGAAAACAGTCCGGACGATCTCACACCCGACAAGTTGTTGGAGCAGAAGAACCTCCACAAAAGGCTCGTCGCCACTGTGCGTAGCCTGAAAAAGCAGAAGCGGAAGCTCAAAACAGCGGAAGATGCACTCAGAATCAGATGGAGCAAAGTACTCAAAACCTCAAACAAAT
Organism: Aegilops bicornis; assembly: GCA_021605145.1. Lineage (NCBI taxonomy): Eukaryota > Viridiplantae > Streptophyta > Magnoliopsida > Poales > Poaceae > Aegilops > Aegilops bicornis. The sequence continues at coordinate 296,304,969 of CM038675.1, forward strand.
ACGGCTGACGATCGCCAAACAAACTACCCAAGCGCAAACTACTGCCCGAATTCGATGAGGAGGCCTTAGAGCCCCCACAATCAAAGAACAAAAGATGCCGCCCGGTCGGATAGACGACCGCACGACAAGAATAGAGCGGCAAGCGGCACCGCACATAATCCGGCATGCGATCCACATAAGGAGTCGCATCAAAAGGATGGCCCAGTTAGGTCCATCTACGGGCCAAGAAAGCAAGCTTTCCTAAGCAATGCAACACGCCAGATATCCGGATACCACGGCACACCCAAGTATAGGGGTGCCGCACACCCCCTATGTTTCACCGATGAGGTGCTGGATCCGCAATTTCCGGTGGATTTAAACCCGTAAACATAGAGACATATGATTTGAACAACAGACCGGAGTGCGGATCGAGGATTATATCCTGCACATACACATGGCTAGAGGAGATGATCTCCACGCCATAAAATACTTACCCTCAAGCTCAAAGGGGCCAGCACGCAGACCTTTGGCTCAAAAGCCTCACTGAAAATACCATTGGAAGCTGGGAAGAGCTTGAGGATGCCTTTCGGGCAAATTTTCAAGGGACTTATGTCCGCCCTCCGGATGCAGACAATTTAAGTCACATAACTCAACAACCCGGAGAGTCAGCCCGCAAATTCTGGAACATGTTCCTCACCAAAAGGAACCAAATAGTCATTGTTAGGACGCTTGAAAGCCTTAGCAGCTTTCAAACACAACGTCCGAGATGAATGGCTCGCCCGAGCACCTTGGCAGGGAAAAGCCAAGAACAATGGCCGCACTAACAAGCCTCATGACCCGCTTTTGGCGGAGAGGATAGTTGGTGGCAAGATGTAGTACCAGCGACCCAAGTACATCCGAAGTCGGAGATGGGAACGGAAAACCACGACGCAGCAAGGACCCGAAGCGCGGACAAGGGAAACAGCCGAAGAGCACGGTGGTCAATGCCGGATTCAAAAGCTCTCGGCAGAATCATAAAAAACTGCCCCTCAAGGATAATAGCCACGAGCTATCCAACTTAAACCAAATCTTGGACAAAATATGCCAAATCCACAGTACCCCCGGGAAGCCTGCAAACCATACCCACAGAGATTGTTGGATCTTCAAGCAGTCCGGCAAACTCAATGCTGAACACAAGGGGCTCGACACACCAAGCGAGGACGATGACGAACCCCACAAGCAGAGCACCGGAAAACAAAAGAATTTCCCACAAGAAGTCAAAACAGTAAACTCACTTCAAGTGACAAAAGGAAAATCAGAGGCGCCCATAGAAATCGCGCCGCACGGCCTATCCCGTGAGTCCGACATTGGTTGTCAAAACCAATCGTCTTTGATCATCGAGGATTACTCCGAAGTATCCGAACGCAGGATGGACTGCCTACGATATTAGATCCTATAATCGACGGACTCCAATTCACAGAAGTCCTAATATGGCGGTAGTGATCTAAACCTGCTATATCGAGGACACAATCCATAAAATGGGGATAGACCCAACCAAAATTCGCCACAGCAACACCTCCTTCAAGGGGGTAATGCCAGGCCTATACGCCCATTGCACGGGCTCCTTACTGCTAGAAGTTGTGTTCGGCTCGTCCGACAACTTCCGCCGCGAAAAGTTAACCTTCCATATCGCCCCATTCAAAAGTAGCTATCAAGCACTATTGGGGAATGGGAAGCTTTACCGCTTTAACGCAATACCTGCATTATGCATCTCTTACACTTGAAATGCCGGTCACGCTGGCATCATCTCATTAAAGGGAAGTATCAATTGTTACTCAAGCGGGAGAAGCGTGAGGCGCCTAAACAGTCACACACTAATCCGGCTCCGCTAAATCAAGCACCTGGGTAGGCCATTTGGACTCCGGACACGGCTAGATGAGTCCGGCGTAAACATATAAAGGCCTACTAGCCACACACACACCCCCGTACAAGGGGCTGAATGCATGTAAAAAATGAGACAATAAGGCTCAATTTTATTCGCTTTTCGAATCGTACTCCGTTTATTTAATATAAAGTACATTTTTTTTGCACGATCTTTCTTCAACTAAGTTCTTATTTTTTACAGATGAACACCATGCTACACCCGTCAGGATACGGCTGCGCGGAGACACAAGCAGACGTGCGGTAGGGACCCGTTGCAAGGATTCTTTTGATTAAGACCTGCGTAAACCTTTTTTACTGTCTCTTGTTGATACACATCCCCGGTTTCTTGCTATAACCGAGGAGGAGGCTGCCGTTTTGGCATCGGGCCGTCAGAATTTTTGCGATGCACTGGACACCGGGGCTTAGGGCATTATTACGCCCGTTTTCATAAAGACCGAATACCTTAGGGAGTGTTCGGCGTCTCGAGTTAGGCCTTATATGCATCAGCTCGAATCATGTCTTTGGTCAAATGTTGAGTTTGCCCGGCTCCTGTGTTTGCTGCCTTACGTTCCGTTTTATCGGCTAACGCGGCACCGTGGAGAACCTCTTGCGATTGTGCCCGGTTACGGCTGGTGAGCACCTCGAGAGAAAAGCGAAGACCGTCATGATGTAGCGTGAGACCGGTCAACCACTCGATGACCCACGAATGTTTAGAATTCCTCGCATTAACGAAGGACCGTTTCCGGTCGAGCACATCTGGCGCCCGAGTTCGAGAAGGAGCGGTGCCCCTAGGGGCTATATAGTAGCCCCACCATCGAACTCCTATGGCTAAGTGAAAGTGATAAAGCATTATAGTCCGGTTGCCTAGTTTGCTACGCTATCACATCCTTCATAGGACCAAGACGTTGGATTAAGTGTGAGAATGCGCTTTTTTTTGCAAACACCCCGGCAGTATGTGCGTGGGGGCTGAAGCCAAGGACTGCCATCTTTCAGGTTATATACACATATACATTAACGGTCATGACACGGGAGGTATTTTAATACTTGAACGCACAAGTATAAAAAGCTATTATATTATATTGAAACATAGTTTCACAAATCATACATGTCATTAGAACATAATATCCTTCGAGCACTGCGTCTCTATTAAGCAAGCGCATACTGAGACTTCCTCAAAATAGTGCTCGGCGGTACTAAACCTGTCCGAATCCTGGGATGCAACGTCGGTGGCCTTCCTCTCCGCCCAGTATGTCTTGACATGGGCAAGAGCCATCCGCGCACCCTCTATGCATGCTGACCGCTTCATTGCATTAATATGCGGCACCGCACCAAGGAACTGCTGCACCAAGCCAAAATAACCTTTGGCTCGGGCCTGTTTCGACCACAAATGAAGTCACAACATCCTTCATGGCAAGTCCGGACAACCTATTCAGCTCAGCCCATTCGCCAAACGATCGGCCAATGGAAGGCGGGCCTACGGACTATGGAACTGCGACCAAAAAGCTCTTCCATTCCGTGATCCTTTTGTCCTCGGAAGTGTTCGGTCAGCGTCTGCGGCTTTTCGCTGCCAAGTCCGAGATAAGCATCCTCCGCACCCCACAACTGGCCCAACTGAAAAAGGCTTTCCGGCCGCAATATCTTCGACTTTGGCGTAGCTCCTCTTTCATAGCTCTCATCGCAGAAGCGAGCATCCTGGCTTCACCGGCGGCCTTTTCAGGTCCTCTTGTTCCGCTTGACCTTCTTTTCAAGAAGCTTCGCAGAACGGTCGGTAGCATTCTTCAACTTCGGCCATCTCGGCCATTTCTTTTCTTGCTTGGCGGTGAGCAGCCTGTTCGGCTCTCAGCTCTTGACCGCTTTTAAGACGCCGCATCACTTCTTCGGCTTGCTCCTTGGCTCGGGCGAGTTCCGCCCGAAGGCTCTCCATGGCAGTGGCACCATCTGCGTCAAGCATACATGTTGTAAGGCATAGACATTAAGCTACCTTACCGGGTGTCCACGGAGAAGCTGCATACCTTGAGACTCATCAAGCCGCTTATTGACAAGCGCGATGTCAGCGTCCGCCACGTCAAGTTGCCGCTTTAGTTTGGCAAATTCATCAGTCCGGCTTGCCACCGGACGCTTCACCACCTACATAGGAAGAGAGCATATTATACAGGATTATGATCCTTGGCGCTGTCACTTTTGACAACGCACCAAGTCTCGAGGCTACTATCCATACAGGGCGCATTCTATATGCAAAACTGTCAGAAGGTACAATATTTTGCGTACCTCAAAACCTGTCAGTAAACTTATGATGGCTCCATGCAATCCGCTTTCAGCGGATGAAATCCTTTCAATCACCGTACCCATTAAGCGTCACGGTGATCTTCCAGATAAACGCTCACCCGAGCAGATCTTTCAGCTCCTCCGGCCGTACACGCCGATTAGCCGGACTCGTCCGATGGCCTTTTGAAGGCCGGACGCGGAGGAGCTTTGAGGGGACTATCTGTTGCCTTGGGCCCCGGATTCGGAGAAACCCTCCGCGACGACACCTCGGGGTCATCCGCCTCGCATGACGGTACGGCAGGCGGAGGCGTTTAGCTCTCCATCATCTCCGGATCAAGATCCCCTGAAAACGAGCTCTACTGAGAAGGGCTGAGATCCGAACTACAAGGAAAAATTTCGGTTATCTACGGAAATAAAACAGGGATGTCTCTCATTTTAAGAAAAAATTCCCCTCTTTACTTACGGCTTGCTGGAGGGCTGATCTCCTTGGGGAAATAGTGCGGCCGGGGCATCTCCCGCTGCAGGACCCTCTGGCGGAGATTTCTTCCCCGCTTGAGGCTTTGGTCTCCGGGTCTTGAGCGGTCCTCTTCTCCCCCCTTGGAGGAGGATTCTCGACCCCCTTTCTTGATGGCCTCCTTCACGAGGTAGTAGTTCCTTGCTCCCCCCTTCGCCTTCTTCAAAAGGCATAGCCTTTAACATCTTAGTTATCTGAGGATCCGGCGCGGTTTCAGGGGAGGGGGGCCGGACACCTGATCAGTTTTGCTTTTGCTATCCACTCCTGTTTAAAGGATAGCTCTCTTAAGGTCAAGTTTATGATAAATATGCGGATAGCGTGTCCGGGTGCAGGACTACTTACTTGAGCATCCGAGCGATTGCAGCTCAGAACCTGCGTCCTCGGTTAAGATTCGGACACATTGCTTGTGATCCGAAGCAGTTAGTTAAGTACATCTCCACGGGCGTTGCGCCCATAAAATGTTGGAGGCTTCGTGGTCCCTCAGGATTAAACTCCCACCGAGGCGAAGGCGGCGTTTGCGGGGCAAGGCGTGGCGAATCAACATAACTGCGCTACTACGACCAGATTGATCTCTCTCTCTCTAGGAGGTCTCGAATACGCCTCGCACAGCAGGTATACGTCCTTGGGGTCCCCAGTCGAGCCCTTTATTGACCCATGGCCTTGATCGCGGTGGAGGACCAGCGAAAGGCGGGTGGCGCCACCCATTTGGTGCCCACAGGAGCTGTGATATAAAACCACTCTTGTTGCCACAGTGAGCTCCTCTTGAAAAGAGCCCTCGGGCCATGGGCGTCTGCATTCTTGCTTATAACAGCCCCTCCGCTTTTCTGCACGATGCCCCTTGATCATCTTGGCTCCACTTTGAAGGTCTTGAGCCACAATCCAAGTGAGGGTAATGTCGGAGGAAGGCTTCACATCTGACGATGAACGATGAGATGTGGAGGATGGACTCCGGATCCAAGTCATGAAATTCCAGCCCATAATAAAACATGAGTCCCCTCACGAAGGGATCCGTCGGGAAGCCTAACCCCCAAAGAAAGTGAGACACGAACACCATGCTCTCACCAGGCTTGGGAGCGGGAATGACCTGCCCTTGGGCAGGCAGCTGTCGAAATTTCACGGTTAGATACGGGCATCTCTCGGCTTTAGCACGTCTTCTTCCATGGCCGGAGGAAGGCATCCACCGGCCTTGCAGGTCGGAGCCGGACATCCTCGGAGGTCCGAAGCGCCTAAATCTAGAGCTTTGGGTGTTGGAACTCGAAGTGAATGGCGGATTTGATTGAGATTGAAAGAAAGGAGTGGGCCTTGGTCTCATTATAAAGAGGTTGAATACCAAGAGCCCTCCCCGTGACCGTTCGGGACTCGCCGATGGAGGAGGCATGCCAGCAGGCACGGCAGGGGTTCTACGTCCGTATTGATGAGAATCCGGAATAAGGGGGACACGATCTCTGCTTTGACAAGGCGTGCCAAGGAAACCGCCTCATAACGCTACCTTATTTGAGGTGGTATGGTAAAAAACGAGTCGGATAAAGACTTGGCCGTGGCGTGATGGCACGCTGCGGAATACGTCAGCAGATTGATTTTGTGTAAATGTTATTCTCTCTATGGTGTTATGTGGAAATCATTTTGCTGGGCCGGACACTGTCCTTGTGTTCAAAATCTTCTATGAAGTATTCGGAGGAGGAACCCGCCTTGCAATGCCGAAGACAATATCGCCCGGACCGTCGTCATTGAAGCCTTGGTTAGGGGCTCTTGAGGAGTCTGGACTAGGGGGTGTCAGGATAGCTGAACTATCACCGTTGGCCGGACTCCTGGACTATGAAGATAAAAGATTGAAGACTTCGTCCCGTGTCCGGATGGGACTTTCCTTGGCGTGGAAGGCAAGCTTGGCGATGCGGATATGTAGATCTCCTACCATTGTAACCGACTCATGTAACCCTAACCCTATCCGTGTCTATATAAACCGGAGGGTTTTAGTCCGTGGGGCGAACAACAATCATACCATAGGCTAGCTTCTAGGGTTTAGCCTCCTTGATCTCGTGGTAGATCTACTCTTGTACTACCCATATCATCAATATTAATCAAGCGGGAGTAGGGTTTTACCTCCATCGAGAGGGCCCGAACACAGGTAAAAAACATCGTGTCCCTTGTCTCCTGTTACCATCCGCCTAGACGCACAGTTCGGGACCCCCTACCCGAGATCCGCCGGTTTTGACACCGACACGGCCTTTGGTTTTGGATCTCTTTTTTCTGAAGCCTTGCTTTATGTATCTGGATTTGAGTTGAAGTCGAGTTTTTATCGATGCGCGAGGGGGGTGCCTTTTCTCGTTCGAGCAATTTCTTGCTTTCTGAATTTTGTTTTGCCTGGGACTCATGTCCATCGCCTTCCCCTCACGAGCACCTCGTGAGCGGGACTCTTGTGAGCTTGTCTCGCGATGTAGCCAGCGTTCCCTACAATTGGTGCCTGCTTCTTGCGGAGGCCCTCCCGACGGGACGACAAGCTCCGCGGGACTCTCAGGAACTCGTCGCCTCACGACCCAGCTCGAGGCTGGCGCTGACTAAGGTAACCCACGACAGGAAACTCACCCCTGGACTTACGAGTTCGCGAGGGCACTTGCTCAATACCGCGTAGGAAAGTAAAGGCTGCAACTTGCTTACATGAGGGGCTCCCCCTCCCAAAATGCTCTTCCAAGTTTTCCAAGGGATGCGCCCGAGTTTTTGCGTACAGGATACAACGACAGGAGAATGTGGGATCAGCCCGGATATATGGCTCGCTGCGCCGCCTTCAGGGCGCATCACTACGCGCCGTCTTACGTCTTCGCGGCGCCGTCGGCGCCCTCGGCCAGCGCCTTCATCGCCGTTGTCAACCACGCCGCCTTCATCTGCGACAACCACCACCAGCGTCGTCGAAGCCGAGCGAAAGGCTCGACCAAGCGCATCCACGTTGTCCTCCAGCCACGCGCTTAGGTCACCCCGGATGGCTGCGGCACGGGGGGCAATAAGCGGCGTCAAAGTCAAAGTCGGGAAAGGTGTTCACGAGGTGGCTAAAAAGCCTTGAGAGAATGCGCGCTTGAACAGGTCCCGGCTTCTCTCTTCCACGGTGACGAGCCTGTCGAGACCGGGCTTCGAGCGTCACCACGCGTCGATGAAGAAGGTCAGGTGGCTGGCGTAGTCACTCGAGCGGGGGTGCGGAGCATTCTTGTCGCAGATGTGGCCCAGGGCGGTATTAGCCCTGTTCCGGAGATCATGAAGCATGGGGGCGTGCTTGCGCTCCAGCCTCCGCCGTTGGAGCACTTCCTCCCTGTTTCGCCGCGCGACGGCCTCGGCGTCATCAACCCGCTTCCGAAGAGAAAGCAGCTCGGCACGGGCGGAGTCCAAGTCCGCTGCTTGGCGTGACTGTGGCGCGCAGCCGTGGCCTCCCCATGCCTCTCCGCCTCACCCAACCCGGGCCTGAGGGCAACGGCCCTGCCCGCATCCTCCGTCCCTGCGAGCTTCAAATTCAAGTCATACCTGCCTTCCAGATCGGCGCGGACCTCGGCCACCCGGCGGTCGGTTTCTTCCTGTACCTTGGCCTCGCGAGCCCCAATGGCATCCTCTGCTTGACCAACCTGACGATCCCTCGTCTCCAGTCGCTCAAGCTCAAGGCTACGTTCCACGGCCTCTAGGGCCATCGCCTCCACGCGCTTCCGGACGTCCTCCTCCTCGGCGGGCGTCCCCCGCAGCGATGCAAGAGCGGCTCTGCGTGCCTCCACCTGATGCTCGAGGGACGCACTCCAGGCCTGGAGTTCCCACGCGCGCTTCTCCGTAGCCTCACGGCGGTGATCAGCCTCGCGAGCCTCCTACAAGGCTCGGGAGCAAGATTCGCGGGAAACCTTGAGGGAAGCCTCGGCCTTCACGTTCTCAAGATCACGCTGGTAGCGGCCAAGGTTAATAGCCACCCTCAGCTTGCGCCATTCCTCCACCAGCCGAAGACCCTCCGCCTCAAGGCGCGAGTCACCGCCCGCGAGCTCTTCACCAAGTCGGCTCATTGCGCCCATTGCCTCTCGGAAGAGCTCATGATGGACTACGCTCGCCGGCGCTCGAGCTCGAGCACGCACGCCCACCTCGTCCTCCACCTCGGGGCTGCAGGCGGGGCGTGAGCAGCACACCACCTCTCGGCGGGGCTGGGGCTGGTGCTGCACCAGTGTCAGCCCGACCCTCATGAGGAGTCCAAACCAATCAGGGCTCGCTGCTTGAAGAGGAGACGAGGATCAAGGCCAACCAGCTACTGCCCATGACCAGAGGAGGGGTCCTGGGCACGCCCGCCAAGCTCCACGCCAGACCGTGGTGGAGGGGCGACGAGGCCGCAGGCTCAGAGCGCCACAAAGCCAGGAGCACTCCTTCAACCAACCCCGCTCCAGGGGCGGCAAGCGGGCTCGGGACGCTCAAGGCTGGCAGGGGAGTCGAGGAAGGAAGAGGCCGTTTCTCAGAAGACGCAGCAGCCTCAACGGAAGGAGTCCTGAAGGACTGACGTCAGGAAAGGAAAACAGCATGCAAGAAGCCATAGCAGTAAGGTACTTACGCGTCGATGGCGATGTACTTTCGTCACTTCAACGGCCCAAAGATGTTGCTGCCGCTGGGGGATCCTTTCCTCTTATGGAGCTCTTGAAGTCCACGCCAAAGCGGTGAAGTCTTCGACATGGCGGCAGCCGCTGGGCGAGGCCGAGGAGGAGCTTGGAGAGCCAGCTTCAGGGGCGCTTGGCTGTGGCGAACAGTCGGGCGCTGACTCGCTACGACCTCCCAAGGCTTCGGGGGCTTTGACCTCGGGAGCCGCATGCTGCATCGCCTCAGCAACCAATCCTCCAGGGGAGGGATCGCGGCCTCCCGAGGGGCGCCCAGGGATCACCACGCGACATGTGCTCCCGGCGCTTGGGCCACCGGGATCTCCATCGAGACTCGCCCTCCTGCACCCTCACTCGGGGAGAGCTCGGCACCGGTGGCGAGGAAGGGGACCACGTCGACGGGGTTCTCGCGGGACCCCACCAGGACGATTGGGCGCAGCCCCCACTAATCAAAGGAGGGCATGCTCGCGGCAAATGCGGCTTTGTTCTCGCGGTACAGCATGACGGCTATTCTGGGCATGTCGTCCGGCAAGGGACACCCGATAGGACCGTAAGCAGCGTTTGCCGCGTAGTAAGCGGAAGCCCCTTCTCCTGGAACCTCATATGATTCTGACTACTGAGCAAGTCGCACATTGGGCGGGAATGGCGCTGAAGCGGTGCTACTCGACGCTTGACAAACTCCTTCACCACCATAGGCGTCGTCACACCATGGTCCTTCAACCTCCTCAGCCTGAGCCAGACGGGGGTGAGGCGGGGGCTCGTGAGCTTTTGATGGCCTGCAGGCCCCGCCGGAGCATGAAGCAGAGGGTTGAGTACGCCGGCGTCAACAAACACCCATCGTGTACGGAACTCATTCATGGATAAAGGAAGCTTGAAGTCGATCCCTGCGCCCATTGTCGCGGCCACGGCCTGGAAGCTCACGCACCCCGAGCTCTGCCGGGGGCCGGTTAGATGCAATGAGAAGAAATGGCGGAGGAGGGCCACCGAAGGAGCGATGCCGACCATGGCTTCGCACAAGAAGGTGAAGACAGCAAGAAGGGTCACAGATTGAGGGTCGAGATGAAGCATGTGGATCTGATAATGCTCAAGCACCGCGTTGAAGAAGGCGGAAAAGGGAGGAATCAGGCCAGCCCAAAGGGCATCTATGAAGATTGGGACCTCAGTGGCTGCCCGTGTCATGCGAGTGCGAGACGCGGGCCAAGCCACCGTCTCTCCCCACTCGTTGAAATTGGAGGCAAGCATAGGACGCACCTTGTCCATGGCCTCGTCGTTGAGCACCCGAGATCGGCCGAGCGCAGGCTCAAAGGGCGGAGGCACACTTGGCGAAGACAGAGGTTTCTTCCCGTGTCGGCTGTTTGGCGCCATGGCGATGAAGCGGCGGGCGCATAGTCGATTGGAGCGGTGAAGCGAGTCTCGAGGAAGCGGGGAGATTGGGGAGGCAGCACGGCGAAGGAAGAATAACTGTGTAAGATCACGGGGGCCGCATAGCCAAAGTGATTCAAAGGCGGTGTGGGGAAGTGGAGGCGCCCACATCCAATCAACCTCCATGCGTCGACCGAGGCTGCAGGCTTTTGGGGGCCCGCGACACTCCGTGCTTGACCCTTGGCCGCCCATGGCCAAGCCAGCGCGCACATTGGGCCGAGGCTCTTGTTGGCGTTACAGGGAGCGGAGGTCCCAGACTTGCCTGCCTGCGGCCCATGGCGTGGCTAAGCTAGCGGGCCATACGGCCCATCTTCATCAACAAAGGCATTCAAGACCCTCGCGAGGGGCCAAGCCTCGTGAGGTGGACGATGCAAGACCTCCTCATGAGCGACCCTTTCCGGGCAGGCTCATGAGGAGCGGAGATATCAAGGCGGGGCGAACCTCGCGAGGCTCTCGTGACGTGAGCCATGACGATTGACACCAGGCGGGTGCCAGGCGGGCGCCAGCGTCCTTGTTTCCTCTTCGGTGCTAAGGAGGCAGGCGCAGGCGCAGAGTACCGAGGCATCAGGCAAAGGTTTCCATATCAGTGCAACGAGACGAAGACCAGCAGGACGGCAAGGCGGAGATCACCGTGGAGCCCAAGACAGCATCATCACCAGAGCCTTTAGCAGGCGAAGACCGCTTTTGTCAGGATAGCTTGTACTAGCTGCCCCCCTTCAAATTAGCTCGCCGTTGTTGGCTCCCTTCCCGCTCATTATTTTGGAAAGAGGACCAGGGCCTATATAAGTAGAGCTAGCCACCACAGCAATGGCATCTCATCTAGACCTGAGCTAGCCCGGGCCCAATCCACAAGTCAGGTAGAGCACAAGAACACCTCAACCTCAAGAGGCTGTTTCTTCCCCTTTATCTTGTTCATCATCACCCAAGAGGCAATCCACCACCACACCTTTGGGTAGGGTATTACACCACAATGGTGGCTGAACCCGATATAAATCTCATGTCTTTACGTGTGTTGCGAGTTCGTCGGGTCCGTCCGCTAGATCTTAGCGAGCTAGGGCGTGGATCGGTAGGAGGGGAAGAACTTCGCGCGCACCCCAGAGTTCGAACCTTAAGGGTTTTGCCGGAACCCCACATCCGATACATACGAGGCAGTCTTGGGGGTGTAATCAGCCGAATAGTGTTCTGAATACAAAATCTCAGTATTTCGAACACAATTTCGGCCTTTGAGATGAGATGGGATGGTGATGGCCCCAAACATCAAAAGTTTCTCCTTTTGATGATCTGAAATTTCTTACTTTGAGCACTTCTTCATTTGAAGCCATCTTAATTAAGTTCTTGGTCGGTGCAAAATCTGGTGTCAACACATGCCCCCTATTTTCGGCAAACGTGTGAGCTGAAAAATAACTTCCACGATGCATATTCTAAGGACGAAGACAATAATCCATAGGCCATTTTATGAGCTTAGGGTGATAATTTTATATCGGCAATATGGATCAGCAACCAAATGCAGCTAATCAAATGAATGATGATGTGGTAAAAACCCTTGCATGATGTAAGAAGTTATATTACATCCATGGATCAAAATAAGTCCATAGAGGGTAACCAGTCATACGAGGATGTATTCCATGTCATTGGCCTAAATGGCATAGTTGGAGAATGTGGATAATGTGTGCAATCAAGAGGCGTTTGAAACCTTGACTTGCTTGTTCATAATTTTCACTCTTTTCCTTCTTTACATTTGTGGCACTTCTTGCAATGGAAGCTTGCACACCATTCTTCTTTTGAGTACTTCCTTTGGGAACCCATGCCATGTTTCTCTTTTCAAGCACTTGTGCACTAATTTTTGTAATTTCTTCTTTTGCCAATATGATAAGCCGAGTGGGCGCCCGGCTGTGATTTTGTTTTGAACTAATGACAATTCTTGTTTTACCTTGTGCACTCTCAACCTCTTTTCTTCAGATTTGGCACTTTGATTTTAACAATTGATTGCTTTACTTCTTTGCCTTTTTGTAGCCAATGTCAACACTTTAATTGGCTCTTTGTCATTTGACATTGAATCTGAAATAGCACACTTACGACCATCCTTCTTGACCCTGCATACTTGCTTGACCACCTCTTTCTTCATCCATGGGCTCCGGACCTATTCCTTTTTATTGAAATGGTCTTTAACATGTGATTGTTCAAATATTGGTTTTCTTGGAGCTGCATAATATTGATGAGATGGTTTAAAATAAGATAGAGAATGTGTCCTTGTATCGTACCTGTCCCATGATGGATATGGATTTACATGAGCATAGGGAGACATCCATGACATTGGCATTGGCGGCCCAAAATAAGGATATGAACAAGTTGCATTCAAATTCTCTTCTTGCCAATACTCGATCCTTGGATTTGCGCCTAGGGGTGATCTTGATGCTTTTGCATTAGTTGGCCGATAAACCTGTTCTCCTCACTTATCTTCTGATATTTTTCCAATAGTTGCGCGAAAGTGACTTTCAGTTTTTTACCTTTGTGCTTACGTCGGCCTTTGTTTCCTTTGGTTGTGCTTGCACCGATCTTTGGATTTTTTTGTTGCCCCCAGTCCTTGGCGTCTCCATTGTAGCTTCGATGGAATTCTCGTCCTCAAGATTATGTTCATTATGCTCTTCAACAACTTCTTTACTTGAAAGTTTGACCCCATCACCTGTAGTTTTTACCTTCTCTTTAAATGGATCGGCTTGAAGCAGCCGATGCAAAAACTTTTTGCCATCAGGACCAATCGGAATAGACTGGTCCTCTCTTGGTGTTTCAACAAATTTCAATCGTCCTTTTCAATGGCCGATCTAACTATTTGACGAAACATTATTGCAATCCTCAAAACTATGCTTGGGCCGAATCATGCAACTTACAATACATTACGTCCTCAGCAGGATAGATGGCTTTTCATGGTGATTAAGAACTCTAATGTAATTATTTTTCAGCAATAAATCAAATATTTTTATCACACATGCTTGAATTGAAGGCATGCTTCTCGTTTTCTAGCCGATCTTGGTGTGAGAGCGGCTTTCAGTAAAGCAAGCGAATGGTTTAGAATACCCCCATTCGTCTATGCATTGTGTTTTGCATTCTATCTCCGATGTCTTTGAATAAGATATTATACTAGCATCAGTTTTCTCAATAAAATTTAATCTTCACTTTAAATTTCTGAAATGAAAATAGTTAGAACACATATGTCTCAATTGAGACCAAAGTGTAAGCCAAGTAAGAAACAAGCAAAGCTACCCAATTAGATATGAACTTTTGATAAAGCAATGGGGAAACTTTGTCTACAATAATAAGTCTGTCGGTCTTTATAAATGGCACAATGTGTTGACCGACATGCTTTGCAACGATTTTATTGCTAACAAATAAATTACCCTTCTTCATTGGTCTTTCAAGATTGCTTATGAGAATTTTTCTAATAGAAGCATCAACAATAAAGTTGCGACCAAATCCGAAGATAGGTAATCACTTGCTATACATAACACATCGAATACGTTGGGAGAGCATGATGGTTGCGTTACTTGAACGATATCTTGTTCCCCTTTCAAATAGCTCCCCAACACCTTGTCATCCTCTGTTTCTAGAATAGATCCGGCATACCTAATATTTGATTCGGTCTTTTCCATAACCGAATTAGCTTTGTTATCCGAATAACCACTCTTTTTGATAATTCTACCCACACCCAATGCTTTCTCTTTTTGACATAATCTAGCTTGTATTGCAACAGAATTAATAGGCTTTCCCTCTTTTATTAATTCACGTAGAACAACATTGCATTCGTCCCAAAAGGACGTAAGATTTTTCTTAATGACCAAATCTGGATAGAATTGCCCCAGAGCACTTTTTAGACTCTTTCGGTAACGAGATGTGGCGAAATTGTAATTGTGTAGGGAAAACATTGTATGCTTCTGATACTAGGTGAAGAACCACAGGTGATCCTATAAATTTTCACTTATTACGGCTGTTAGCATGAAGGTCTTGGCTTGAATTATGAATACCTATAGTTGCATATGGTGCCAAAACATTAGTAGCATGAGGTGTAACATATGATGGTTGAGGGTAATTGGCGGATAACTAGTAGTAGCATGGCCAATTCCTATCCACCGCATGTTTGGATTAATATCTTGCAAGCTAGTTGCCGATGAATAAAAGATGAAACACTTTGTTGCATACTATCGGAACTTCCTATATGAGGTGTTTTTAACTTGATTAACCGAACTCATCATGTTGTTCATCGGCATATGGATTTACGGGGTTGCCGATGCATGGGAGTTGGAATATATATGTTGCATGTTGCTAAAATTACATGAGGTAGAAGCATGAAGATTTTGTTGCATCGGCTCTTGCACATAATTAGATGCATGATTGATAAAGCTAGGGCTAGCCAATACATTATGCTCATTATATGATCTAGCAACAACATATGCATTGTTTGCATCTACATATGTGAACTGAGTATTCATATTACCTTTGTAGATTACCAAACCCTAGATGACGATCTCTTACGTAGCAAGAAACAGGCCGGAGACCGTTCAAAGCTTAAGTCCCAGCCGAGTCGCCAAAAAGTGTGTTACAGCACATGAACACGTCACCCGTGTACCCTCGGCGCCAGGGTGATGCACCGCAGCTCACGTCGAAGGAGACCCGGCCGAAGCGTGATCCTTGAGCCAGGCAATCGTGGTGCTGAAGGACCTGAAACCCCTTGCCTTGGGGAGGGACCACGTCCCGAAGTGCCAGCCTGGCTGACTATGGGCTGCCCTAGGTCGACCTGATCGCCCTAGGGGCCTCGAGGTTCGTCATGCAACAAGAAGAATGAGCGAAGAACGAGGAAGAAGAAGAACAAGGGTTAAGGAGAAAAGAAAGATAAAAACTAAAAAGTGGTAGATGATTTGTTCGATTGTGTGTTGTTCAATCGGCCGTCACCTTATAGGTATATAAGAGGCGGCTGGACTTCCCGTGCAAGGAAAAGGCTTGGATTCACGTCCAAAACCCTAGTCAAATTCGGATTGGTTTTGTCCGAACTTTCCAAAACTGTTCGGTTTAAACTGGCTGCACCTTGCGGGTAATTTTTGAGGTGGTAAACGACCTCGGATGAAAATAAGCCCAAAAGCAATCTTGACCGTTTCGACGAGGCGAACAACTTTCATGTTGAACGTTTTTTGATCAAAGGTCATCTTGAGGAAGTTTTCGGCTGTTTTCCGAAGTTCGCGGCAGAAAAATCCAAAAACCCGGACAAACATCCCCAGAGTGTCCCGCCATCCTCGGAGAAATCCAAAACCCGGATGATCATTCCCGGAGTGTCCGGCCATCCTGATGCAGTCACGCGTTTTCGGCTGTAACTTTTGCATACGAACTCTGATTGGAACGTTTCTTATATCAAAATCGATCGTTTCGACGAGACGAAGACAATCCGTGTAGATCACTTTTTCCATCTGAGGCAGTCTTTGGGGTGTAATCAGCTGAATAGTGTTCTGAGTACAAAATCTCGGTATTTCAAACACAACTTGACCCTTTGAGATGAGATCGGATGGCGATGGACCAAACTTCAAAGTTTCTCCTTTTGATGATACAGAACTTTCTTACTTTGAGCACTTCTTCATTTGAAGCCATCTTAACTAAGTTCTTGAGTAGGTACCAAAATCTGGTGTCAACAAAAGCGCTTGACAAAAGGGTGGGTGTCTTCGGCTTAACCGTGTGATGCAAGTCTTGATAAAATCACCACCTCATAAGCTGAAGGCAGGTAGTTTATTTAGAAATTAGGATGAACCCGTGTGTGATAGACCAGCTAACTACAAATCTAAAACAAACTACCATTGAGCATTGCAAAAAATCGGCGGATTCACTTCACTTTTCCTTATTATTATACACGCCTATTCTTATTGGACACGTCTTGGCGATCTTGGGTACTCCGCCCGCATCAATTCCTTTACCCAAATTTTAGTAGCCGTCGTACTTCAACCGTCGCCCACACTCCTCTAGCACCGACCTTATACTAAAATTGCAGTAGCCGAGGCATTTGAATCATCGCCCTCCCTCGTCCATCACCATCTCCACCCACCATTACTAATCTACTATATCTAAATAGGATCCCCCACTACTTGATTTCTCTGCATTCTCATGCATCCACGTGACCACAATTATTTTATTCGACCCATTCGATTCTACAGATGGCTCAGATCTGTAGCTCGAATTGATCCGGTGCTTCCGCGTAGTCACGCCCATCAGGTTGACTCCTCCCTCGACTCCACGGAAGTGGAAGCGCCTGAAAGCAAGCTGTCCCTCTAGTGGAAAGCGTCCTCTCGTTGAGAATCCCTCACCGTCTCCCATTCCCCATCATCCGTCTCTCCCCAGCGACAAATAACTTGAGTAAAATGCGCCGGGAAGTCCTTTGTTTTGCTCCATCTGCTCACGCCGGTCACCCGTGCCAGGGATACATCTGTCCCCGAGATACTATATGCGACAAAGGCGTGATTACTCTGATCCTTGTAGCGGCGTATTGAGCTTCGTACACGCCCCTTTTGACCAATGGACCGCGCCGAGGTAACTGAGGGCTGACGTCCCCATGTATTCATTGCACAAAACCCCGTGTCGTGGAAATGGATCAAATCCCCTTGCTGTTCGTCTTCCGTTACCATAGGAAGCGGAAGGAAGCGGCTTCGGCCGAGGGATGCGAGGATGCCGCCGCCAGCGGCAGCCAGAACCTAGGGGCATGATTGTGGCAACTCCGCACCCAGTAGCGGCCGTTAGCGCCACGACAGCGCTTCTCGGCATCGTCTCCCTCCTGCCGTCAAGGGCCCGCGCGTACCGCCGCGCTCTCCCGCCCAATGGCGTAGAGATACGGGCGGTCCATCACTTTCGTCTCGCCGGCCGGACCTTCTCCCGGCCGCCCCGCCCCATCGCGTGCTCCGCGCACCTGGGGCCCTTTGCGATCCACCTCACGGCAGCTACCGGAGGAGTCCGCCACCTACTCGGCGCCCTGGCTCCAGCTCCTTACCGCCAAGGCCGTGCGAGAGCTCGTCCTACGTCAACAGCCGGCGCTTGCTTCGTCGTCCCCCGCCCACGTTCCTGCGCACGGCCACCCTCACCCGCCTCCACTCTCTGCCACAGGAGGTTCCCAGCATGACCTCCCATGCTGAAGCGTCTCTTTCCCCAACCTCCGTGAGCTTCGGGCTCTAACATCGTCGTGGAGAGCGGGGATCTGAACTTCATGCTCGGCAGGGAGCCGGTCTTTGAGTGTACGCCTCGAGAAGGGGAACACATTCCACGCTCAGTTCGCCTTGTCAAGGGATTTGATCCATTTCCAATGACACGGGGGTTTTGTGCAAAATGGTGTAGCTGAATGACGCTCCACCTCGCACATAAGCGGCGGTCCATTGGTCAAAGGGGCGGTGTCTGAGCTCAATACGATGCTCTGATGACCGTATAATCACGTCTTGTCGTATATAGTGACCGTGTGCATGTATCCCTAAATCACAGTGACGAAGTGAGCAGATGGAGCCGCTTGGTGACTTCGATGCATTTACTCACAAATAACCCCATGGTAAGCGGATGCAATGCAGGCAGCTTCATCTAGGGTTCTTGAAGGCACCATGAAGGTAGCACCGGTTGCTTTCTGGCGATGGCTGCGGCAAGATTGCAAGGCAATCGATCTAGAAGAGATGGAGTGGAGCCATACTTCAGCCACATCAACATCCTTGAGGTTGAGGGCAAGCTGGAGCCACAGTTCAACTCAGAGATTCATGATTCTCTACAGTGTCTGTCCCCCGTGTCCCTCGGTCATGCCTAGGTTGGCCCCGATTGGATCTGATCTAAGGTTTACAGTCCCCCCCCCTCCCCCCTCCCTATTTGTCTCTTTTTGCGGCGCAACATGATATACAAACGGCACCACAACCCCTTCATTTTCTGCCTAAACTTGCCAAGAAGCCAAAGGAGAGGCCATGATTCGATTCTATCTTTTGGGTAACCCGATCTTACATTTTCCCTATTTGATTACCAATCAGAAAGCCCCGCTCTTTGCTATGCTCTATGTCTGAGGATGATCTATATGCTATGATCTATGTTTCAATTAGTTTTTTCGCAAGGCCTTAAAACATCGAAGTTTCCCATCTGGAGGGTGCATTGAGTGGCAACAATATGAATGACTCCCTGCCCACGAAGCAGCGTGGTTGCCAAGCATGACATGACTGAATGCCAGATGGTCATTGCGTACAATCCGGTAGGTCTGTGCCCGATCTTCACTCTACTATTATAATTTTTAGGTTGCTTTTTTGCATATATTTTTGTTGATATATTATTGTTGGTGCATAATAGAAATAAATTTGATCTTGCAGCAAATACTCTATGTTCGACACGTTCATTATTGGAGCGATCTAGGAACTACTCAATATGACATGATATGTACTTGAATTTTGTAGGATAAACATCCTCAATGTTTTAAGCTGTGACAATATCCAATAACATGTTGGACCAACTACAGTCTTAAGGTTTGTGCCAAGATAATATGATGTCCATTCTCTGTTAATTTGTTACTGATATTATCTCATGGTAATTCTTGCCTATTAGGCCCTAACACACAATTACCGCTTTAGTACTAATTTTATTACATGTCATTTATTACCACCTTAAAGGAGACCGTAAACATCTTGCAAAAGAAACATTTTTCATGTGCTATCTTGAATACACTACAAAGCGAAGTTGAGCCTAAATTTTCTCTCCTAAATCTGTGGTTGTATCTCTTTTCTCTCCTATACCCATCTCTCAATTTTTATCCATTCCCTTATTTGTTCGTCTTTATCCTGACTTTTTAGGCGATAATTTTCCTTTATTAGAGACAAAGTTTGAAGCAAGGGTGCATGTATACATTGAGTGTGTACGTTAACTAAGATGTACATACAATCTTTCAACCTAGCATAAACTTCATATGTCTATTTGTTTTATATAGTTATATCGATGATATATTGATACGAAGATAGTTCCCCATGTTTGCCAGGACATAGATGAAAAACTAAGGGTTTGTTGTTATATTTCAATTACTAGCAACTACCGGTTGTTAATTCGCCTTTCACAGGACATATGTTTCATGCTAATATGCTTAGGAAAAAATAATGGTATCCTCGCATCAATGTCCCTTGACAAAGAACGCTACTGGGCATCATCTAGTATTTTCAAGAGCCGTGGCGTATCCTCAAACACCACCACCTCCACGGTCCCCCTTCCCAGCCCCTCCCCCTTGAATCCTAGCTCACACGCCGCCCGCGCCCGCTTGCCAACCCTGCCGGTCTACCTGTTCCTCCTAGCTTAGATAATAAAGTTCAGGTTACCCGGCATTACCATCTGATTGCCCCACTCTGACTTTTTAGATGAGGCATGCGGTGTCCATCCTCTAGATCCACATCCCTGCTCTAGAATGTCGCATGACCTAAGCTCGACCACGTATCCTAGGAGCCCGACGAGCGTTCGGCCAAGAAGAGGTTTATCATGGCCTCTCCGGCGGACGTTGGCGAGGTGGCCGCCATTCTTCCCGACATGTCAATCATGGAACAACAAGTCGCCGCGGAAGTCGGCGAAGATGTTGACTACATTGCCATGCCGAAGGCTTCATTTCAGCGGCTAGCGTATTATTGTATCTCGGAAAGCTGGCTACGACATCAAGCTTGCATGGACAACGACGACTTCACGCGGGCCATGTCACATGTTAAGTGGTCCATCCCCAACCCCTTCCGGTTCGACCCTCATCGTCGATCTCTTGACGGCAATGCTGCCCGGCCCGATCTCCTCCACCAAGCGATCAAGGATTTGCGATCCTTGTATTCCATCGAGCCCATTTGTCATTTCTGAAGGACACATTCTGACGCACGGCGGCTTTGGGATCCTCAATTGCCAAGTCACATCTCATCAACCACGACCACGACCATGAGGAGGGCACCCACAAAGGTTCTTCGGTGAAACAACCCATACGTGACATCGAGAGGCGCACCATGGGTATGTGCTCTTCCAAGCTGGAAGGATCTCTGATCCCATGACATGTGAGGCAACATCCTATCAGCAAATCTTACCTTTCTAGCTTGCCAACCCATACCCTTTGTGGTAGTAGCATTTGTCGTGCGGTGCTTTAACTGTGCCGTGTATAATTATTATAGTTATGAAAAATGTATTGTTCAATAGGGCTATGTGATGTTTAAGTATGAATTGTCCACTTCAGTTTCACAAATGGCTATATTTGGTTGTTTATAGTGAGTAGATGCCTTATTTATCTGTATTTGATTGTTAGGTTGGTTGAAGTGAGCATTTTTCCAGTTATCAAGCAGATGCCTTGTTTATATGTATTTGGTTCTTAGGTTGGTTGAAGTGAGCATTTGTCTAGTTATCAAGCATATACCTTGTTTATCTGTATTTGGTTGTTAGGTTGGTTGCAGTGAGCATTTGTCCAGTTTTCAAGCAGATGCCTTGTTTATCTGTATTTTCTTGTTAGGTTGGTTGCAGTGAGCATTTGTCCAGTTTTCAAGTATATGCCATGTTTATCTGTATTTGCTTGTTATTGCAGTGAGACTCTGTCCAGTTTTCAATGGCTATATTTGGTTGTTATACTGATCATTTATGCCTTGTTTATTTCAGTCACTCACAATGTTATGTTCATTATGTGCAAGTCGGAACTGTGCCGCTCGACTGCATCAATACCAGTTTGAACGGCTATATTTGGTTCCAGTTATGCCTGGTGTAGTTAACACATGCCCTTTATTTCAGTTTTACACATTTATCCAGTGTGATGTTTAAGCATTACCTACATTCTATTCATTTTCAACAATACCAGTTTGAATTGCAATATTTGATGATGTTAAGCCTGTTGTCGGTAACATTACCTTCCATTTTATATCTGCATTAACAGCATGCTAAAACCAACACATTCAAGTTATCATTTTGAAGATGATGTTATTTACCTTTGCTATACTTGTTTGATGTTAAGGTTGATGTACTTATCATGCCTTTTCACTACTTATGCACGGGACAAAAGCAGGGGAGTGGCACGCCATTTTCCGCCGAGGTTAGTTTTCATCCCTCAGCTTGTAGTCCCCGATAGTTCCATAATGTAGTGCATATAGATCCAGGCCTGGACACTTGTCGACTTCTAATATTGACTTGTTGCTTGTAGGTACATATGCCTGGCAAGGATCCATGCATCGACCCTTTTGCGTATGGGGTAATGAGATATTCATGAACAAGCATCAAGTGAGGAAACTAATAAGGATTATTAGCAAAAAAGATACGAATGGTGGCTAGCAAATTATTTGTTTATGCTCTATCTAACACAATAGTGAGCTGTAGGATGGTAACTACAAACTCTGCTGACCTTCTCTTTTTCTTGCCCATAATGAGTTGTTAGACAACAATGTACGAATCTTTTTAGATTCATGATGGTTCCCCAAAGCAGTTCACTCAAGATTACCTGCATAAAAGTACATGGTTAGTGGACACGCCATGAAGGTTAAAGTATTTCATCCGAGACTACAATGAGAATCGAAGTCCTAATGAAGACAATGAAGGATGGACGGACATCCATCACAAGGGGTTGGCCTAGAGTCGATGCTTGGCGCATTCTACGCATGGAGGAGGGCACAATATGGGCATTCCGCTTCACCTTCTCCAACAACGTAATGTCTTTCACCTCTCTCTTCTGATCTTTAGTACAACCGTGGTTCATCATTCTTTACTTGGTGCTTCTATAGTTCTTGAAGATATGTATCTATGCATCGAATTATGCATTCGTGGTTGAACTAATATTTGTAATAAACATGGTTGGATATGAAATAAGTGATGGCCTACTTTCAAATTCAAAACATATGATTTTTAAATTAGGGATCAATTAGGGATTACACTGCACACGATTTGCGAAAGCGAAACATCTGCGATAGACGTGGAGATCAGACAAGTTTCTAGGATCCACTAAATGTGCGATCAATCTCATCGCACACGGTCAGCCAAGAAAAAATGTGTGCGATTAACAATAGCATCGCACACAGTTCATTCTTATTAAATGTTTGCGATAGTCACCTTATCACACACGCTTCGCAATTATGGACTATTTGTGATGTTGTGCGCATCACAAACGTTTGGTCATAGAAGAACGCGTGTGATAGGTCGATCATCCGACAGCAGTATGCGACGGATGAATCGGTGTGGATGTATTCAAACTTCGCATATAGTTTTATAGCGACAAATGTAATGGCGCTCTTACATCAAATCGCACACAGTTGAGGAAAAGTAAATGTGTGATTGTCTACTTCTATAATCGTGGAACTATTTGTGATGGGTACGGTACGCATCGTAAATGTAGCACCACAGAATACCGACTGCGATGGCAATGCGAGCACAAACGAGTAGGGAGTACTGTATATGCATCAAGGCTCCCTATCCCTGACGGTTTCTAGGTCATGTGGGAAGGACCACCCCTATCGCAGTCACTCACTTGGCGACGGTTCTGAACGCCGTCACGGAAAGGGGTTAAAAACTGTTTGTATAGCACCTCATTGTACTAGTGCATGCATATGAGTTTCCACTGAATCGCATATTCCTGGATCATAGTAGCTCTGATGGGTGTGGCGCCCCGATTCAATCGTACACTAATCATGCATGCAAAGCGATTAATGCGATCAAGATCGTGGACTCACGGGAAGATATCACAACACAACTCTAAAACATAAATAAGTCATACAAGCATCATAATACAAACCCGGGGGCCTCGAGGGCTCGAATACCCGGTGCTTTCGATCATAGGCGAGTCAGCGGAAGCAACAATATCTCGAGTATGAGACATAAGTTAAAAGTTGTCATAAGATGGCTAGCACAACCGGGATACAGATCGAAGAGGCGGAGCCTCTCACTGGGATCCTCCTAACTACTCACAGTGCGTCGCCGGGCCAGTTGCATCGTAGTAGTAGGCACCTCCCGGTATAGTAGTAAATGCAAATCGACGGTGGCGTCGGCTCACAGGCTCCATCGTGCAGTTGCAGCAATCGGGTAAAGAAAAGGGGAAAAAGGGGGAACAAGGCAACCGTGAGTACTCATCCAAAGTACTGCAAACAGGAGCTACACTACATATGCATGGGTATATGTATAAAGGGCCATATCGATTAATTTGAAGCTGAGAATGCCGAATAAGAGGGGGATAGCTAATCACAGCCGAAGACTACGCTTTTAGCAGCCTCCGTCTTGCAGCATGTAGAAGAGAGTAGGTGAAGTCCTCCAAGTAGCATCGCATAGCATAACCCTACAGCGATCCCTCCTAAATGCATACTGTTAGAGAGCGATCACCGGGTTGTATACGGCACTTGGAAGGTGTGTTTTATTAAGTATCCAGTTCTAGTTGTCATAAGGTCAAGGTACAACTCCAAGTCGTCCTGTTACGAAGATCACGGCTATTCGAATAGATTAACTTCCCTGCGGTGCACCACATTACCCGACACGCTCGATCCCATTTGGCGGACACACTTTCACAGGTCATGCCGGGCCGCGGAAGATCAACACGCCGCAGCCCCACCTAGGCATAACAGAGAGGTTGACGCCGGTCTAAACCTAAGCGCACAGAGTGCAGGCCCTTCGCCCTTAGCACACCTACGTTCTGAACGCAGCGGAAGCGAGAACTAAGCGCCCTTAATACAAGAGCAGGCTTATGTTCCAATCGGCGCGGCGCCGTCTGTCGTTGGCGTCCACGAAATGCTTGGCTGATACCACGACGCGGTTGCCCATATCTTGTCCCACGTGGCGGTTAGTGCGTATAAGGTCAACGACCCAACTCAGATCAAATACCAAGATCTCGTTAAAGCGTGTTAAGTATCCGCGAAACGCCCGAGCAGGGCGAGCCCACCTCTCACCCGAGTGTAGTCTCAACCTGCATACGGACGCTCCGCCACAAAGATCCACCACGAGAGGGCCGTTGGGACAAGGTCCTTTCAGCCCCAATCCGTGAATCACTCGCGGGTGCTCCTCGAGCCGACCCGACTTTTAGTCACCACATGTATCATGTATAAAAGTATATAGTATATACGTGATCACCTCCCGAGTGATCACGGCCCGATAGTATAGCATGGCGGACAGACAAGAATGTAGGGCCCTTGATGGAATACTAGCATCCTATACTAAGCGGTAGGATTGCGGTAAAGGTAACAACAGTAGTAGCAAGGACGGGCTATGCATCGGTATAGGATTAACGGAAGCGGTAACATGCTACACTACGCTAATGCAAGCGGTATAGAGAAGAATAGGCGATATCGGTGATCAGGGGGGCTTGCCTGGTTGCTCTGGCAAGAGAGAGAATTAACACCGTAGTCATACTGGGTAGCAGCGGCGTCGGTCTCGGTGTCTAGCGAGAGAAGAGGGGGAAGAAACAATGAATACAATGCAAACAGATGCGTAACGATGCAAGACAAAGCAATATGTGATGCTAGGCGTGTCCTAACGTGGTATGAGGTGATACGGTGAAGGGAAACAATCGGGAAAGTATCCCGGTGTTTAGCGTTTTCAGCGGAAGGGCGGGGAAAGTTGCGAGTTCGATAGGTTAGGGGGGTGTGGCGGACGAACGGGTTGCGTATCCGGAATCGTCTCGTCGTTCTGAGCAACTTTCATGTAGAAAGTTTTTTCATCTGAGCTACGGTTTATTTTATATTGATTTTTAAAGATTTAAAACATTTTAGGATTTATTTAATTATTTAAATAAACATTATCCAGAATAGTGCATCTTGACATCATCATGGCGTCACCATAGCGTCGTTGATCAACAGGGGGTTGGTAGGTCAATCGGCGATGTGGGTCCCGCATATGTCATTGTTGATTAACTAACCTAACAGTTAATTAACTAAACTAGGTGATTAGGTTAATCTAATCGATTAATTAAGTTAATTAAGTTAACCTAATATTTTAATTATTTTAATTATGTATTTTTTTATTAAATCCTTTTATTATTATTATTTTCGTTCTGGGCGTGGGCCCCGTTTGTCATAGGCCCATAGGGGCCTTA
Source organism: Aegilops bicornis (assembly GCA_021605145.1). NCBI lineage: Eukaryota > Viridiplantae > Streptophyta > Magnoliopsida > Poales > Poaceae > Aegilops > Aegilops bicornis. The sequence goes on from CM038675.1 coordinate 296,330,680, forward strand.
GCGATTCTGGCGTCTTGAGCCTTTCAATGGCTTGTGATGGGCGTAACGGCCTGTTAGAAGCGAAACCCAGCCCCAAGGAGATCGGGCGAGGCCATCGGCGCCAGCTCCTGACGCCGTCCAATGACGGCGGAGGTGTGGAAACCGGGCAGAGGCTGCACGTCGAGGCGCAAATAGCGCGATAGCGGCGTGAGGTTGCCGCCATGGCCCGTGTCGAAGAGGCGGGGATGGCCGGGCGGTGCACGGAGAGGAAGCGAGCAGAGCTGGAAAGCCTGGCAGCACGCGCGCCTGTGAGCGGCGAACGAGCGGCGGAAGCCAGTCGAAGCAAGAAGTGTGAGCGGCGAGCCATGAAATTGCCAGCGTCTGGCAGCCAGCGAATCTGGCGCTATCACAGTGGCCGCCTGTGGCCTGCAAAGTCTGTCGAAGCGAGGGAGAGAGAGGCAGGGCCTCACCGGGTGTCTGTAGGGAGCAGAGGCGTTAGAAGTAGCGGGGCGACTTGGGGAGGAGGACGAGGGCGTCGGGGGCGGAGAGGAGGCAGGCAGCGAGGAGGTCCGAGGGCGGAGGCTCCCGGCCTTGAGGCGGCGGCGTCAGCCTCCCTCCTCGATCCCGATCCAATCGGGGAGAGGGGGAGATATTTTCGTGGGGGTGGGGGAGTGAGGTGTCGGTGGGTTAGGGTTTCCCCCCTGGTGGGGATATGGAGAGAGTGGAGGGGCCGGCTGGGCCAAATGGGTCGACCGGTGGGCCTTACAGCCCGATTGGCCAGGGGAGAACCTTTTTCTTCCATTTTTTGTTCTGTTTTCTTTTCCTTCTTTTATTCTATTACTTATTTTGTTTTCTTTTATTTTAGTTATATAAAATTTAAAAGCGACAAATAATTTGGTGTTATTAAATAGGTCACAGTATTTGCATTTGCTAATTATCTTAAAAGCATTTTAGATAATTGTTTTATCGATGTTTTAGTTTATTTAGTGCATTTAAGTATTTTTATTAAAAGGCGATTTCTTCACCAACATTTATCATGGATTATTTGACATATTAGTAACAATTTAGTTTTGACTTTTGAAAACTTTAATTGTTTTGACTTTAATTCAAATTTGAATTTGGATCGGTTCTGAACTAACGCAAGATTATCAACAATAATCGAGGTGACGTGGCATCATTACCAGAGGGTTATTGTAGCTTGATTACCCGGGCGTCACATACAGCATGGAATATAAACTCTTAACTATGAATAATGAAAATATAATAATACAATATTATTGCCTCTAGGACATATTTCCAAAAGTATCCATTTTCTAATTTGTCCCTTTGCTACCGTGCTACTCTTCGCAATGAAGATATCACTAGAGATGTTGTCGTTTTATTTCCATTTGCTATTTTTGGTCGATGCTAACCCTGTTGTAGTTAACATTCCTTTACATGTACTTACAGGTGAGGCCATAACGAACAACGTTGTTGTTTTGCCTTCGAGGTTAGCTGCACCCCATGTCTTCTGATATTTTACATCATTTGTGCAATTGCGTTTTAGCTTCTAACATTAACTTGCAACTTGTAGGTACACATGTCAGCGGCACTGATCCATGCTTCGACCCAGAGTAACACCTCGCCTCCACTTGCCGCCGACTTGGTGGGCTCTAGCCATATGAAGTGCCCGGCAACTACCCCTTGGGACTTACCAAGTATGAACTGACCATTTCAATCTTACCAATACCAGTTGCAATGGCTATGTTTTGTACGGTGGATGTATTAAGCATGTTGTAGTAAACACGCATAACCCATCTTAGTTATTTTCCCTACCTTTTTATAGACAACTTGGCCATTCTCTACTCTAGAAGCACCTGCCTTGCAATGTTTAACTCTGTCAATTTCATTTCTATCAGTACTAGTTTTAGTGGTTGTACTAGGTTATGCGTAGTTAAATATTACTGCTTGTAGTAAACAATTCTATCCATTTTTAACCCATCCCTTTGCTCTTGTGCTACTCTTTCACAATGAAGATATCACTATAGATGTTGCCATTTTATTACCATTTGCTATTTTTTGTGGATGTTAACCTTGTTGTAGTTAACATTACGTTTCTATGTACTTACGCAGGGCTACAATGGGCGATGTTGTTGTTCTTTGTTGAGGTTAGCTGCATCCTGTTGGGGAACGTAGTAATTCAAAAAAATTCCTACGATCACGCATGATCTATCTAGGAGATGCATAGCACTCGTAGACCGAAAGCGGAGTGTTTAGTAACACGGTTGATGTAGTCAAACGTCTTCACGATCCAACCGATCCAAGTAACCAACGTACGGCACCTCCGTGTTCAGCACACATTCAGCACGATGACATCCCTCAAGATCTTGATCCAGTAGAGGGTCGAGGAAGAGTTTCGTTAGCACGACAGCGTGGCGACGGTGATGATGAAATTCTTGGCGCGAGGCCGCCTAAGCACTTCTGACGATATGACGAGGTGTTAAACTATGGAGCGGAGCACCGCTGAGAGCTAAGACATTGTCTGTTGTGCTTTGGGGTGCCCCTCGCCCCCGTATATAAAGGAGGGAGGAGGAGGCCGCGCCATCCTAGGGCGCCATGGTGGGGAGTCCTACTAGGACTCCCAAGTCCTAGTAGGATTCCCCTTTCCTTTCCAGAGTATGAATGAGGGAAAGGGAGAGGGAGTAGGAAAGGGCAAGGGGGGCGTCGCCCCCTCCACTAGTCCAATTCAGACTCCATGGGGGTGCCACCTCCCCTTGTCCTTCCTCCTCTTCTCCCCTATGGCCCAATAAGGCCCATTACTTCCCCGGGTGGTTTTGGTAACCCCTCGGTACTCTGGTAAAATACCCGAATCACTCGGAACCATTCCGATGTCCGAACACAACCTTCCAATATATGAATCTTTACCTCTCAACCATTTAGAGACTCCTCGTCATGTTCGTGATCTCATCTGGGACTCCGAACAAACTTCGGTCATCAAAACACATAACTCATAATACAAATCATCATTGAACGTTAAGCGTGCGGACCCTACGGGTTCTAGAACTATGTTGACATGACCGAGACACATCTCCGGTCAATAACCAATAGCGGAACATGGATGCTCGTATTGGCTCCTACATATTCTACGAAGATCTTTATCGGTCAAACCGCTTAACAACATACGTTATTCCCTTCGTCATCGGTATGTTACTTGCCCGAGATTTGATCATCGGTATCATCATACCTAGTTCAATCTAGATTCTGGCAACTCTCTTTACTCGCCGTAATGCATCATCCGTAACTAACTCATTAGTCACATTGCTTACAAGGCTTATAGTGATGTGCATTACCGAGAGGGCCCAGAAGATACCTCTCCGATACACGGAGTGACAAATCCTAATCTTGATCTATGCCAACTCAACAAAGACCTTCCGGAGACACTTGTAGAGTATCTTTATAATCACCCGATTACGTTGTGACGTTTGATAGCACACAAAGTGTTCCTCCGGGTATTCGGTAGTTGCATAATCTCATAGTCGAGGAGGAATATGTATAAGTAATGAAGAAAGCAATAGCAATAAAACTAAACGATCATTATGCTAAGCTAACGGATGGGTCTTGTCCATCACATCATTCTCTAATGATGTGATCTCGTTCATCAAATGACAATACATGTCTATGGTTAGGAAACTTAACCATTGTAGAATTGTCAAAACCGGCCGGATCTCGGGTAGGGGGTCCCGAGGCGTGCGTCTAGGCGGATGGTAACGAGGAGACAAGGGACACAATGTTTTTACCCAGGTTCGGGCCCTCTCGATGGAGGTAATACCCTACTCACTGCTTGATTAATATTGATGATATGGGTAGTACAAGAGTAGATCTACCATTTAGATCAAGGAGGCTAAACCCTAGAAGCTAGCCTATGGTATGATTGTTGTTGTTGTCCTCTGGACTAAAACCCTCCGGTTTATATAGACACCGGATAGGTTAGGGTTACAGTCGGTTACAATGGTAGGAGATCTACATATCCGTGTCGCCAAGCTTGCCTTCCACGCCAAGGAAAGTCCCATCCGGACACGGGGCCGAAGTCTTCAATCTTGTATCTTCATAGTCTTGGAGTCCGGCCGTGGCGATAGTCAAGCTATCCGGACACCCCTAGTCGGGACTCCCTCGGTAGCCCACAGAACCAGGCTTCAATGACGACGAGTCCGGCGCATATTGTCTTCGGCATTGCAAGGCGGGTTCCTCCTCCGAATACTTCATAGAAGGTTTTGAACACAAGGATAGTGTCCGGCTCTGCAAAATAAGTTCCACATAACACCGTAGAGAGATAATTTTTGCACAGATCTGCTGACGTATTCCGCGGCGTGACATCACACCACGGCCAGGACTTTATATGAATCGTTTTGACTGTTCCACCTCAGCGTGTTTAGCGAGGCGGTTTCCTTGGCACGTCTTATCAAAGCATAGATCGTGCCCCCTTATTCTGGGATTCTCATCAATACGGACGTGGGTAACCCAACGTGCCCGTTGGCCTGCCTCCTCTATCAAAAGCGAGTCCTAATCGACCACGGGGTGGGCTCTTGGTATTCAACCTCTTTATAATGAGACCAAGGCCCTCTTCTTTTTACACCCTCCATCGAGTTCGCCTCACGCTTTGAGTTCCAACACCCAAAGCTTCAGATTCAGGTGCTTCGGACTTTCAACAATGTCCGGATCCGACCAACACGGCCGATGGATGTCTTCCTCTGTCACAGAAGAAGATGTGCTAAAGCTGCGCGCCGCCGGAGTACCCTAACCGGCGAGATCTACGCATGAAACTGCCTGCTCAGGGGCAGGTCATTCCACTCGAGCCACGGCGAGAACATGGTGTTAAGTGTCCCACTTCCTTGAGGTTTAGGCTTCCCGATGGATCCCCTTTGTCAGGGGGCTCATGTTTTATTATGGGCTTGATTTCCATGACTTGAATCCAGTCCATCCTCCATATCTCGTCATTCATTGTCATTATGTGAGGCCTTCCTCCATATTACCCCCCACTTTGGATTGTGGCTCAAGACCTTCAAGGTGGAGCCAAAGATGATCGAGGGCAACAAGTAGAGTCTGGAGGGCGGTCATAAGCAAATGTGCTTTGATGCTCCGTGGCCGAGGGCTCTTTTCAAGAGGAGCTTGGTTTGTGGCAGCGGGAGTGGTTTATATCATCGCTCCCGTGGGGGCACCAAATGGGGGCGCTCACTGCCTTCACTTTCGGAGTCCACCACAGCGGCTGGCATCATGGGTCAACAAGGGGCTCATTGGGGCCGTCCAAGGATGTTCCTTTGCTGCAGGGGCGTGTCGAGACCTCCGGAAAGAGGAATCAATCTGGTTGCGATGGGCGCGAGTTATGGTGATCCGGCGCCTTCAGCCTACAAACTTCGCCCCCTCCGCTGTGGGAATTCAATCCGGGAGGGACCACGAGCTCTCCAAAACTTTATGGGCACAGCGCCCATGGAGATGTATAGATTGTGCCGGATCACAAGAGAAGTGTCCGGACTTGACCGAGGGCGCCTTGAGACTAAGCTGCAATCGCCCGGATACTCAAGTAAGTAGTCCCGTAACCGGACAAGCTGTTCATTTATTTATTTTATATATATGCCCTTTAAAGGAGCCGTTTCTTGAAGAGGAATGGATAGCCAAGGCAAAGTTAATAAGGTGTCCGGCTCCCCTCCCGGAGACCACGCCGGATCCCATGCTGACCAAGATGTTGAAGGTCGCGCCTTTTGAAGAAGGCGAAGGGGGGAGCGGGGAAGCAACTGCCTCTATGAAGGAGGCCATCGAGGAAGGAGGGATTAAGAGTCCCACCTTTCGAGGAGAGAAAGGACAGCCGGAAGATCCGGAGGTCAAAGGCCTCAAAGAGGGGAAAGGGATCTTTGGCAAAGAGTCGTGGCGAAGTAACCCAGCCGTATTATTTCCCCAAGGGATCAGCCCTCAATGAGCCGTAAGTTAAAAGAAGGGTCTTGTAAATAAGGAACATCCTGTATTTATTCATGAAGATAACCGAAATTGTACCTTGTAGTTGGGACCTCAGCCCTTCTCGTGAGCTTCGTCTTGAGGATCTTCTTAGGAGATGATGGAAGCCAACGCCTCCACTTGCCGCACCCTCATGTAGGCGGGCTGACCCGGAGGTGTCGTCGCGGAGAATTCCCCTAAGTCGGCGAAATTTGGAAGGTCAGCGCCAAGTGGTGTCTTGATCGGAGGAGCTGAAGGATCTGCTCGAGCGACCGGCTATTTCAGAGGATCACCGTGCTCTAATGGGTAAGGTGATTGAAAGAATTGCATCCGCGGAGAGTGGATTGCATGAAGCCGTCAGAAGCTTACTGACGGGTTTTGAGGTACGCATAAAAAATGATGTACCTTCTCGGCAGTTATGCATATAAAATCGCCTTGTATAGATAGTAGCCTCGAGGACTTGGTATGTTGTCAAAATTGACAGCGTGTCGAGATCAAATTCTCGATTATAACATATCGCCGCTCCTAAACAGGTGGCGGGCGTCCAGGAGGCCAGCCGGACTGATGAATATGTCAAACTAATGCGGCGACTTGAGGCGGATCACGGACATCACCTTTGGTCAATAAGCAGTTCGACGAGTCACAAGGTATCGACTTCTATGCGGACACACCTGGTAAGGGCACCGACGCCCATATCTTACTATTCGTATGCTTAATGCGAGATGGTGCCGCTGCCGTGGAGGAGCTGCGGGCGGAACTTCCTTAGAAACAAAAGAGCAAGCCGGGTCGATGTCTGCGGCTGCTTTAAAGGCAGCCGAAAGAGCTAGAAGCGAGCGGGCTGCTCCTTTGCCAACAAAGAGGAAATGGCCGATATGGCCAAAAAGTTAAGGAATACTACCGATCGCTGCGAGGTTCTTGAAAAAGAGCGTCAAAGCGGAACAAGAAGGGCCCTAAAAAGGCCGCCGCCGAATCCAAGAATGCCCAGCGGCTTTGAGAGCTGCCAAGGAGGAGCTGAGTCAGGCGGGGCAATTGCGGCTGGAAAACCGTTTACTGCTGGAGAAAATACACAGATCAACGTATGCTCAATTGGATAAGTTGTGGAGTTAGGAGGATGCTTATTTGGACTTGGCGGCAAGCACTATGCGACGCGGTTGAGCACGCCGGGGCGGAAAAGGGCACCGAAGGGAAGAGCTATATTGGTCTCAATTCCACGATCCGGGCGTCCTCTGTCGTGACCGATCGGTTGGCGAATGGGCGAGCTGAATCGGTTGTCCGGCTTTACCATGAAGCATGTCACGACTCACTTGTGGCGGGCGGACCCAAAGAAGAGCTATTTTGGTGTAGTCTGGCGGTTCCTTGATGCGGTACCGTGTCGATGAAATGAAGCGATCGGCATGTATTGAGGGCGCCGATGGCTCTTGCCCGTGTCAAGACATCTTTGGCGAGAGATGAAGGCCACCGATGTTGCATCCCAAGACTCGGACGAAGCAGTACACCGAAAGCACTACTTTGAAGAAGTCCTACAGGCGCATTCGTTTAATAGAGACGCATTGCTTTCTGAAGGATATTATGTTTTTAGATGACATGTATGATTTTTGAAAACAATGTTTCAATATAATATAAGAGCTTTTTATACTTGTGCGTTCAAGTAGTAAACTTCTCACAATGCGGCCCGTTTATGTATATGTGTATATAACTGAAAGATGGCGTCCTTGGCTTGACCCCCACGCACATAGTGCGGGGGTGTTTACAAAAGCGCTTTTTCACACTTAATCCAACGTCTTGGCCTGTTAAGGAGGTGATAGCATAGCAAACCAAACCGGAATATAATGCTTTATCACTTTCACTTAGCCATAGGAGTTCGAGGTGGGGCTATGATATAGCCCACAGGGGCACCGCACTCTCCCGGTCGAGTGCGTATGTGCCCTAACGAAAACCGGTCCTTCGTTAATGCGGAGGAATCCTAAGCATTCTGTAAGTCATCGAGTGGTTGACGGTCTCTCGCTATATCATGGCGATCAGTTTCGGCTTTCTCTCTTTGAGGTGCTCGCCGGCGAACAGGGCACAATCGCGATGTAGTTCTCACGGTGCAGCGTTAGCCGTGAAAGCGGAGCGTAAGGCAGCCAAAACACCGAGGCAGGCAACCCAACATTTGACCAAAGACATGATTCGGAGCTGATGCATATAAGTCCTAACTCGAGACGCGAATACTCCCTAAGGTATTCGGTCTTTATGAAAATTGGCGAATAATGCCCTAAGCCCACGATGTCGATGCGCGCAAAAATTCTGGTGCGGTCAATGCCAAAAGCGCCAGCCTCCTCCTCGGTTATAGTAAGGAACCGGGGATGTATATCAACAAGAGATAGTAAAAAAGGTTCTACGAGGGTCTAATCTGAAAAGAATCCTTGCAGCGGGTCCCTACTGCACGTCTGCGCTGTGTCTCCGTTATGCTAGTATCACGGGCGGGTGTAGCACGGTGTTCATCTGTAAAATAGAGGAACTTAGTTTAAAAGAAAAAGGATCGTGCAAAATATGTACTTAATAGTAAATAAACAAAGTATGGTTCGAAGAAGTGAATAAAGTTGAGCTTTATTGTCTCTTGTTATACATGCATGCAGCCCCTCGTATGGGGGTGTGCCGCTAGTAGGCGCCGGACTTGTCTAGCCGTGTCCGTGTTTGAATGACCAATTCAGGTTCTTTGCCTAGCGAGCGGATAGCTGTGGGGCTGTCAAGGCAGTCTCCCGTTTTCCGTGCTCGAGTAACACTTAATACTTCCTTTTAACGAGATGATGCCGCGTGGACCGGGCATTTTAAGTGTTAGTGATGCATAATGCGGTATTGCGTTAAAGCGGGCGAAAGCTTCGCGTCCCAATAGAGCTTGATGGCTACTTTTAAGCGGGCGATATGGAAGAGTAACCTTTCGCTGACGGAAGTTGCGGATGAACCGAACACAACTTCTAGCAGTATGGAGCCCGTACAATGGGCATATGGGCACAGCATTACTCCTTTAAAGGAGGTGTTGTTACGGCCGAATTTTGGTTGGGTTTATCCCCATCCTGCGGATTGTGTCTGATATATCGAGGTTTATGTCACCGCCGCCGTCCATGAGGACTCGTGTAAATTGGAATCCATTGATTATAGGATCCAATATCGGGCAGTCCATCCTGCGTTAGGATATTTTCGGAATAGTCACGATGGTCGAAGGTGATTGGTTTTGACAGCCGATTAATGCGGCGCACCTTTTAGTGGGCGCCGCTCTGTTTTTCCCTTTGATCACGTGAAGTGAGTTTACGATTTTAACCTCTTGTGGGAAAGTCTTTTGTTTTCCGGGGCTCTGCTTGTGTTGCTCGTCGTCATCTTCACTTGGTGTGTCGAGCCCCTTGTGTTCGGCGTTGATCGCGGACTGTTTGAAGACCCAACAGTTTCGGTGGGTATGGTTGTGAGCCTCGAAGTACTTTGTATTTGACATATCTTGTCCAGGATTTTGTTGAAATTGGATAGCTCATCGCTATTGTCCTTAAGGGGCAGTTTTTTGTTGATCTGCCGTGAGCTTTTGAATCTGGCGTTGACTGCCGTGCTCTTTGGACTGTTCCTTTTAATCCGGCGCTGGTCCTTGTTGCGCCGTGGTTTCCCATTCCATCCCTGATTTCGGATGTACTTGGGTGTTGGTGCTTTGCATCTTGCTAGTGACTATCCTCTCCAGCATGAAGCGGGTCATGAGGCTTGTTAGTGCGGCCATTGTTCTTGGCTTTTCTTGGCCGAGATGTCTGGCGAGCCATTCGTCTCGGACGTTGTGTTTGAAAGCTGCTAAGGCTTCGGCGTCCGGACATCGACTACTTGGTTCTTTTTAGTAAGGAACCTGTTCCGGAAATTTCGGGCTGACTCTCCGGGCTGTTGAGTTATGTGACTTAGATCGCCCGCATCCGGAGGCGGACATAAGTCCCCTGAAAATTTGCCGAAATGCATCCTCGAGCTCTTCCCACTTCCAATGGTATTTTCGGAGGCTCTTAAGCCCATGCCGAGCTGGCCCTTTGAGTTTAAGGGTAAGTATTTTATGGCGTGGAGATCATCTCCTCTAGCCATGTGTATGTGGAGGATGTAATCCTCAATCCAGAACTCAGAGTCTGCATTGTTCCCTCGTATGCCTCTATGTTTACGGGTTTGAATCGGCTGAAATTCATGATCCAGCACCTCATCGGTGAAACATAGGGGTGTCTGGCGCCCCTATATTTGGGTGTGCCGTGATCTTGAATTTTGGCGTGTTGCATTGCTTTGTGAGCATGCTTTCTTGGCCCATAGATGGACCTAACCGGGCCATCCTTTTGATCATGAATCCTTATGCGGATCGCATATTGGCTTGTGTCTTGGCACCATTCGCCGCTCTTCTTGCCGTGAGGTCGTCCATCGGCCGGGTGGCTTTCTTTGCTTTTTGATTGTGGGGGCTCTAAGGCCTCCTCTCGTCGAATGTCAGGCGATAGCTTTCTTTTCAGGTAGCTCTTTGTTCGTATTTGTCGCCCGTACTTGTCTCTTGATGCTGAATACTTTGCTCCATCTGATCTGAGTGTATCTTCCTCTTTTTGAGCTTCCGCTTCTGCTTTTTTTCAGGCTTCTGGCGATGGCGACGAGCCTTTTCTGGAGGTTGTTTTGCTCCAATAGTTTGTCCGGCGTCAGATCGTCCGGACTGTTGTCTTCGCCGGGGACAGATTGTTTATCCATGTTGTCTTGTTTGGACGATTGCTCAATAGCTTGTTCATTGTCCACCGGTTCGCCCTGCTTTATGGCTGGGTCTTTGTTGAGGCGGGACTTTGTTAGGCGTTCGTTGCCGTTTGACTGCTTTTCGAGGATTTATCCTTCGTGGCGTCCGTTGTTCCTCGTCTTCATTTCCTTTAGGTGTATCCACCATGTATACATCATGAGATGAGGTGGTTGTCCAGCATCCTAGAGGTGCTGGCTCCTTGTTGTCTCCTACATCGTCTTCCATACCGTCGATGTCTTTGGAGTCGAAGTCGAGCACGTCGTGTAAAATTTCGACAGTGGCTACGAAGTGGGTGGTGGGTGGGCGTTGAATTTCTTCGCCGTCCGCATCCCAACCTTCCTGACCGTAGTCCGGCCAGGGCTCTCGGATAAAGGAGAGACTTTATTGAATTGAGGATGTCGCCAAAGGCGAGTCTTTGAAAAGATATCATGGCCGTGAACTCCATGACGGCCGCCCAATCGGATTCGATTGGCCGGGCGCGGAGGTTCGAGTCCGGAGAAGGAGTCCGGCACCACAGGTCGAGGTCTTCGCAAAGGAAGGGATGGAGTTCGGCTCGATCGCCCGTAGAGATTGTAGCCCAGGCGGTGTCCAACCACTCGTCCTCGATCGGGAATCGGCTCCGGATTAAGGGTCGGGCGGATCTTGGTGCGGCCTCGAGCCTTTGTTCAGCTGCAGAGCTAGATCATGCCCATCGAGACAAGGCGGCAGCGCTCGGCTGCGGCTCGAATCCGTCGAAGATCGAGTCTCGCGGATATCGGCCGTATAGTTCAAACTTCAAATCGACCTGATGGCGGGGCGTAGCTTTCGATCTGCTCGGATGGCCAAGCGAATTGGCCAGCGGTGCAAAGCCGCCGAACACGAAGGTCTGTCCGGGAGAAAAGTCTCACCTGGACGGACGCGTCGTTGTTGATGATCGCAGGAGCCACGGGCCTATTGGTGGCGACGGAGGAACTCTTAATGAAAGCACCAATGTCGGTGTCAAAACCGGCGGATCTCGGGTAGGGGTCCCGAACTTGCGTCTAGGCGGATGGTAACAGGGAGACAAAGGGACACAATGTTTTTACCCAGGTTGGGCCCTCTCGATGGAGGTAATACCCTACTCCTGCTTGATTAATATTGATGATATGGGTAGTACAAGAGTAGATCTACCACGAGATCAAGGAGGCTAAACCCTAGAAGCTAGCCTATGGTATGATTGTTGTTGTTGTCCTACGGACTAAAACCCTCGGTTTATATAGACACCGGATAGGTTAGGGTTACACAGAGTCGGTTACAATGGTAGGAGATCTACATATCCGTATCGCCAAGCTTGCCTTCCACGCCAAGGAAAGTCCCATCCGGACACGGGACGAAGTCTTCAATCTTGTATCTTCATAGTCTTGGAGTCTGGCCGTGACGATAGTCCGGCTATCCGGACACCCCCTAGTCCGGGACTCCCTCAACCATCTTTGATTAACGAGCTAGTCAAGTAGAGGCATACTAGGGACACTATGTTTGTCTATGTATTCACACATGTACTAAGTTTCCGGTTAATACAATTCCAGCATGAATAATAAACATTTATCATGATATAAGGAAATATAAATAACAACTTTATTATTGCCTCTAGGGCATATTTTCTTCACACCCCATGTCTTATACACCATCTGTTCCTAAATATAAGTCTTTTTAGAGATTCCAATATAGACTACATACGGAGCAAAATGAGTTAATCTACATTATAATCTAAATTTTGTCTATATACATCCATATGTAGTTCATATTGCAATCTCTAAAAAAATACTTGTACTTAGGAACGGAGGTAGTTGTATTTTACATCATTTCTATTTTACTGGTTGCCTGTAGGTTCATATATCATGATCTTGATCCACGCTTGATCCCTTTTGCGTATGGGGCAATGAGATATTCATGAACAAGCGTCAAGTGAGGAAACTAAGAAAGATATTAGGCGAAAGAGACAGGTGATGTGAATTAAACTCTTTATTTACACTTTGTCCAAGACGGCTGTGAACTTTAGGATGGTAAGTAATGTGTTGTCTTTTCTCCTGTCCCATAACGAGTTACTCTATTAGACATGAATATCTGAAAGTTTTCTCTTTTCTGTGGTTTCTGAAACAATTTACTGATAATTACCTTGCAAACAACATGACCGGAGTGGAGGCAACTAAGATTAAAGTATATAATTCATACTACCATCATAATGGTCTAGAAGTATTCCTAAAGGCGGTGAAGGATGAGTGGACGATCATCATAAGGGGTTGGACAAAAGTTGTTCATACCTATGGCATGCTTGAGGAGGGCACATTATGGGTATTACGCTTCTTCAACACCATCGGCAGCCAAAATGATTTACACTTCTCTCTTCACCTTTACCGCCTCTAAATATTGTGGTTCATCATAGTTAATTGTTACCTAATCCTGTAATTACTGAACATATTGTCTTTGAGAATTTTATTTATGGATTGGTTGTTGAACCATTGTGCTAAGAATTTGAATTCCACGTTTCATATTTCAAAATTTCCAATTTGAATAATAAATTACAGGAAAAATAAAATTCAATAGGAGGGAATAAAATAATGTACACACGGTTAGAAAAGAAAACAATGTGTATGATGGAAAATATAGAACAAATGGTTCTTTGATGTGAAACATTTGCGATGCTTTCGGCAGTGCACACACAATTCCGTCTCATATGCGTGCGATTCATGGTAATCTGACAAGCGTTTCAAGCCTGTAGGCATGTGTAATATTGGACAAAAAAGATGGTGCATATATGGAGCCCGTGTGTGATAGGAATACCTATACTTTACAGTTATGAAAAATTGACATGTTGGCGATAGTAGAGGCACCGCACACATTTTACATTTTTGAACTGTATGCGATAACATATATATCGCAAACACATCGGTAGATTAAATGTTTGTGGTACACCTTTTCCACATGACTATAGCAGGCGCAATCATTTGGGATGTCTCTCGGATCAGAAGCGTAGCGTCGAGGAGCGTAGCGTTAATGGGACAAACGCGAGTTCTCATACATTTATTCTATGGAAATTGTCAGGAGCCGCTCGCCTACCCCTGACGGTTTCTGGAGATCGTGTGGAAGGACCCCCCTATCATCATACATTTGGAAAGGCGGCGGTTTAAAAACTCCATCACGGAAAGGGGTAAAAATCGTTTGTATAGTACGCAACGATACCAATGCTAGCTTCTCTTATGAGAAGGCACATATAAAAAACTCAACCTTTTTACTCCCTTTTCTATAACCATCACTAGTAGAAAACATGGCTTTGGTCCAGCCGGGCCAGCCCATTAGTCGATTCGATCCACTTAACCGGGACCCATGGGGGCATAGGTCCCGGTTAAATGAGGCGAGGGCGGCCGGGCCTCGTGGCGCATTGGTCCCGATTCGTCGGCCCTTTTGGTCCCGTTCTAGACATGAACCGGGACCAATGGTCTCGCTCTTGGCCCACAACCATTGGCCCTGGTTGGTGGCTTGAACCGGTACCAAATGGGGTCCTTTAGTCCCGGTTCCAGCCACGAACCGGGACCAATGAGATGCCTATATATACCCCCTCGCCCGCGAGCAGAGCAGTGGAGTGCTGTATTTTTCTGGCCGGACGAGGGAGAGCTTTGTGGTGCTCTAGCTCGCCTCCTATGCACATGAGGTGTTTGATTAAATGCCCAAGCCACACTTAAGGTTTCTCCTCTCGAAGCTCCTTGTCCAAGCTCCATTTTCCTCAAGATTTGTCTAGGTTTGGCGGTTCGTCATGTCCCGTCCCCGTCCTCATCGCCGTCGATCGCCCGCGCCGATCTCGTCGCCGGCACCACCGTGGTGAGCCTCTTGATCTTATCTTCCATCTAAAAGAAAAAAGTTCTTACTTGTATGATTTAGATAGATACTTGTGTAATTTTCTTACTTTTATTATTTTTTGTTATTATATAGTGCAATGGTTTTGGTATCTGCCTCCATCAACCCTCATCCTATCTATGATTCGGATGTGGTATATATTATATTTTATAACTATTTGGTTCATTTAGTGTTTATGACAATTATGCCGACCAACGTGACATAGATTTTTTTATCTAGGAGGTATGTGAAGCGGAAATTCCAACCGACCCTATTGTCGAGAGGTTAAATTTAGTTGAAGAAGAAAACAATTACTTGAAGGAAAAATTGAAAAAAATTGAGCAGGAGGAGATGATATTGGAGTTGCATGTTGCGGATGTCATCGATGATCACAAGATCAAGATGGATGCAATGCGCTTGAAGATTAGAAAGATTAGAAAATATGCCATTCATACCGAGGCTTGGTATCATTATGTCGTTGGATCAATTGTTACCTTAGTTGCGATTATAATCGCATTTGTTGTTGCATTGAAATGTCTTACATAGTTTCAATATATGGTTTAATTATTAGATGCTCTGGAGAGCTATATGTTGTTCAGTGAGAACTATGTATGTACTTTGGTTTTAATGCGATGATGCACTTCTATTAATTTGGTCACTTCTCTATTCATGATGTTATGTAATGGTTTTTGACACACTTAATTATATATAATACGCATAAAGAAATGAAATGCCTTTTGTCACAGATGAGTTTTCATATGAAACCACGATACTTCAAAAGAGATTGTCTGCATTTTGTACACGAAGTACATCCAGTTTTACGTAACACTCTCAAATTTTTAGCACATGCTATGTGGGTGAAATGATGATACCATGCCAAATTTCAACCTTTTCAGAGTTCATTTATAGTGCTTTTCAATTTCATGGTCATTTAGCTGAAAAAAATCAGTAAATGCATAAAAAATACCAAATGAAGTCAGAAAGGGTTGAAACTTGATGATGTGGCTTCGAATGGTGCATTTTGAACACACAAAAGTCTGGAGTTCAAATAAGTTGAAAAAAATTAAAATCCGTTTGTAACAGATGAGTTTTCGTCCAAAACCACGATACTTGAAAGAGATTGTTCATTTTGTACAAGAAGTGCATCTAGTTTTGCCGTAACCCTCTCAACTTTTTAGAACATGCTATGTGGGTGAAATGATGATACCATGCCAACATTCAACCTTTTGAGAGTTCATTTGTACTGCTTTTCAATTTCAGGGTCATTTAGCTCAAAGAATGAACTAATAGCAAAAGAAATGAACTAATAGCAAAAAGAATGAACTAATAGCAAAAGAATGAACTAAAAATAATCAATTAAAATATTACATTATGATCAACTAAAACAAAACTATAATATTCTTCAATAGCAAAAGAATCAACTAAAAAGCTTTTATAAAACTCTAATAGCAAAAGGAATCAACTAAAAAGCTTTTATAAACCTCCAGTATTTTTTAAACTAAAATTATATAAAATTTATGCAATAACTAAAATTATCAAAGTATTTTCTGTTCAAAACATTAATAGCAAAATGAATTTTCATAAAGAAATTTTTTGTTAGAAACTTTAATAGCAAACTAAAATAACAAAATTTGTTTTTGATTAAAATAGATATTTAAAATAACCTAAAAACTACCTAAAGCAAAATGATCCTCAAGTTTCTTATGTCACCGATAGGCAGAAAGATGATCTTTGGACCTCGCTGAATGCAAATTTCACCCTACCACCAGAGGAGGATCTGAATAAGCCAGAGCCATTGGTCAAGGCGTGTGCTCTTAAGAAGATGGCAGATCTATTCAGGAGGTGGAAGAATGAGTTGAAATCAACGTTTATCGATAAAGGGAAGACTCGCATTTGTGGACGATTTGAGAAGATAAGAGATCAATGGCCCGCATTTGTGGCCTACAAGACATCGGACAAGAGTAAGAAGATGTCGAGACAAACAAGATAAATGCTCTGACAAGATCACCATCACACTGCGGAGTTAGGTGGCTACCTCAAAGCCCGACCGTTGTGGGACAAAAGCTGAGAATGACCTGATTACTAAAGGGTCGAACCAGAGACATTGAAATGGCAGACCGTTCAAGGACTTGGTTCTTCGGTGGGAACTTTGGACCTGAAATAGGGAAGTGCGTTTGGGCCGGACGAGCAACTTGCAATACTGTCAAGAAGCTTCGAGTATATCGCTCATATTGCCAGGCCAGGGACGTTCATTCCCGACAGAGAACGAGCAGCGAGTGACCGAGTCCCTCGAAATCTTGAGCACCACTGGGCGAACACGAGGCACAGGGCTCCGTTGTGTGGAAGGTTGGGTTTCAGTATGACGATTTACAAAACTCCAGGAGAGGAAGAGGAACTTGAGCAGAGAAAATGTAGAAGCTCAATGCAAGAGTACTAAAGCTAGAGGAACAAGTTGAGAGCCGGTGAGCTGCCGGCCAACCATCTCGGTGGCACGGCTACCCCGCCATCTCGGTGGAGAAGCGGCGTGGCTTCCACGAGCCTCGTTCAGCCAGCTCGACTTCACGGATCCTAGCTACCCCGTGGATGCTATCACGGAGGCTCAACATTGCTGACTTATGACGAAATGGCGAGAACCTCACCCCAGTAGGTGGCTGTCGGCTCATTGCACCTCCTCGACCCGACGGAACTTTTCCTTTGTCGTCCAGATTCCACATGGCAATCTTTGTTGTGTCGGTGGATGATGTAATGGAGGGGTTTGAGGAGCTCGAGCTTGACCATCCCTACAGATGAAGGGGAGACTCAGCTGAGTTATGCTCTGAGGACTACATGTCTATGGCGGAAGGAGTACATCAAGCTTCCGAACTGGATGCCTCCGCCTCCTCCTCCTCCTCCGGCGAGTCAGGGCACTCCGTCTCCTCATCCTCCTCCTCCTCCTCTGGCGAGTGATCAAGGCACTCCGCCTCCTTCTATGGCTCCTCCAGCGCGTGAGGCCGGCACTCCGCCCCCTCCTTCGCCTCCTCCAGCGCGTCCAAGCAGACCGCCTCCTCCTCCACCTAGTCAGCAACGGCGGAAGACAGCCGCCGCCGCTTCGGCTCCTCCGGCACGTCGGAGCACTCTGCCTCCTTCTCCGCCTCGTAAACAACAATGGAAGAGAGCGCCGCTTCGCGCTAAGCATGACAAGCAGAGAAGGGAATTTAGATACGGTCCATCTCTCAAGCCTCTAGAAAAGTTACCATCTGAGAGGACCGAGAAGGAAAACGCGGAGATCAGTGAAGCCGAAGTGAGGGCCTTTTTTGCAAAGAAACCTCCACCTCTAAAGGAGATGATATATCTAGTGAATGTGAAGTGCACTATCGATGCCGTGAAGCGACCACCACCGGCTCCGCCAGGTTCCAACTATTTCCGCGCTCTTAAAAGGACATATCAAGATGCACGGCGGTCGGGAACTACTTCCAGTGATAAAAGGTTAGAAGAACGAAGAAGTGGGAACAAAATTCCCCATCTCGGCGAATAGGCGAACTAATCGTGCCCCCCGCTCAAGGTGTCTACCGATATCGTCGCTAATCTGCCAGGGATGGTGCCCGGTACCAATCCTGTTGATTACCTGGGCGATGATGTACAGTTTGATACAATGGAGGTGGAGGAATTCAGATACCAGTATGGGAAGCCTCTCGTCAAAGATGAAAGTCCTCCTCTCACAACGATGATGCGAATATTCCATCAATGGTACATGAAAACCTGCAGAGAGTCTGGGAAGGATGTTTTGATGATGAGAATTAAAGAGGAGCACGACCTCATTGGAACTGGTCTGTTCTCTATTGAATTTGACAAATTCCAGTTATACAATCAAAAGGCCCTCGACAAAACACCCGTGACTTGCTACTGTCTGTAAGTACTACTTCTATAATTAAGTCTCTGTATATAGCTCAATTCTTTCATTGCATGTGTATATATAATTATCCTCACTATATTATGCAGATTGAAGATCGTCGAATTCAGAAAAGCACAAATCTATGACATTGGGTTCATTAACCCAAATATCATACATGAATGGATGGTTCAAAAGAATGTCAAAGAAACCGAGGACAACTTGCTATAATCGTTGCTCAAAAATCAAAACAAAGAGAAAATACTCTTTCCTTACAACTTCGTAGTGTTCTTGTCTTGTGCATATTCGGTTTCCCTTATTACTCGAGGTTATAGTAATGTAATTGATGAGTTATGCATGCGCGCATAACTTCCACTTTATTCTCCAAGAAATTAAGCTTGAGCGTGGAGTATTAACCGTCTTAGACTCAAGACGAAAAGATCTCGAGGACTATGTGGACATGACTCGAATGCTCCAGAAGTAAGTTCAATCGATCATTATCGCACCATATCGGCAACTTTGTTCATTTCCGGATATCAAGTAATTATTTTCTTTGTCCGGCAGCGGTGTGGAAAAGACCTCGCCGTACTTACCATTCGGGATGCCGAGAGCAAGCTGCGATTTATACACCGGAAAATAAGTACTACTACCTAGTGAAGGAAATCTGCCCTAGAGGCAATAATAAAGTTGTTATTTATATTTCCTTATATCATGATAAATGTTTATTATTCATGCTAGAATTGTATTAACCGGAAACTTAGTACATGTGTGAATACGTAGACAAACAAAGTGTCCCTAGTATAACTCTACTTGACTAGCTCGTCAATCAAAGATGGTTAAGTTTCCTAGCCATAGACATGTGTTGTCATTTGATGAACGGGATCACATCATTAGAGAATGATGTGATGGAGAATACCCATCCGCTAGCTTAGCACTATGATCGTTTAGTTTATTGCTATTGCTTTCTTCATGACTTATACATGTTCCTATGACTATGAGATTATGCAACTCCCGAATACCGGAGGAACACTTAGTGTGCTATCAAGCGTCTAGCGAATCGGGTGATTATAAAGATGCTCTCTGTGTCTCGAATGGTGTTTGTTGAGTTGGCATATATCAAGATTAGGATTTGTCACTCCGATTGTGAGGTATCTCTGGGCCCTCTCGGCAATGCACATCACTATAAGCCTTGCAAGCAATGTGAATAATGAGTTAGTTGCGGGATGATGCATTACGGAATGAGTAAAGAGACTTGCCAGTAACGAGATTGAACTAGGTATGAGGATACCGACGATCGAATCTTGGGCAAGTAACATGTACCGATGACAAAGGGAACAAGCATTATGTTGTTATGCGGTTTGACCGATAAAGATCTTCGTAGAATATGTAGGAGCCAATATGAGCATCCAGGTTCCGCTATTTTTTACTGACCGAAGATGTGTCTCAGTCATGTCTACATAGTTCTCGAACCCGTAGGTTCCGCACGCTTAACGTTCGATGATGATTTGTATTATGAGTTATGTGATTTGATGACGAAGGTTGTTGAGTCCCGGATGAGATCACGGACATGGCGAGGAGTCTCGAAATGGTCGAGACATAAAGATTGATATATTGGACCATGTTATTCGGACACGGAAGTGTTAGGATAGTTTCGGATAAAACTGAGTCTTGGGAGGGTTCTGGAACCCGGGAGAACTAATGGGCCACCATGGGCCTTGTTGGAGAGAGAGGAGGGCAGCGGGGCAGGCCACCCCCCCCCTTGCAGTCCGAGATTGGATAAGGGAAGGCGGCGCCTTTCCTACTCCCTCTCCCTCTCCTTCCTTCCCCCTCTCTCCCTTGTGGCGGAATCCTACTAGGACTAGTAGTCCTAGTAGGACTCCCCCTCCTTGGCGCGCCCCCCTAGGGCCGGCCGGCCTCCTCCTCCCTCCTTTATATACGTGGGGAGGGGGGCACCCTAGAACACACAAGTTGATCTCTTAGCCGTGTGCGGTGCCCCCCTCCACAGTTACACACCTCAGTCATATCGTCGTAGTGCTTAGCGAAGCCTCGCCGTAATCCTTCATCATCACCGCCCATCATTATGTCATCTTGTGGAACTCTCCTCGGCCTCAACTGTATCAAGAGTACGAGGGGCGTCATCAGTGAGCGATGTCTTTGAACACGGAGGTGCCGTGCGTTCGGTGCTAGGATCGGTCGAATCGTGAAGACGTATGACTACATCAACCACATTGATAAACGCTTCCGCTTCCGGTCTACGAGGGTACATGGACACACTCTCCCCGCTCGTTGCTATGCTTCTCCTAGATAGATCTTGCGTGATAGTAGGAATTTTTTTGAAATACTACGTTCCCTGACACCTAGTTCCGCGCATCTCCCATTGATTCTAGCTAGTTTCATCAATACCATTTAGCATGCTTGCTTAATTATCTGTTTGATTGGCCTCTATTTCTCGTAAAGTGCTTGTGGCAGAAAGCCGGGAATGATTTTTGTGGATACTATGTTTGCGAGTTCATCTACAACGCGACGACCTCTAAGCGGGGCTACTCTGATAAACAATATGAAGTGCGTACGCAAAAATATTCATAATTTTATTTTATTACCATTATTTGTGTTGAGTTTCATTCGTATACATGTATTGACCCTCTTCTTCAATTTAGATCTGGCAGATGCGGGATGAACTCCTACCACAAGATCGCATACGAGCAATTCAAGAGGAATTGATGGGATTCTTTGTTGACCACGTCATCAGTAAAGCCGGAGAATACCATGTGGAAATTGATATAGACATAAGATGTTAGAGATTGTAAGAGATCTTATATTGTATATATGTAGCTAGTAGCGTCGGATAGATATACGGAAACTTGTTGTTCGACAAATCTCTCGGAGAAAGAGAGGTGCACTCCTCTCTGTATATGTTCATGACGATCTTATGTAATTAATGGTTCCTTCATTTGCTTAATAGCTAGCGTGTCGACTTCTCTCTATACGTATAGTAGCTAACGTCGACCAAGTACGGAGATAAGAGAGGTCACTTCTCTCTATTAGCTAGCTAACACAATATATGAAACCCCTAAATTAACCCACAAAACACCCTAAACCCCCACCTTTAAAAAACAAAAAACCACCTCTGCCCATTTGTAGCGTGGATGTCTTTTGGTCCCGGTTGGTGTTACCAACCGGAACTAAAGGTGCTCCTGCCTGGGCGCCCCGCAGCAGCCACGTGGAGCCCTTTCTGTCCCAGTTCATAAGCGAACCGGGACTAAAGGTTTTGGGTTTTAGTCCCGATTTTTAGTCGGTTCGAGAATCGGGACTAATGGGCCTCTGAAACCAGGACAAATGGCACATTTTCTACTAGTATATTTTTTGCACAAATGGGATGAATCGAGCGAATGTCACCATAATAATAGGTGAGCGGTATCCTTTTAATTACGTGAATGATTGCGGCTTTCTTAGGTTTACCAAAACCCCTTCATTATTTCTAGCAGCAGGCTGATCATGTTCCTGTAGTGCTTTGGTTTTATCCGTTGATAGCCGCAACCAGAAAGAACACATGCTCATGATGGCTCGACCCAACTATACTTCTATATTCTAGAACATGGAGTGTTAGGGCTCTTTGTTGACCGGTAGAGGCTGGCTCGGTTTAGTCCCACCTCACTTACGGGGCCATGACCAGCTTATAAGGGAGAGTATCCCTCCTCCTTTCAGTCCGGTCTTTTGGGATGGAGCGGGCTTTCTGTTGACTGCTGACCCATGTGTGCATAAACGTCCACGTGGCTGGGTGAGTGTGAGCTAGGCCGAGTTGGACGGTAACATGGAGTAGTAAAATCTGAAGACCGCTTAAAATAATGCTCTTAGCCTGCCATGTCACATCTAAAATAATGGCGAGGACAAAACACTTACAGGAAAGACACAGATGAAACTATAAAATGGTCTCAGCAAGAATCAATTAAAAGAAATGGATTGCAA
Organism: Aegilops bicornis; assembly: GCA_021605145.1. Taxonomy (NCBI): domain Eukaryota; kingdom Viridiplantae; phylum Streptophyta; class Magnoliopsida; order Poales; family Poaceae; genus Aegilops; species Aegilops bicornis. The sequence continues at coordinate 296,353,062 of CM038675.1, forward strand.
ATATGAAGCACATCGGTGGGCATATGTGTTCTTGTTTAGAATACTCAAGTCAACCTACAGTGAATACTTCCTTCAAAAATCTATTGTAATAATCAATAAACAAGCAAATATTCCAAAAAAATAGGGGGGCAAGTTACATAATATAGCAGACTGGCACAAAAGGATAAAACAGCAATGCAAGAAAGTGTATTGCATCAAGAAGCAGTTTAAACGAACACTAAAACATCGCTGTTCAGACCTCCAAGCATGAATCTGCTCATGTGAGTGTGTTAGGAACACTCGTATTACAATACCAACATCAAAGGATATAAGTGACATGTTACAAAAGCATCACGTGACTTAGCCCAATGGATCTAATTGAGAACACTTAAATGACATTCAAGCTAACAGATCAGAACCTCAAGAACTTCAAGGCCCTTGCTAGTTTTGCAGGCCATGTCCCAGAGTATAATCTGACACCCCTTGTATACTTGAGCGGCGGTACTTGTTCACCAAGAGGTCGGATGGATACTCCGGAACATGGATTGAGACCCAACTTTGTCATGCGAGCAAGGAAGGGGGCCACAGAATGGTGTGTAATCCACCCGTTCGCTGACCCAAATAGAAGTGTTTGTCCTTCTTAAATCTCAACTGATCTGATAAAGAAATTCTTGACAGGTCAAATTTATCAAGCAAGTGAACGTCTTCGTCGCCCTTGCCTTCATCCACCCGCTGCCAAGTGAACTGAGACCGAATTATCACGATGGCGCATTTCAATGGAGTGGAGTTGTATGTCGCAATTGTGATGGTATTGAGAACCTGTTCTACTGTCCTTATTCCTGCATAGTATTTCTTCAAGTCAAAAGGCCACATTGGGATCCTCCGATAAAAGAATCTATGAAGAGTAGCATTTGCATCCGTCCCAAGCTTCTCCCAGACTTTAACAACCAGTGCACTCTCAGGATAATCACTTTGACCTACTGTGACTGACATTCCTGACTCCAATATATCTGCGTTCAGCTTGAATACTTTCTTGTTTTTGTAACCTTCGCATATAGGAAAGATAACTCTGCCCACTGCAATTTCCAACTCGCTAGTATCCAATTCACCATTATACTCACTCATTTTGTAACACCATCTCTCAATGGTTGAATTCCAAGTTCGATGTTCTCCATTTTTTCATCAGGTGATATTACTTTATATATATAGCTTCAAAGGGGAGCATCTTAGCACCCACATGCACAATATAAGGCAGCCCTCTAGTCTTGAAAAGCCAAATACCATAGCGGTTGATAAATCCACAGAGCCATCCAGTTCGAAAGGCCAATGATGAGACTCACACCATCTTCTTGATATTTTATCAAGAAATGAAATGTACCCTTGGGTGGGGTTGTAAACAACTTTGCTTCTTTGCCCAGAACACTACTGAAATCAACAGCAGTACCAGAGCACTTGTTATATCCAATAAAATGAATAATGGATTCCTGATAGCTCATAGATATTTGGCGAGGAGGTCCATTCAAAGAAAATGACACTGTGTTCTACAGAAAAGAAAAAAGATGACTTAGCTACATTGGAATACAAAGTATAAGTTGAATGACAAACTTAACCATATATGATATGCAGAGGAATGCTTGTTAACAAAGTGCAAGTTGAAATCAACAGCAGTACCATCGCTTGTTATAGGATCATGGAACAGGGTAAGGTTTGGTACCTAGCTGGGCTACTTTGTGGGGATATGCTGCAGTTTTTTGCGCAGTTGTCTAGGCGGATCAGTAGGGAGTAATCAGTTTGTAAGATTTGGTGGATGATGTGTGCAATCTTCTGTAAAACTGTGGATGGGTGTCTTGTCCATTCTCCTATGAGGATATGATACGCATCCTTGTGCGTTTTCTAGAAAAAAATAGAAAGAAAAACTTAACCATATAAAATACTCACACGAGGAGAGTCGTCTTCTTCTTCTGAGGAGTGGTCCTTCTCTGATTGACAAAGTACTTCAATATTACTCGCAGCCTCCTCCATTTCATCAAGACATCCTTCCATACATGATGCAGCATACTTGATTCTTGCATTCTCTTCTCCAGCAGAACACTTGGATGTAGCGCTCTCCATTGCAGGGTTTGCTTTCCTGAAATCTTGGACAGTTGTGCGCTGCAAATAAGAAGTATATGGATCAAATTCAGTATTTCACTGCAATTGCAGAGCAAAATTGAATATATACATATGTATAATTATCATCTAAATAATGTTACAAAGTACTGCAATATTACTCACAGTATCTTCCGTTTTATCACAATATCCTATCATAGATGACACATATTTGATTCTATCAATCTCTTCTCCACCAGTGCACTTGGATGTTGTATCATCAATTGAAGGGTTTGATTTCCTGAAAGATTCCAATATAAGGACAATTGTATAGCCTGAAATCCTTATCAGCAAAATCTAACATGTAAACTGAATGTACAGAGTACAGACAGTGTTGCAGAACATATATATAACAGCAAACTTGATGAGAAACAGTTAAATAACCCCATGTAGAACTACACTGGCACACTGCAGAAAGGAAAAAACATATATATATATATATATATATATAGGCACAGGCATCAATGAAGTATAGAAGAACACAATATCTGTGGAACTTCAAGGATGAGCGAGATACTACACATACTTAATTACAAGTCAGGAATAAGAAACTGACATGAAACAGACCCTCTTCCGTATGACAAGGATGTCTAGAGGCATTAAACATTTGTTTCTTCATGCAGGACACACTTAGTTATGTTTGTTAATAAAATTTTCCAGATTGAAATGTTACAGCTAAACTTCATAATTTTTAAAGCGTCATGCCTGTGCCAATATTATGTGGGCTTGCGCACATGTTCATATGTGACTTCCCATACTTATATACCTAAAATAAAGAGTACATGATTTAATTGTCTAGAAAATAACCTTAGAAACACGTTGTTGTCATACTCAGGCTCCATGGCAATCTCAGTATGAAGCTGCCTTGAACAACACAATGCTACATCAGCTCCTGAAACACAAACATATAACTCTGCATGACCGTATATAACAGAAAACAAATCAATCGTCTGTACAAACTCACATATCAAAACAGTGTGAAAACAAACACTTAAATATCCATTCAATACGTGTGTATCACTGTAAAGCACATTGAAGTACTGAAGATATTGCTAACATAATCCCCTCCACCCTTCCAAATAAACATGAAATAAATGTTTGGCGCTTACAGTTTATATCTCAGAAAAGACCCGATTGCATAACTTGATCATGTATGATGCAAAATTGTTTCATCATGATTGTATAAGATGCAGACAGCTAAAAGTTAAGACAAATAGTAAGCGTACAAAGCATGCACACATATAGTGTACCACACAGATGCACACGATATGTAACTTCGATTAGTATGAATTCTATGATATTGCGATAAAAGACTTCCTTCATACTATGCATGTGATGGTAAGTTATGCTAACAGCACTAATTTTTGGAACATGTTCTAACAGTATCAGGACGAAGATCAAACCTCTATGGCGAACAGAAGCACCAAATAATGATGTGGAACTGTGACCATCTAAATCTAGGACAGCAGTGCACTGCAAATAAGAAGGGTATGGTTCAAATTCAGTATTTCACGCATAATTGCAAAGAAAAAATGATTTGATATATTGTGTAAAATTATCATCTCAATAATGTTACAAAGTACTGCAATATTACTCACAACATCTTCCATTTCATCATCATATCCTTTCATAGTTGACTCAGCATACTTAATTCTGTCATTCTCTTCTATAGCAGAACCTTTGGGTGTTGCATCATCCATTGCAGGATTTGCTTTCCCGAAATTCAGGATAGTTGTGTGCTGCAAATAAGAAGGATGTGGATCAAATTCAGTATTTCACCCCAATTGCAGAGCAAAACTGATTATATACATATGCAAAGTTTTCATCTCAATAATGTTACAAAGTACTGCAATATTACTCACAACATCTTCCATTTCATCATCATATCCTTTCATAGTTGACTCAGCATACTTAATTCTGTCATTCTCTTCTATAGCAGAACCTTTGGGTGTTGCATTATCCATTGCAGAGTTTGCGTTCCTGGAACCTAAGTCGGTTGTGCGCTGCAAATAAGAAGGATGCGGATCAAATTCAGTACCCCAATTGCAGAGTAAAACTGATTATGTACGTATGCAAATTCATCATCTCAATAACGTTACAAAGTACTGCCATATTACTCACATCAGCTGCAATTTCTTCACCTTTCATAGGTGACCCAGCATACGTGATTCTGTCATTCTCTTTTCCAGCGGAGCACTTAGATGTTGCATCATCCATTGCAGGGTTTTCCTTCCTGAAAGATTCCAACATAAGAACAATAGTTTAGTCTAGAAATCCTTGTACGCATAAAACCTAACATGTAAACTGAATGTACAGAGTACAGACACTGTTGCAGAGAACGCATATATAACAGCAAACTTGTTTGAGAAACAGTTAAATAACCCCATGTAGAACTACACTGGCACACTGCAGAAAGGAAAACACACACACACACACACACACACACACACATATACATATATATATATCGAAAATTGCAGTTCACGTTAGCATCAATGAAGTACAGAAGAACACAATATCTGTGGAACTTCAAGGATGAGTGAGATACTACACATACTTAATTACAAGTCAGGAACAAGAAACTGACATGAAACAGACCCTCTTCCGTATGACAAGGATGTCTAGAGGCATTAAACATTTTTTTTTCATGCAGGACACAATTAGTTAGGTTTTGTTAATAAAATTTTCCAGATTGAAATGTTATAGCTAAACTTCATAATTTTTAAAACGTCATGCCTGTGCCAATATTATGTGGGCTTGCACACATGTTCATATGTGACTTCCCATACTTATATATCTAAGATGCAGAGTACATGATTTAATCGTCTAGAAAATAACCTTAGAAACACGTTGTTGTCATACTCAGGCTCCTTGGCAATCTCAGTATGAAGCTGCCTTGAACAACACAATGCTACATCAGCTCCTGAAACACAAACATATAACTCTGCATGACCGTATATAACAGAAAACAAAGGCTGAATCAATCGCCTGTACAAACTCATATATCAAAACAGTGTGAAAACAAACACTGAAATATCCCGTCAATACGTGTGTATCACTGTAAAGCACATTGAAGTACTGAAGATATTGCTAACATAATCCCCTCCACCCCTCCAAATAAATACGAAATAAATGTTTGGCCGCTTACAGTTTATATCTCAGAAAAGACCCGATTGCATAACTTGATCATGTATGATGCAAAATTGTTTCATCATGATTGTATAAGATGCAGACAGCTAAAAGTTAAGACAAATAGTAAGCGTACAAAGCATGCACACATATAGTGTACCACACAGATGCACTACGATATGTAACTTCGATTAGTATGAATTCTATGATATTGCGATAAAAGACTTCCTTCATACTATGCATGCATGTGATGGTAAGTTATGCTAACAGCACTAATTTTTGGAACATGTTCTAACAGTATCAGACGAAAGATCAAACCTCTATGGCGAACAGAAGCACCAAATAATGATGTGGAACTGTGACCATCTAAATCTAGGACAGCAGTGCACTGCAAATAAGAAGGGTATGGTTCAAATTCAGTATTTCACCGCAATTGCAAAGAAAAAATGATTTGATATATTGTGTAAAATTATCATCTCAATAATGTTACAAAGTACTGCAATATTACTCACAACATCTTCCATTTCATCATCATATCCTTTCATAGTTGACTCAGCATACTTAATTCTGTCATTCTCTTCTATAGCAGAACCTTTGGGTGTTGCATCATCCATTGCAGGATTTGCTTTCCCGAAATTCAGGATAGTTGTGTGCTGCAAATAAGAAGGATGTGGATCAAATTCAGTATTTCACCCCAATTGCAGAGCAAAACTGATTATATACATATGCAAAGTTTTCATCTCAATAATGTTACAAAGTACTGCAATATTACTCACAACATCTTCCATTTCATCATCATATCCTTTCATAGTTGACTCAGCATACTTAATTCTGTCATTCTCTTCTATAGCAGAACCTTTGGGTGTTGCATTATCCATTGCAGAGTTTGCGTTCCTGGAACCTAAGTCGGTTTATGCGCTGCAAATAAGAAGGATGCGGATCAAATTCAGTACCCCAATTGCAGAGTAAAACTGATTATGTACGTATGCAAATTCATCATCTCAATAACGTTACAAAGTACTGCCATATTACTCACATCAGCTGCAATTTCTTCACCTTTCATAGGTGACCCAGCATACGTGATTCTGTCATTCTCTTTTCCAGCGGAGCACTTAGATGTTGCATCATCCATTGCAGGGTTTTCCTTCCTGAAAGATTCCAACATAAGAACAATAGTTTAGTCTAGAAATCCTTGTGCATAAAACCTAACATGTAAACTGAATGTACAGAGTACAGACACTGTTGCAGAGAACGCATATATAACAGCAAACTTGTTTGAGAAACAGTTAAATAACCCCATGTAGAACTACACTGGCACACTGCAGAAAGGAAAACACACACACACACACACACACACACACACACACATATACATATATATATCTCGAGGTCGCAGTTCACGTTAGCATCAATGAAGTACAGAAGAACACAATATCTGTGGAACTTCAAGGATGAGTGAGATACTACACATACTTAATTACAAGTCAGGAACAAGAAACTGACATGAAACAGACCCTCTTCCGTATGACAAGGATGTCTAGAGGCATTAAACATTTTTTTTTCATGCAGGACACAATTAGTTAGGTTTGTTAATAAAATTTTCCAGATTGAAATGTTATAGCTAAACTTCATAATTTTTAAAACGTCATGCCTGTGCCAATATTATGTGGGCTTGCACACATGTTCATATGTGACTTCCCATACTTATATATCTAAGATGCAGAGTACATGATTTAATCGTCTAGAAAATAACCTTAGAAACACGTTGTTGTCATACTCAGGCTCCTTGGCAATCTCAGTATGAAGCTGCCTTGAACAACACAATGCTACATCAGCTCCTGAAACACAAACATATAACTCTGCATGACCGTATATAACAGAAAACAAAGGCTGAATCAATCGCCTGTACAAACTCATATATCAAAACAGTGTGAAAACAAACACTGAAATATCCCGTCAATACGTGTGTATCACTGTAAAGCACATTGAAGTACTGAAGATATTGCTAACATAATCCCTCCACCCCTCCAAATAAATCTGAAATAAATGTTTGGCCGCTTACAGTTTATATCTCAGAAAAGACCCGATTGCATAACTTGATCATGTATGATGCAAAATTGTTTCATCATGATTGTATAAGATGCAGACAGCTAAAAGTTAAGACAAATAGTAAACGTACAAAGCATGCACACATATAGTGTACCACACAGATGCACACAATATGTAACTTTCGATTAGTATGAATTCTATGATATTGCGATAAAAGACTTCCTTCATACTATGCATGTGATGGTAAGTTATGCTAACAGCACTAATTTTTGGAACATGTTCTAACAGTATCAGGATGAAGATCAAACCTCTATGGCGAACAGAAGCACCAAATAATGATGTGGAACTGTGACCATCTAAATCTAGGACAGCAGTGCACTGCAAATAAGAAGGGTATGGTTCAAATTCAGTATTTCACCGCAATTGCAAAGAAAAAATGATTTGATATATTGTGTAAAATTATCATCTCAATAATGTTACAAAGTACTGCGATATTACTCACAACATCTTCCATTTCATCATCATATCCTTTCATAGTTGACTCAGCATACTTAATTCTGTCATTCTCTTCTATAGCAGAACCTTTGGGTGTTGCATCATCCATTGCAGGATTTGCTTTCCCGAAATTCAGGATAATTGTGTGCTGCAAATAAGAAGGATGTGGATCAAATTCAGTATTTCACCCCAATTGCAGAGCAAAACTGATTATATACATATGCAAAGTTTTCATCTCAATAATGTTACAAAGTACTGCAATATTACTCACAACATCTTCCATTTCATCATCATATCCTTTCATAGTTGACTCAGCATACTTAATTCTGTCATTCTCTTCTATAGCAGAACCTTTGGGTGTTGCATTATCCATTGCAGAGTTTGCGTTCCTGGAACCTAAGTCGGTTGTGCGCTGCAAATAAGAAGGATGCGGATCAAATTCAGTACCCCAATTGCAGAGTAAAACTGATTATGTAAATATGCAAATTCATCATCTCAATAACGTTACAAAAGTACTGCCATATTACTCACATCAGCTGCAATTTCTTCACCTTTCATAGGTGACCCAGCATCTGATGATTCTGTCATTCTCTTTTCCAGCGGAGCACTTAGATGTTGCATCATCCATTGCAGGGTTTTCCTTCCTGAAAGATTCCAACATAAGAACAATAGTTTAGTCTAGAAATCCTTATGCATAAAACCTAACATGTAAACTGAATGTACAGAGTACAGACACTGTTGCAGAAGAGCATATATAACAGCAAACTTGTTTGAGAAACAGTTAAATAACCCCATGTAGAACTACACTGGCACACTGCAGAAAGGAAAACACACACACACACACACACACACACACACACATATACATATATATATCTCGAGGTCGCAGTTCACGTTAGCATCAATGAAGTACAGAAGAACACAATATCTGTGGAACTTCAAGGATGAGTGAGATACTACACATACTTAATTACAAGTCAGGAACAAGAAACTGACATGAAACAGACCCTCTTCCGTATGACAAGGATGTCTAGAGGCATTAAACATTCTTTTTTCATGCAGGACACAATTAGTTAGGTTTGTTAATAAAATTTTCCAGATTGAAATGTTATAGCTAAACTTCATAATTTTTAAAACGTCATGCCTGTGCCAATATTATGTGGGCTTGCACACATGTTCATATGTGACTTCCCATACTTATATATCTAAGATGCAGAGTACATGATTTAATCGTCTAGAAAATAACCTTAGAAACACGTTGTTGTCATACTCAGGCTCCTTGGCAATCTCAGTATGAAGCTGCCTTGAACAACACAATGCTACATCAGCTCCTGAAACACAAACATATAACTCTGCATGACCGTATATAACAGAAAACAAAGGCTGAATCAATCGCCTGTACAAACTCATATATCAAAACAGTGTGAAAACAAACACTGAAATATCCCGATCAATACGTGTGTATCACTGTAAAGCACATTGAAGTACTGAAGATATTGCTAACATAATCCCTCCACCCCTCCAAATAAATCTGAAATAAATGTTTGGCCGCTTACAGTTTATATCTCAGAAAAGACCCGATTGCATAACTTGATCATGTATGATGCAAAATTGTTTCATCATGATTGTATAAGATGCAGACAGTTAAAAGTTAAGACAAATAGTAAACGTACAAAGCATGACACATATAGTGTAACACATAGATGCACACGATATGTAACTTTCGATAAGTATGAATTCTATGAGAATGGGATAAAAGACTTCCTTTATACTATGCATGTGATGGTAAGTTATGCTAACAGCACTAATTTTTGGAACATGTTCTAACAGTATCAGGATGAAGATCAAACCTCTATGGCGAACAGAAGCACCAAATAATGATGTGGAACTCTGACCATCTAAATCTAGGACAGCAGTGCACTGCAAATAAGAAGGGTATGGTTCAAATTCAGTATTTCACCGCAATTGCAAAGAAAAAATGATTTGATATATTGTGTAAAATTATCATCTCAATAATGTTACAAAGTACTGCAATATTACTCACAACATCTTCCATTTCATCATCATCTCCTTTCATAGTTGACTCAGCATACTTAATTCTGTCATTCTCTTCTATAGCAGAACCTTTGGGTGTTGCATCATCCATTGCAGGATTTGCTTTCCCGAAATTCAGGATAGTTGTGTGCTGCAAATAAGAAGGATGTGGATCAAATTCAGTATTTCACCCCAATTGCAGAGCAAAACTGCTTATATACATATGCAAAGTTTTCATATCAATAATGTTACAAAGTACTGCAATATTACTCACAACATCTTCCATTTCATCATCATATCCTTTCATATTTGACTCAGCATACTTAATTCTGTCATTCTCTTCTATAGCAGAACCTTTGGGTGTTGCATTATCCATTGCAGAGTTTGCTTTCCTAGAACCTAGGTCGGTTGTGCGCTGCAAATAAGAAGGATGCGGCTCAAATTCAGTAATTCACTCCAATTGCAGAGTAAAACTGATTATGTACGTATGCCAATTCATCATCACAATAATGTTACAAAGTACTGCCATATTACTCACATCAGCTGCAATTTGTTCACGATTTCCTTTCATAGGTGACCAAACATACGTGATTCTGTCATTCTCTTTTCCAGCGGAGTACTTAGATGTTGCATCATCCATTGCAGGGTTTTCTTTCCTGAAACATTCCAACATAAGAACAATAGTATAGTCTAGAAATCATATGCATAAAACCTAACATGTAAACTGAATGTACAGAGTACAGACACTGTTACAGAAGGCATATATAGTAGTAAACTTGATTGAAAAGATGATTCAAGAACAGTTAAATAACTCTATGTACTGCATGTGAACTAGAACTGCACTGGCACATTGCAGAAAGAAATATTTATCCACTCCTACATAACAAGGAAGAGCTTATAGATCTGGGGACGTAGTGCACGTTAGCAGAAATCAAGTACAGGAGAACACAACATCTGTATGACAGTGTAAGGACGAATGGGGCGCCCAGATTAGCAACAGAAAGTGGGGGAATCAAGAGAGGAGGGTGTAAATCCACCCGCATGCGGATAGAAGCGATTTCAGGGCGCCAGAATGGTTGAGTTGCCAGGATGAAGTAAAATAAAAGCGTTGGAACAGAAATCATCCTTGACTGTGGAGCTCATCAAACTTCTCCAACAACAAACCACCGTCAACCGTCATAGGAAGAACCGAAGAAGAGAAGAGTCGAAGAAACCAGAAGAGATGCAGAAGAGAGCAAAGCGGAGACATGGATTCCCTTAGCCTCGTCTTCTCCCAGCGAAATCACCACAAAATTCAAAACGAACTAGGACAGAGGAGGTGAACAGAAATCACCACGGGATCTCGATGCTGTTTACCCTTCTGGTCCTCCTGAAGAAAATCGCCCCCAAATGCATCACCATCGAGTCTCGTTACTGTTTAGCGTAATCCTCCTCCTCCACGAAGATCAGTCACCAATTTCAAAACGCCTCGAAGCAAAATCCACAGGAAACAAAACGAGGTCTCTATGATTCAAGAAGCCCAGCCATCTGCTCGATCAGCAGCGCCCAAATAGTATAGCAAGAAGGACCGTGAACAGAAACCCCACCACCTAATGATGCAACGAAGCAAGAACATGGAGGTGGTGAGGGCAAGAAACAACAATCTTACCCTCTGCGGGAGTTTGGGTTTTGGGGTTCAACGAAGCAAGGCGGATGCAAGCGCCCTGCGGAGTTTGGGTTTTGGGGTTCGACTAAGCAAGAGGGATGAAAACGAAAACCTGAGTGGGTAAGACAATGTAACAGAATTGATGGGGAGGGGAGGGGAGGGGAGATGCGAGTTGCTCACCTCACCTTTGCACTACTGCCTGCAAACAGAATGGAATGGAATTGCAAGGAGGGAGGGGGGAAGAGAGGAAAGAATGCAGGTTGATCGCCTCACCTTTCCGTTGGTGCCTGCGGAACCAAGCATAGAGTCGCGCAGTGCATCCGGCACCGTTGGATCGCCAACCGAGCCCACTGGGATCAATCCAACGGCCTGGGGCCATAGTCGCGTGCCACCGGCCCGCTCGACAAGCCCGAGAGCATATCCTGTACTCCCAACGATGGAGTACTCCGACTGCACCGTGCGTATCAAAGCTGTTGGATGAAACATGTAGGTCCAGGATTGAATGCCAACGTCCCATCCTACAAAATTTGCAAAAAGCCCCCATTGAAGTACAGAATAACTGTAACGTTCCACAATCATGCTCCAAAATATGTGCTGCCCCAGTTTTGGAACAGAAAGAACATATACATAATGTACCTCGATAGCCTGTTGTTTCATGACATTCCACTAAGCTTCATCCAAGCAGTATAAAATACAGTACAACAGCAGCTCAATGGTACAGAGTATATCATGGATTTTCCAAAATGATAAACATGTGTTCCATGGACTTGAGAAGGCAAAGCTAAATTCTAAGAAAATAAAGAATTGGTAAGTCCCTGAACCAAAATTTGAACTCATAAAATCTGCACCAGAAATGCGAAGACGACAACACCAGGTGTATTAACCACGTTTGTCAAATAAGAGGGCAACGCATCAACGACCATCTCGACATTTGATAGCTCATAGTACGACAGTAATATCATCAATGCTTTGTGAAAGCACTCATGGTAATGTACATAAATCTGCCATGAAGCACATAACTAGAGTTGCAGCCCAATATTTACAACCCAAAGGTAGGTATAGCAGATTAGCAGGTGTACATAACTACATATATTGCACCGACGGATTCAACTAGAAATACAAGTTGTAGTAGAAATCTTAAGCGATGAAACTAGGTCTATATATGAACAAAAGCAAATTTTCATCCATTATTTAATGCAAATTAAAGGATGTCCTCCCTGGCTTGGGCTGTCCCTGCGAAATATCAAAAAAGTTCAAGTCAAAGATTTGCAAAGACACTCAACATGTTTTAATCGATGAGGAGCAACATATATATACCGCTTGAGTTATTGACTTATCGTGTCAGACTTCTACTGATGTTGAACCTTCTTGGCCGCTACTTGCTCTGCAAATAAGAAGAAAAGCGCATTATGAAAAAATGACAAAAGACATACTATTTAAATTATGGTTTATCTGCCTTTCTCCTTTGGTGTGTTGTAACGATCTTCATCATGTATGTCCAATCTCACTTGGACCTAGCAATGTTGTTTGAAGTTAAGTCAAGTGACATGCATAAATGAACATGAGTAATATACAAAGATATACCATGGAGAAGTTGTTAGCATCATCTTCAAGTCCCATCGCTGTACTTGACCTAGCACTTGGAGCAATACTTGCCATTGACTTATCATTCCCTGCTCGGTGTAGAAAAAAGTGTAAGATATAGCCTGGCATGACAGCTGCAGTACAATAAAATCCTAAAAAATAACAGTCCCATGTATTGGCATTTAGATGTACTAAGAAAAATATATTTATGAAAATGGTGCTAATAAAAACATTCTTGAGTACAGCAGCATGGCATTATGTCATGACACATAGCACCAAAATTCTAAATCTGTTTGGAATGTAGTTCCATCTCTTTATACCTGAATGAGGAAGACCAAAGAGCTGATACATATATTCACTAAACAGAAGCTACCATCGTATTAGTTTCATGAAAATACTGAACAAACATACGGGGAACATCAGAAATTAGTGAGGCACAAATTGATATTGCAAGTGTTAATGAATCTCAGTTTGTGCCAACAAGCACTTCATATTCAGGTACTTGAACAAGTAGACAAAATTACTCCGAACTCATCTCACGCCATAAGTTGCTGACATTTTCTGTACCTAATTGCTGAAACATGCAGTCCAAGCAAAATAAAGCAACTTATTTCAGTGATTATTTTCCCTACGCCAATATACAGAGAGATATCACCCCAGTTTAATCAGATAGGATTAGCTACATCTAACACATTCATCACATAAGGATGATGGATTAGAAGCAAAATGAACAATAAAACACAAGGTTGATACATCCAAAAAGATACCTGAAGGCTGGAGTTCCCTTCTCCGATGTCGGCGAATGGCGGAGCTAGGCGTCCGCGGATGGCGGATCTAGCCATCGACGGATGGCGAAGGTAGGCGTCGGGCGTGGTGAGATGTTGGCGCCGAAGTGGAGAACGGCGGAGCAGGGATGTGGTGGGATATCCGCTGGACGTCAGAACACGGCGAGGTCGCAAGGCTGCACACGGCGAGGTCCGCCGCCGGAGATCCGACGCCCTATCTTGTGTTCGTTCTGTTTCTACCTTGGGCAGCACATTGGAGTAACGTTTGGGCTATTTTGTAGTTACATGAGGTGATCTTTGCAAATTTTGAAGGGAGGGGCGTTCCGGTTCCATCCTGTCCCCACATTTTGCATCTAACGTGTGGGCTGTGCTCGGTGCAGCCGGAGCACTGAATCATTCGGAGCACAGGATATTTTCCCCGACAAGCCCCAGAAGGTGGGGTCCCACACGCGCCGCGCGGGACGCCGCAAGCAGGCGGCGGGCGTGACGTATCCTCCGCCGTCTTGCGACCCTCGGTACCGGCCGGCAGCGGCGGGGGTTCCTTCATCGGTGACCGCCCGCCACGCTCCAGGGAATGCCAGAAACTCGGAGGCCAGAAGAGCTACATCGGACCTCCACGGATCCCCACGCTCGCCGTCGCCGATGGTTGCGCCACTTCTTTGCCCTTTGCTCCGGCTACCCGCCCGCCCAACGCGTAGGACGTAGCCTCCTGACTCCCACTCACGGTGCTCTTCCCTGCTCCTCCCACCTCCTCCGCCGGCGAAGGCGAGCAGTCACTGGGACCGAGGCTTTCTGTCCCTGGACATTAGGGCCGACTACGCGCATATGGGCTCTTTGAGTGAGCTCACAACATTCCCCTCTGATGGGCCAGGATGTTTTTATAGCACATGGGCCTTATTAAGGGCCTGTACGTGTCACGCTCCCACCTGCAGAGGCCTCCAAAGGGAATATCCTACTCGCCGCTCACTGCGGCAAATTGCCCCCGCTTCGCACAAGGGCGAGCGCGGAGCTATGCTTTTTGGGTCGGCCCACTTAGGAACTTCCCACTCCGGTTTTGTGAACCTTCTAGTAGGTTCCATGAACCGTTTTTTTCTTTTATTGGTTTTTCACGTTTCTATTTTTTTCGTTTTCTGTTTCTTTTTTTATTTCTTTTTTTCTTGTCTTTTTCAGAACATATTCGCAGTTTTACAAAATGTTTAGGATTTTCTTTTTTATTTCTTTTTCTTTTCTTCTCCTTTTTTCAAAAAATATCGAATTTTTTAAGTTTTGTTTGTGTTTCAAAAAAATGTTTAGTTTTTGAAAAATGTTCTCAAAATTCAAAAATTGTTATCTCTACACAAAAAAGTTCAAAACTTTCGAAATTTAGAAAATGTACCAGATTTCAACTTTTGGTTCACATATTCAAAAAACGTTCGCTCCTCCAAATTTGTCCGGGATTTTTCAAAATTGTTCTCTGTTTCAAAATTTGTTCTCAAGATTCGAAAAAGGTTCATATTTTACAAAATTGTTCGTGATTGCAAATTTGTTCGGGATTTTTCAAAATTGTTCTCCAAATCAAAATTTGTTCTCAAGATTCAAAAAATGTTCGTGCTTTAAAAAATAGTTCACGCTTCCAAATTTGTTCTCAAGATCTAAAAATCATTTGTGCTTTCAAAAATTGTTTTCAAATTCCAAAAATGTTCATGTTTTCGTAAAACGTTTGGGAAATTTAAAATTTATTCGTTTTCATAGAATTTGTTCGCATTTTTTGAAAAAAAAAACATACATTCAAAAAATTACTCAAATTTTGGAACAAAAAGTTGGGATTTTGTCGAAAAGTGTTTGCAATTTTAAAAATGTTCAGAATTTAGGACTTTCAGAAACATATCTGTTTAAAATATTCAAAATATCTTGTTTTCTTTTTCCCTTTTCTGGTCTTTTTTCGTTTCCTTTTTTAAGTTTTTTTTCTTTTTCTCAAGTTTTCATGTTTTGAAAATTGTTCGTGTTTTCAAATTTTGTTCTCAACCTTAAAAATATGTTCCTGTTTTGAAATTTTGTTTGCAAATTCAAAATTTGTTCAAGTTTTCACAAATTGTTTGCAAATTCAATTTTTGTTCACAAATTCAAAATTGTCCATGTTTTCAAATTTTGTTTGCATTAAGTAAAATGTGTAGGGATTTCAAAAGTGTTCCAGATTTTCATATTTCTTCACAAATTTATAAAATGTTCATGTTTCAAATATTGTTCACAAATAGAAAAAATGTTCCCATTCCAAAACTTGTTCGCAAATTTAAAAAAAAATGTTCATATTTACAAGTTTTGACACTCCTATTTATGACAATTGTTCTCATTTCTAAAATTTGTCATACTTTCCAAAAATGTTCTCTAATTTCAAAAAATGTTCCAGCTTTTCCAATTTTGTTCACATATTCAGAAAAATGTTCATGTTTTTTGAACTTTTGAAAAAATTGTGTCTTGGACAAATTGTTCGCAATTCCAAAAAATGTTCGTGTTTTAGAAAATGTTCGCATTGTACAGATCTTGTTCATTGTTTGAGAAAATGTTCGAAAATTCACAAACCAAAGAGTAGTTTGTTTAAAAAACGTTCCCTTTTTCAAAATATCTTGAAAATTTCAGAAAATGTTCACATGTTTAAATTTTGTTCACAAATTCAAAAACGTTTGGTGATTTCGAAAAAATTTCCTGTTTCAAAATCTTGTTCACAAATTCAAGAATGTTCAGGAATTAAAAAAATTCATCTTGTTTTTCAAATTTGGTAACATATTCGAAAAACATTTTTTGTTTTCAAAATTTGTTCACATGTTTAATTTTTTCCCACGACTAAAAAATGTTTTGGGAATTTGAAAAAGTGATCCTGTTTGCCAAATTTGTTCACATATTCATAAATTGCTAAAGCTTTTGAAATTCGTTCAAAAAATTGAAAAATTAATGGTTATGAAAATTATTTCAAAATTTTAAAATATGCTCGACTTTAATAAAATTAGCTTTTAATTTTGAAAAATGTTCACTTTTTTAAATTTTGTTATTTGTTTTCAGAAAATCTTTTGAGTTTACAATAAGTAGTTTATAATTTCGAAAAATGTTCTCATATTCAATTTTTGTTCCTATATGTTTTTCAATTGTTTTGAGGTACCCAAATAATGTTTTTGTTTCAAAAAGAATTTCCTTTTAAAAAACCACGTTAGTCATTTTTAAAAAGTTTTAATCTACCGCGTATTATAGTTCATATATACCCGAGCTGCCATTTTACACACAAAACCTTAGTTTCGAACCCTCGCCCACAAGTTTTTTGGAATTATGCGAACTTGTTTTTTTTTGCCGCTCAATGTAGTTTCTTTAATTTTCGCTCTACAAATCTATCATAAAAAGCTCTCTAGGCGGAGCGGCCACCACTTCGCGTGTATCCGTATAGATCGCGAGTTCGATTCCATCTCCAGCACGCACTTATTTCCTTCTTTTCTTTTTTCGCGAAGGACAGCGAACGGGCCGGCCCATGTTAACCTCCTCCTGTGCGAAACAGCGACTGCTTGCCGCAAGGAGCGGCGTATAGGAGCTCCCCCTCCAAAGGGCAGCCCACTGGCATCCTGGCTGGGCCGGAGCGACAGCGTCGTCCAACCCAGCCCAACAGTCGCTACGCAGCCCACATCTGGGACACCACTGGACAGGTTAAGAAGAAGCGAAACCCTCCTGCGTGAGGTGACGAGAAACGACTAGGCTGTAGGTGGCGGCTCTCCTTCTGGATCCCCTTTCTTCTACCTTAGAACCCTAGAACTCTCTCAGATTGTGACAATTATTTGTATCCAGTAAATTCATCCCACTGGGAGCGTAACAAGTGGCATCAGAGCCCTCCGATCCGTCCAAAAAAATTTCTCGAATCTGGCGGGTCATTTTTTCGTCGATAATCCAGGACTTCGGCCAGCGGCAAGGCGGCGTCTATGGACGATCAAGCTAAAGCTACTGGCCGGATCTTACCGCTGACCATCACGGGTTGACGGCCAAGATCGGCTGACCCTCCACTCGCTGTCGTGCTCGATCTGCAGAGTTGGAAGCCCTCCATCGAGCAATCCGGTGGAGGATCTGCGCTGGAGGTGGGCACCCTCGCACCGGATCTGCGACAAGGCCCCGCCCACGAGTAAGGAGACGGCGCTGTGCAAAGACGTTCGCTCGCCGACCTGCCTCCCCTGCTTCCTCGACGCTACCGGAGGTGCCTCGGCCACCGCTCCTTGGCCTTCGCGGCTGGTGGTGACCACGGTCCGCAGGGCGATAGCCCGCAACGCATCGCCAGCGATCTGAGGGGAAATAAATGCAGGGGAGATCCGAACCCCACGATTGCCTCCGCCACCTTGGTACGTCCGATTCCTTCCACCATGGCGAGCATTCGTTTTGAGGATCGTGGGTACCGGTAACGCCGCACCGACGCCACGTTTGATTTTCCCTGTCGATGGCACAAATCCAAGGCTGGCATCTCAAGTGAGGCGTGCTGGGTTTGCACCTTGAGCCCGTGACACTTGGAGTCTTCTGTGACTATGTACTTTACCGGCAGGGCTCTCACCGGCTCCAATCCTCCCAAGCACACTTGCACTATCAAGATTGGGTGGTTTCTTGCCGCGCGATTTGCACTCAGTTTGGCCACGAGGAATTTCAGAATCTCTTGCGCCAATTTAACAGACTTAAGCAAACTGGTACTGTCGCCGAATATGCTAAACAGTTCACCCAAATTATGCATCATCTGCTAGCACATCACACTTCTTGGGACCCTGCTTTCTTTGTCACTCAATTCATGGAAGGCTTGTAGCATGAAATTTGCTCCGTTTTTTTGTTTTGCATCGCCTGCAAACATTGGATAGTGTTGTGGATCTTGCGTGTTTGCAGGAGGAGGTGATGGAGGCGTTCATGAGAAGAGACGGTCATGACCGTTCGGTCGGTCTCGTCGAGAAATGCTCGTGCTTTCTGCCACACACGGCGTTACCTCTGCCTCTGCCGCCTCCGAACGGCAAGGGAAGCGGCACTCCGGTAATGCGCCGGAGACGATCGCCGCGCCTCCGACATCAACCGATCGCGTGCCAGTGAGGACAAGTTGGCAACTCTTCGAGCGTACCGCCGCGCCAAGGGCCTCTGCTTTACCTGCGGAGAGCAATGGAGTCGAGAACACCGGTGCGCTCCCACTGTCTAGCTCCATGTGGTGGAGGAGCTCATTGAGATGCTCACCGCCTGACCATCCGAGACCACTGCAGCGATACTTCCTCAAGTGATCTTGGCTTGCTGCGTCTTGTCAAAGGAAGCCCTCGAAGGAGTGGAATCTCCGAGCCACTATCGTCTTCATGGCTGGGTCCAGCAGAGCGAAGTACTTATGTTGGTTGATTCAGGCTCTTCTCACAGTTTCATCAGTTCAGAGTTGGCTTCGCGCTTGCAAGGGGTTCAGAAAGCTCAGCAGCCACTTACTATTCGGGTTGCCAATGGAGGTGTTTTGTACTATGACCAAGAGATTCCAGCTTGCGCCTGGCGCTCTCAAGGAATTACATTCACCACCGATCTCAAGGTCCTACCACTTGGTTGTTATGATGTCATTTTGGGCATCGATTGGCTCGCTCGTCATAGTCCCATGCAAGTCCATTGGTTGAAGAAGACTATGTCATTTGATTATGAGGGCAAGCGCATTCAGCTCACTGGTGCTCGAGCAGATACGGCCATTGTCATTTGATCTCGGAGTGATGAAATGCGGAGCTGTTGAATCGAGAAAGTAAGCGGCGTGTGGTGCAACTTTATGTGCTTTCTGACAGAGACATGGTGCAACCACCAATTCCTGCGACTATTGGAGATCTCTGGAAAGAGTATGGCATGCTATTTGAAGAGCCTAGAGGGTTACCACCGCAAAGATCCTTCGATCATTCTATTCCTTTGGTACACGGTGCTCGACCGATCAATTTCTTGTCAGTCTGAAACATAGTCCAAATAGCAGAAAGATGAAGTGGAATGACAAGTGGCTAATATGCTGGCTCAAGGCATCATCCAACCAAGTACAAGTCCCTTTGCATCACCTGTTTTGCTGGTGCAGAAGAAAGAAAGACCTTACGTTAAGCGTTTTTGTGTGGATTACCGTCACCTCAATGCGGATCACCATTAAGAATCGTTACCCTCTCCCGATCATTGATGAGTTCTTTGGATGAACTAAGCGGGATCTCGGTTGTTCACTAGTTTGGATCTCTGTTGGCTATCATCGATCCGGATCACGACGAGGATGAGCATAAAATAACCTTCAAAACGCAGCATGGACATTTTGAGTTTAAGGTAATGCCAAATGGTGTCATGGGAGGACCATCGACCTTCCAAGGGGGCATGAACATAGTCTTTGCACCATTGTTACGCAAAGGAGTCTTGGTATTCATTGATGACATCTTAGTACACGCAATGATGATGAAGAAGACACCCATGTGCATTTATTGCCAAGTGTTTCAATTGCTTGAGAAACATGGCACGAAGATCAAACGTAGCAAATGCACCTTTGCCGACCGCATAACTCCGCTATTTGGGACACGAAATCGATGGAGATGGTGTGGCATATGTGGCCTTGAAATATTCTTCTTGTACAAAAGCGGCGATCCCAACCAATGTCGAGAGAGGTCCATGGATTTACGGGCCTAGCGGGCTACTATCGCAAATTTGTCAAGGGTTTTCTTTGTTACATGTCGTCCGCTAAGCAGTTCTTTTGAAGAAAGGGGTCATTTTACATGGAGCCAGAACTTGAGGATGGAGCATTTGGGGCCTTGCAAGCAAGCGCTCATATTCGCACCTTTTGTTTAGCACCGCCGGATTTCAAGAAAACCTTTGAGTTGGAAGCGGATGCATCGGATTTGGGCATTGGTGCAGTCTTATCACGAGGAAAAACATCAATCGGGTTCATCACCGCCTGTGGGACCCCGTAAAAGAATCTTTCCACTTATGAAAAATAAGGGTTGGCAATATTGCTAGCGGTGGATCATTGGCGTACTTATCTACGTAATGATGAGTTCATTGTTCACACGGATCGGTAGTCGATACATCTCGAAGATCAACGACTTACTACACCATGGCAATGAAGATTATGGCCAAGATGCTCGGCTGCGCTTATCGCATTGTTTACAAAAAGGAGCAGGACAACCCGTCAGTGCCGATGCTCTGTCTCCGTAAGCTGGACCCCTCAAGGAGATCTCGCAACAATCACCACGGTAGTACCGGCTTGGTTGGAAGCGATGCAAGAAGGATACCAGGACAATCCCACAGCACAACGCCTGCTTGCACGATTGGCAACACAACAAGGACCCCAGGATTGTTTTTCATTGCAAGAAGGCATCATCAGGCAACATGGGCGCATTTGGTTGGGTTACAACGTAGAGCTGCAGAAGCAAGTACTCAATGCACTTCACACGAGTGCCATTGGTGGCTACTCGGGTTCAATGTGACTTCTGGCGTGCGTCGGCGTCTTCACATGTCTGGTCTTAAGCATCATGTCGGCTCTTTGTCGAGGCACATCGGATATGCAAGCAAGCCAAACGAGAGCAGATGCGTTATCACGGCCTTCGGAACCCTTGGGTCTTGTGACCAAGCATGGCAAATGATTACCATGGATTTTGTGGAAGGTCTGCCTCGCTCCTCCGGCTACAACTCCATTCTGGTGGTGGTGGACAAATTCTCGCGTTACGCTCATTTTATTGCACTCTCCCATCCCTTCACGGCATTCCGAGTGGCGAGCATTTGTGGCAAACATCTACAAGCTACACGGTTTGCCTGAATCGATTGTCTCCGATCGCGATCCAATCTTCACCAAGACGCGTTGTGGAAAGAGCTATTTCAGCTCCACGCACACCAAGCTCCGGATGAGTACAGCCGCGAAGCATCCAGTATCGACGGGCAAACCGAACGAGCGTGAATCAATGCACGGAGACATTCCTTCGTTTCGTTCATGCTGTCCAACAAAATGGTATGCTGGTTACCCCTTGCTGAATTCGGTATAATACCTCACCTCATGCAGCTCACAGGCACGACCCGTTTGAGGTCTTATATGGACACGCGCGCGACACTTTGGGATCGTCGACCGGTGGCCTATCGTCCCCAGACTTGATGAGTGGCTTCAACACCGAGCTCAAATGGTGGCGCTCATCCGTGACATCTGCTTGAGCGCCGCCAATAGATGAAGGACTCATGACAAACGCTGACCGACCGCGTCTTACGCCATCAACGATCGGGTCTTCCTCAAGTTGGGCCGTACATTCAGCTTCGATGGCCACTCGCGCCAATCGAAGCTTCGCCTTAGCTACTTCGCATCAGTATCAAGTACTCCAACGCATCGGTGCGGTGGCATACAAGCTCAAGCTTCCGGATTCCAGCATGGTACACCCCGTTTTCCATATCTCCCAGCTACGCCAAGCCCTCCCTCCAATGGAGCTGGTTCAAGAGCAACTTCAGCGGCAGCGGCAAGTCCTACACCTGACGAAGTCTTTGGAGCAACGGTGATTCGGTAGCGGCAACTTCGATGGTGCCTCAAGTCTGGTCCGTGGATCGATCAACGCCAAGTTCGCCACAGGGAAGATCGGGAAGAGCTCAATGACTTCCCAACGGCTCGACTTGGGGTCAAGCTGCGTCTCAAGGGGAGGGATGTCACGCTCCCACTGCAGAGGCCTCAAAGGGCAGCCACTGGCATCTGGCTGGCCGGGAGCGACCGCGTCGTCCAACCCAGCCTCATAGCAGCAATACGCTGCCCACATCTGGGACACCATCGACGAGGTTAAGAAGAAGCGAAACCCTCCTGCGTGAGGTGGCGAGAAACGACTAGGCTGTGGCGGCGGCTCTCCTTCGGATTCCCTTTCCTCTACCTTAGAACCCTAGCACTCTCAGTTGTGACAATTATTTGTATCCGATAAATTCATCCCCTTGGGAGGCTGAATGTGACGAGATCGCTTCGCTTCACCAAAATCATTTTCACTATACCAAATCCACTTATACCCTTAAAAAAGAACCAAATTCACTTTGGAGCCATTTCACTCAAGAGATTCTGACTCCATCAAAGAGCAATTTATCATGTTTGACTTTCAACTAGCTCTAATTTTAAGAATGAGAATTTTGGCGAAAAAAATCTATTTTTTGAAATTTATCTATTTGATTGGATGACATGAGGAAAAACAAAAAGGTATCTACTTACCGGGAGCATGGTAGCAGTGGTGGGTAATCCCCCCCCCCCCAACTCCGGCTTCTAGAGTTTTCTAGAGCAACCCTAAAGAGCTTCACGAAAAAGGGGAGTTGTACCCTAAATTTTAGTTTTTTGAATGGAATCACCGTGAAGCTACCGTTTGGCTTGCATTCTTTTAGAGCGGGCAGTTCCAAAAGGGTCTATGGCAGCAAGGAAGATGGATCCAGCCACCTACGGCCTTATTAGGGTTTCTGAAATCGATGGAATTCAGACGTTAGATGTTTAGCTTTTGGGGATTAATGTTATACGAACCGTTTGGTGAGGCCGCGAATCTTGAGGCACGTGAAATTAGCCACGTTAATTTTATTTCATCCAGAAAAAGCGTTTGTCGTCGCGAACGCCTCCCTACTAACTCCTCTATCTTCTTCCTTCTTTCCCCCATCCTCCCTCGTTTATATCACCCACTCTGTCACTCCGTCGTGACTTCCCTCTCCTAGCTTTTTCTCGGCAGGATTACTAACCATGATTTCAGCCGGCGGTGAAGTGGCGCGGTGTGGAGGTGGAGGCTCGTGCTCATCATGCGGCAA
Source organism: Aegilops bicornis (assembly GCA_021605145.1). Classification (NCBI taxonomy): domain Eukaryota; kingdom Viridiplantae; phylum Streptophyta; class Magnoliopsida; order Poales; family Poaceae; genus Aegilops; species Aegilops bicornis. The sequence continues at coordinate 296,376,660 of CM038675.1, forward strand.
GTGGATCTCTGTTGCCACGTCATGTCGACGACGACGGAGGAGAGGGACCCATGATGTGGTGGTGACTCAATTCCGTCGGGCCGGAGTTGCCGGAGATGAGGCAAGGAGGTGCTTGTGCTCATACATTGTCACCATGAAACCATCAACTAATGGTGGAGGGCGGTGGCTAGGTATTGACGATGGTTCTCAGCGCATGGCCCCACACCAGCGGCGGTGGATAAGCGGCCACGCATGCATGGTTGTGTTGCGGTTTTGGAGACCAAAAGATCAAGCTCGGGTTGTCATTGCCCTAACTAAAGGCAGATGGAGCAGCTCGTGGGCCCCTCTCCTCGTTGCCATGGCGGCTCGGCATTTCGTCTTATCGAAGAGCCCCCACCACTAGTTCAAGTAGCTTTGGATCCTACACCGCAGACGCATCCCCACACATCCTTCGCCTACCGGTGAGCACCATCTCCCTTTTTGATTTTTTGTAACTAAAATGCTTCATACAGATTAGATCATGTTGATACATTTAGTTCCAACAGCAATGTTCGTTCCTTTTGTGCAAATCATCAGGAGCTTCCATTTGCAAATATATTCAAGAGTTTTGAATGGTTTAGTGTCAAATTCTTGTAGGAGAAGAGACCACCCTAACCCATCTAGGCTTCGTGTCCTTCTTGTTCAATACCTCCTTCATGGCTTGACGATCACATGTAGAAAATGACTTTCGTCTCTCTACGTAATGTAAGGCCTAAACTTTTCACGAGCAAATATTACCGCATATAGTTCTCTATCATTCTGACATAATTCCTTTAAGCCTCATTCAAAGTATGGTAGCATAATAAATAATATTAAACTTGTAACCTTCACGATGTCACAACATAGCACTTACCGCGATGTTGTTAGTTTCGCATACTACCTCAAAGGGTTTATCCCAATTGGGAGGTGTGATAAACGGCGCCATGAGCAATGCTTGTTTTAGCTATTCAAAGGCCAACTTGCATTCTTCATTGAATTCAAAGGGGACACTCTTCTGCAAAAGGTTAGTTAGGGGTTTCGAAATACTAGAGAATTTATTTAGTAGAGAGTCTATAGAAACCATTATGCCCCAAAAAACTTTGTATCCCTTTTATGTCTCTTGGATACGGCAACTTATCTATTTCATCGATCTTCACTCTATCCAGCTTGATACCTTTTCCAAATACTTTGTGACCTAATACAATTTCTTCGTTCACCATGAAGTGACACTTCTCCCATTTTAGAGCTTAGTGTGCTCACACCGCTGTAAAACTTTGTTAAGATCGTGGAGGCAATCATCAAAAGAAGTCCCATGCACAGAAAATACACCCATTAAAACTTCCATAATTTCCTCAACAAAATCAGAAAATATAGCATTCATACATCTCTGAAAAGTAGTTGGTGCATTGCAAAGTCCAAACGGCATGGAAAGGTAGGAATACATACCAAAAGGGCAAGCGAATGTAGCTTTCTTTTGCTCCATGGGATGCACGACTATTTGTGAAAAACCGGAATTCGATTAATGCAATGAAATGAGTGCTTCACCAATCTCTCAACCAATTGATCAATGAAGCACGGTGGGTATTGGTCCTTCTAAGTCTCCTTATTTAGCCTCCTCGGTACATTCTATATCCAACTATTATTACGCTGAGGATTAGCTCATTGTGTTTATTAGGAAAAAGCGCCGACCCTCCTTTCTTAGGAACACAATGAACCGGACTCATCCAATCATGTTCAAACACTTTGGATATATAATGCATGCATCGAGTAAATGAATTAACTCTTTCCTTACCACTTTGTCGGTGTCAAACCGGCGGATCTCGAGTAGGGGGTCCCGCCCATGCGTCTAGGCGGATGGTAACAGGAGACAAGGGACACGATGTTTTTACCGAGGTTCGGGCCCTCTCGATGGAGGTAAAACCCTACTCCTGCTTGATTAATATTGATGATATGGGTAGTACAAGAGTAGATCTACCACGAGATTAGAGAGGCTAAACCCCAGAAGCTAGCCTATGGTATGATTGTTGTTCGTCCTACGGACTAAAACCCTTCGGTTTATATAGACACCTTGGGATAGGGTTAGGGTTACCTGTAGTCGGTTACATTGGTAGGAGATCTACATATCCAGTGCCAAGCTTGCCTTCCACGCCAAGGAAAGTCCCATCCGGACACGGGAATGAAGTCTTCAATCTTGTATCTTCATAGTCTAGAATTAGGCCACTAGGTTGATAGTTTGGCTATCCGGACACCCCCTAGTCCAGGACTCCTCGGTAGCCCTTAGAACTGGCTTCAATGACGCGTAGTCATTGGCGCATATTGTCTTGACATTGCAAGGCGGGTTCCTCCTCTGAATACTTCATAGAAGATTTGAACACAAGGACAGTGTCCTCTGCAAAAATAATTTCCACACAACACCGTAGAGAGAATAACATCTACACAAAATCAATCTGGCGGCGTATTCTGCGGCGTGCCATCACGCACGGCCAAGTCTTTATCCAGAATCGTTTTCTTTGTCTTAGCCTCGGTAGCGTTTAGCGGCGGTTTCCTCTTAACTGCGATCTTGTCAAAGCAGAGATCGTGTCCCTTATTCAGGATTCTCATCAATACGGACGTGGGTAACCCAGCGTGCCATTGATTACGGCGCTTGGAAGATAAGAGAGTTTTACCGGTAGGTGGGGGCGCTTAGTTGCGTCCGTCCATATAAGGGATAAGAATCCACCTTTTCACCTCGCCTTCTTCCTCCTTTGCTCATCCATTTCCACTCAAGCTCCAGCGCCCGAGTCCGCACATCTCTCCTCAACCTTCTCCAGCCATGTCCGGAGGCGGGGAGGCAAGTGGATGGTCTCCTCCGTCACGGAGGGCACATCACAAGATGCGGGAGGCGGATACTTGTCCTGGCGACATCGCGTGTCGGCTCCCACATGAGGGGCAGCTCATCCCCACCCAGGGCCCCATGAGAGGTGGTGTTCCTCACCCACTTCCTCCAGACTAGGTTTTCCACTTCACCCATTTGTCAGGGGCTCATGTTCTACTACGGCACTGGATTTCACGATCGGCCCCAAACTTCATCCTCAATATCTCGACGTTTATCGTCGGTAATGCGAAACCTTCCTACGCATCCAGCCCACTTGGCTTATGGTTGAAGACCTTTAGCGTCAAGCGAAGATAGTGGGCGGCCGACAAGCAGTCTTGGAGGTGCCATGGCGGGCAGGATGCCCAACGCCACATGGCTTGAGGGCTCCTTCGTGGAGACCATAAAGGGGTGCAATCAGGGGTGGTTCTACATCACCGAGCAGCGCTGACTCAAATGGGCTGACACGAATACTGAATCTGGCTCCCCATGGCTTACATCATGGAAAGAGCAGACTGGCGTGGGGTGATTAGGAAGAAGCTGGCCGGACTCCAAACTTGTGTCGGAACACGGTGGACAAGAACCTAAAAGCTTGTCAGCGTAGTCGAGTTATGCTCATCCACGGATTCTCCCATGCCGACGGGCCTTCAATTTGTGGGAGTTCGATCCGGCCTGACACGGACCGATTTGAGCTGGGCTCTTCGACACTCGTGCGAAGATGCAGAAGAGTCTTGTCCAAAGTAGCGCGAAGCTCCCGCATCCGCATCTAGAAGGTCGCGGATTCCTTCATGACGTCAAGCAGTGAGGTAAATTATTTTGCCCTTTATGGGACTCTTTGTTCATAGTTTGACTCTGTCACGGGATCTAAAACTCCCTAACCTTTGACAGAGGGTGAAGGCGATGGGACAGATTAACCGTCCGGCTCCTTGCTTGAAGACCCAGCCAGACGCCGCAGCCGGGGCTCTTGGTTCGGCACCTCGGTGGTGTCGGAGAAGAAGGCCAAGAAGGAGGCCACGGGAACTCGAAGGAGCTCCGGCACCAAGTGGTGTCGATTAAAGCCGAATCCTCTCTGAGGAGGAGGAAAAAACCTCTCCCAATGAGGAAGAGAAGAAAGGAAGGCCGCCCGGCGGGAGGCGGAGTGTCAGAAGGAAGAACCCTTCCTCGGGACGTCTCCACCAACGCCAACGATTTGCCGAGGAGGAGGTGGCCCTCGAGGCCAAGCCCTGGCCGAGATCGTAAGTGTCCGGGTACCATGGTTTTTTTTTCTTATTCTGCATAGTGTTCTCTAATGCCGAACAATCATGCAGCCCTAAGTAGCGAGCTTGCCGCTTAATCGGCCAAGCGGGTCCCCGAGTCGTCCAGAAGTGGAGAGCACTTCTCTTGGCCGCCTCCTCGCCTCATGTGCCGGCAGCGCCGAGGTGGGGCCCAAGGGGGGCCTGGTCAAGAGGAGGTGGCGGAGAGGCGCTTAAAGGCAGCCTCCGGGATCGCAGGCGTGAGGGGAGCAGGCCCCTGGGGCTCCTAAGGTCTGACCATGTCCCGGGACTCCATACCCGGAACCTTTTCAGCGGTCTGATTAAGTCCATCAAGCGGCCCTTTGTAAGAAGGGTAAGACAGCCGTGGTCCTTCGATCCAACCCGGAGGCACTGGATACGGCACTCGGAGGCGCTAACGAGCTCCATCGAGGAGAATCTGCCTTTATTATGAGTGCGGTGATCCATAAAGTTCGATCCCGCCAAGCGGGTATTTGGCTGCAACAGCCTTCTAACGAGGCTTTGAGGTAAGTTTTCAATATATGCAAGAAAGATTACTGATGAGCGGTAGCCTGATGCTTAGTTTGGTGTTCAGGAAAGAAAAGCGGACTAAGGATCTAAAAAGATATCTGGCAGGAGTCTAACATAATTATGTCAATATGGGGAATGCAGCTGCGCCGCTGACCTCTGCCGCACCATGTGAGGTCGATGTATTAAAGGAGAACCTCGGCTGATTAGAAACGAGCTCGACCAAGCCAAGAAGCAGCTCGAGGACAAAGAAGGTAAAAATACCTTACTAAAGTAATACCTTATAGAAAGGAGTTGGTTGCAAAAAAGGCAGGGAATAACATGGGTATTGTAGGGGCCACGAGCGAGGTGGCGACCCTAAAGGAAGCGGTGACGCATGACTGGTGCTCATGACCACGGAGGCGTTAGCGAGAGAAGGGGAGGTGCGGTGGCGGAGGTGGCAAGAGCTCTGTGCTCGTGAAAAACACGAGGGTTTGGAGCGGGACTCGAGGCCGAGAGTCCGAGCTTGCCTCGGCTCTTGAGAGTGCCAAAGCCGCTAAGGCGAAGCCCAAAAAGCCCTCCGAAATCGAGGCGATGAAGAAGATAGCGGCCGGGTAAGGCATTCTTTATGCAAAGTAAAGTCAATTATCACATTACTTACGAATCTGGAGCTCTCCGAGGCCTTGCAGATCGCCCATGATGTATCCGATCGCCACTTTCTCTGGGGCGAAGAGGGAGCCAGCGGAGAAGGTGTTTGGTCTCGATTATCTTGAGGCCGAACATCCGGCAGTGCCCTATGAGCGACCAATGAAGCAATTAGTCGAGCTCCACAAGGTCCCGAACAGGCCATAGAAGGGCCTTATAGCTCGGCTACGGCCAAATGAGGCCATGCACAGGAGCTTCACGCCGGGCTAGTCGTGGCGGTGGTGGGCCTTTGTCCATGGATGAAGTAATCAAGCGCTCTGTCGCATCGAAGGTGCGCGTAGGGCCTTGCCCGATGCTAAGGTGCACTTTGGGGCAAAATTTGGATGGTGAAGCTTGTGAAGGACGGACCACGGTGGGCAAGGAGCATACATAAGCCCGAAATGTATTATGAGGGTGTCTGGAGGGTGCCCGCTGATAAGCGGGTGAATGTTCCAAAGATGTAATTTTGAATAGACTACGCGTTTGTTATTATCTGTCACGAAAAACTTGTTCATATCGCTAAGCAACGCTTGTGAATTTAAAATATTACCTTACGTCATTGTTGTTTTATCAAATTTGAGAGATGGCAAATCGTTGGCTTGACCCCCATGCCACGCAGTCTTTGGGGTGTTCGGGGATAAACTTGGCGCTCTTGTTCCCATTCTTGGGTCCCTCTGAGGAGGCGCTTCAGCCATAATGAACGAACAGCCGGACTTATAGTGCTTGAACACTCTCACTTAGTGTCGATTGTACTAGAGTAGGGTACCCTAGTATCCCGAACTTCGTGCACTGGCGATCCCTTGTGACACCAGCACAAGGCTTGCTCGATGATCACCAAGATGCTTCATGGTTCCTTTGGAGCCATTCAAGAACAAAGTGTTCTCGGTCAAAGAGGCGAGACCCGGCAAGAGGAGCTTGCCGGAATACTCTAAAAACAGAAGGCCACGGCAAGAGGAGCTTGGGGAAGGCCACTCGAGGCATAAAGGAAACAAGACCCGGCAAGAGGAGCTTGCGGGAAGGCTGATGGCGACAAGCTCCGGCGCGACAAGAACCTCGCATGGCAAGGCGCTTTGCATGGCAAAATCTCTTCATCTCCGCTCCAGCTCATCCGCCAGCGATGTCGCCATGGGGCTTTTCGGTAGCAGCGTGTCGACCGAGCTGTGCAGCCAATGAGGAGGCGGCGATAAGCGGCGACAAGATACCATCGTGGCAAGCGGAGGCGCGCCAGCGGTCCACGTATTGCACTTTTCGAGGCTGGCAGGGCGGACATTTATGGCTCTTGTCCCTTGCCGTCGAGTTAGGTATAGATCGCTGTACCTTCGCATGCCGGTGTATCAACCTCTGTTTTTCCTATTTTACCCTTGTCTACTTGCCACCTGTGGTGACCCCTTGTGCATATAAAAGGAGGCCCGAGTGCAACGTAGAGGGGGTTCGGGGTTCGACTCTTCGTTCGGTCGATTCAGCTGATGCGAAGCCACAGACTCTCAAGCTAGGTTTTGTAGCTCTCATTGCTCCCTAGCAAGAACACAATACAACCAGACAAGCGGCGGTAGGAGTATTATCTCTCCGGAGAGCTCGAAGCTGGGTAAATCGCTTCGTGTGATCGCCCGATCTGCTCTTTGTGCATCCTCCGCCCCTGCCGAACCGAAAAGGGCTCCGGTCCCATAGGTGTCCGTGGTGGGATAGATTTCCCCGACATCTTTGGCGCGCTAGGTAGGAGTCTTGTCGAAGTTTGTGTGAACCTGATCCAGCGTTCACCACGGCTGCATATCTTCATCATCTTCATCGACATGGCGCCGAAGAAGAAGACTTGGCCGGGGAGAGCCGTCGCGTCGAACCCACCACCTCCGGGCGAGCGGGTGGTGGGGGGAGATCTTGGCGGAAGAATGGGCGTGAGCGAGGAGGCGCCGCGCTGCAGGTCAAGGACAAGGTCAGCGCAAACCTCGGCGTCAAGGCACTCACCGCGACCATCTTCAGATGCGTTGGGACCCGGCAGACGTCATGGCGTTCACAACACCATACGCTCGTTGGGCCAGGAACCGAGATGGTGGATCGGCGCAACGCTCAAGACCAACATGCACGCCAACATGTTGGCCCAAGCGAACATCGGTCGCGGACGCGGACCTGCTCCTTCTAATATAAGCGAAGTAAAAGCATATCCGCTCCTCGCACCATTACGCCATCGCCGCCACCACTCGAGAAGAAGCTCTAGCGCGAAGCTCGGCTGCTCTGGATTACCCTCCGGCGTCCGACAAGGTCGGCGAATGGAGGCCACCATCCGTAGAGTCTCGCCGGCTTTGCCAGCGGCGGCGTTCGCGACAACCAACAGCGTCGCTGCGGCGGCAACCACGACAAAGGCACGCAGCCGGTGGCGGCGAAACCTGTGAGATGCAACCACCATGCACTCTCCACCTCGAAGGCCAAGATCGTCGGCTCATCGGATCAACACCGGCAGCGACTCCACTGCGTCGTCCGGATCGCGCGAAAGCACGTCGCGATCAGCGCCAAGTTCTCCAAACGGCGGCATGAAGATGCTCGAACTTCGCATCGGCGTCGAAGAAAGCCTTGGCGTCAATCGGACCAGCAGCGCTGGGCCCTCTGTTGATATGCATGCGCCCGAAGAACTAAGCGGCTTGCCGTCGTGATAGGTTGTCTGCGTTCACCCGTGAGCTGCGGCAAGTCCGATGGCCCGGCACCAAGAACTTCAAACCGGGCGTACGGAGAAATACGATGGCGAGACGCATCCGTCGAATTCGCTTAGCATCTACACCATCGCGGTGCAAGCTGCCGGGGGGCGAGGCGACAAGATCCTAGCCAACTACTTCCGTTGGTACTCAAACCCAATGTCGAGATCTTGGCTCATGCACTTGCCGGACAACTCTATATCCTCTTAGGGTGACACATGTGCCATCGGTTTGTTGGCGCTTTCTGCGTGACCACAAGCCGCATGGCGAGAAGCGACCTCCACTTGCTCGCCCGAAGGAAGGAGAGTCCCTACGCAAGTATATCCGGAAGGTTCAGCCGTGTCTGGCGCACCATCGAGACATCCATCCGCTGCGGTGATTAAGCGCGTTCCATCGAGCGTGCGTAACCGTAGGATGCGGAGGAGATGGCGATGTGCAAGATCGAAGATGTCGATGAGCTTCACGCCTGGCCGACAAGTGTGCCTGTGGCGAAGAAGGTAGAAGATTCTCAGGAGAAAAAGGCGAAGCGGGAGATCGGCGGTGAGGAGACCGCTTCCGGCGAAGGAAAGGCGGGCGGAACAACCGAAGAAGAAGAAGGGCAAAGATGTGCTGGTTGTCGGCGGTCCGACAGCGGAGAGGTGCCGTCAAGGTTGTCGACTCCGGCAAGGAGGTTGCTTGGGCGCCAACAACGGTCGATCGATGGCGATCGCCGACAAGCATGAGACAACTCAACAAGCGATATTGCAAGATCCACCGCACCAAGGGCCACGACCTCCAGGGCTGCAAGAAAGTCGAGCAGCTTGTTGAGCAATGAGAGAAATTTGAATACAGCGGGCGCGACAAAGAGAAGGCCCCGGGAAGGTGCTTGGAGAACCGGCAAGCGCCTGGCGGGGGCCTTGCAGCAAGGCCAAGCGGCGACAAGGAGACGGACCTCCCGTGGCGCGACAAGGATGAAAACGGACAGCAAATGACGAAGACATAGATGATGATGAAGGTGATGACCGGGAGTTTGAAAGCCACGGAGGTTCTCTGCGTTGACGGTGGTGCTTCTCTGCATACCGCTTCCGCCAACTCAAGCGGTGGATGCGGAAGTTAGCAGCAGAACCATCCGTGTAGAGTCCACGCAAGCCTCACGAAATGGTCGAAGACCGCCTATCATCTTCGATATTGAGGACCACCACGATCGCATAGCTGCGGTCGGGTGCTTGCCGATGTTGGTCTTGCCAACTATCCGCAACCTCAAAGTCACCAAGATGTTAGTTGGCGGCGGGGCGGCTTGAACTGATCTCCTCTGCGGTGCTCCGAAACTTGGATCCTGACAATGAGACTCGAAGACGGCACATTCAAGGAATCAATCCGGGAAGGAGCAAGCGAAGGGAAGATCACGCTGCGTAACATTTGGCAGCGAAGCTAAACTTTAGAACGAAGGTCACGTTCGGCGTTGCTTTGATTTCCCATTGCCTTATAATGGGATACTTGGCAAATCGGCGCTACGCCAAGATTCATGGCAGCCTCTCATTACGCCTGGCCGTGCTCAAGATGCGGGGACCGATAAAGTGTCATCTCTGTCCCTGGCGACAAGAAGGACGCCTTATTCTGTGCCGACAAGATCTACCGGGAAGCGGCAGCCCGTGACGGATAGCAAGACACTTGTCATTGAAGCTCCCGGGGAAGAAAGAAGACCAAGTCCGGCAAGAGCTCGATGCCCACTCCGGCAAGCGCACCTCTTGAGTCTTTGCGCTACCGTCGAGGCCTTTCATCGAGCTCCACCGGCAAGTGCAAGAAAAGAAGGCGATGGCAGCTCCGCCGACCAACCAAGAAGGTATCGCCAAGGAGGGCGGACAGCGGTGGTACCTTCACCATCGATGCCACGCTTGACCCTAAATAGGAAAGCGGCGCTCGTTGCTTTCTGGCGGGCGAATGTCGATGTGTTTGCATGGCAACCGTCGACATCCCGGTGTTCCCGGAAAGTAATTGAGCACCACCTTGCCGTCGATCCTCATAGCGACCCGTCAAGCAAAAGGTCGGGAAGCAAGCGGTGGGCGCCAAGAATTCATAGCAGAAGAAATCAAAAGCCCGGAAGCGGCAGGCCTTGTCGGAGGAGTGCTCCATCCCACGTGGTTGGCCAATCCTGTAGTCATGCGCAAAGCAAATGGGAAATGGAGGCTTTGTATAGACTTTACTAATGTCAATAAAGCTTGTCCCAAAGACCCATTTCCCTTGCCGCACATTGACCAGATTGTTGACTCCACAGCTGGATGTGACTTGCTTTCATTCCTTGACGCATACTCAGGATATCATCAGTTTTCATGGCGTAAGAAGATGAAGAGAAGACCGCATTCATAACTCCATGTGGCAGCACATCTGCTTTCATCACGGATGCCTTTGGATTAAAGAATCTTTGGTTCAACGCGTTTGCAAGGGCGTATCCTGACAGCTTTTGAACCACGAGATGCTGTAAGAATGTAGAAGCTGCATGGGCCGACGACATAGTGGTGAAAAAGCAAGGATAGAGCAACCTTCGATTCAAGATCTGGGCCGAGACTTTTGCAAATCTGCATAAGATCAACCTCAAGCAACCCCGAGAAGTGTGTGTTTGGAGTCCTTAGGCAAGCTTCTCGGGTTCTTTAATATCTCAGCGGGGAATTGAAGCCAATCCCGACAAGATCAAGGCCATTGAAGCAGATCGAAGCACCAAAAGCGCGTCAGGATGTCACGAAGACTTGCGGTTCGTGGCTGTTGCTCTCGGCGAGTTTATCTCTAAGAAATCGGTGGCGCATACGCCATTTTTCAAAATTTTGAAAAAGCAGGTCAATGAAATGGACTCCGAAGCGGAGGCTGCTATTTGCCAAGACTTGAAGAGGTACTGTCCTCTACTCCAATACTTATCGCACCTAAACCACAAGAGAAGTTGTTGCTATATATAGCGGCAACCAATCAAGTGGTTAGTGCTGCGTTAATAAGCGGAGAGGCGGATAATAGCCACAGCAGAGGCAGGTGCATCCGGCTGACAAGCAAGGCACTTCTCGAGCAAGCTTCCTGGTCAAACAAGAATGGATCTGCCTTGAGGATTGCGAGAAGATGCGAAAAAAAGGATGGTGCGGCGCCAGTCTACTTTGTCAGTTCCCTTCTGAGGGGCTAGGTCAAGAGTACTCACGGTGTGCGAAAATTGCTTTTCGGCCTCCTCATGGCCTCGAAAGCTGCGCCATTACTTCCAAGCACATGAGATCACTTGTTGTCACTCGCTTTCCGCTGAAGAAAATTACGCAAAACCCGAAGCAGCAGGCGGGATTGTCGAGTGGGCACTAGGCTGTCAAGCTTTGGCCTCAAGTTTGAAAGCACTTCAACTATCAGGGGCAGGCGTTGGCGAGAGTTCATAGCAGAATGGGCGCCAACACGGATGAAGAAATTCTAGAGAAGAGCATTCCCGAGCAAGGAAGCGAGCAAAGAGTGGATAATGTACTTTGATGGTGCCTTCTACTGCAAAGGCGCCCGGAGCAGGTGTCTTGCTTGTCGCACCGGAGAGCACCTCAAATACGTAGTCGGATGCACTTTCCCAAGGAACAAGCAACAAACAATCTTTACTTGAGAATATGAAGGATTGCTTGCACATCTCGAGGATCGCGATAGAACTTGGGATCAAGAAGCTCATTGTCGGGGGTGACTCATAGCTTGTTATCCGCCAAGTAAACAAGAGTTATCAAAGTCCGTTGATGGAAGCTTATGTTGGACGAAGTGAGAAGGCTAGAAGAACACTTTGTTGACCTGCAAATGGAACACGTTCAAGAGCTCATAATAACATTCTTGACGGCTTTGTCAAAGTGCGCTGCGCTCAAGTTACTGTGGAACCGAGGACCTTTGTGCTCAAGTGACTCAACCAAGCGTAGCACCATCAACTGGGCCATGAGCAAGAAAAGGAGGTCGGTTCCGGTGACTACTGGCAGCAGAGCTTCTGAAGCCGCCACCAAGAAAGTCCCTAAAGTCAACACCAATAGTCTTTGAGGCGATCTGCTCGACAAGCCTTCTGATTTGTTTCGTTGAAGCAAAGCGCTCCCGACAAGCTTTGCTCCGGCAAGCTTGCGGGGAATGTCAACTCAGTGAGCCTCGAGGTTCTTGCCGTAGAAGGCGGATGTTCGCGGCAGCGAGATATGCCTTTAGTCCTTGTTGTCGAGCCACAAGCTCGGCAAAGATGGGCACAGTAGATTGTTCATTTCCTTGAGACAGGAGAACTTCCGAAGAGCAAGAAGAAGCGGAAAGAAATGGCCCGGCTGATCAAGTATGTACCGGTTTGTTGACAACATACGCATGAGAAGAAGACTCAACGATTAATGAAATTGAAGTGTATTTGCCGGGAAGATGGACAGAAGCTGATGGCGAGAGATACATGGAGGCATATGTGGTCACCACATTGGCGCAGAGCACTAAAGCAAAGCTTTCCGGCAAGGTTTCTTGGCCGACAGCCCTCGAGGATCTGTTGCACAAGTAACCAAGTGTGAAGCGTGCGGTTCCATTCCAGCGAGATACATCGGCCAGCTCAAGCTCTCCGAGACAATCCCTTTATCACGGCCATTTTTGGTCTGGGGCTCGACATCCTCGGCCCCTTCCCCGAAGCCGTCGGGGCTTTGAGTACTTATGCGTCGCAATCGACAAGTTCACAAAGTGGCGGAAGTGGAACCGATGAGGAAGGGTGACAACCTGATCAATGAGTCAAGTTCTTGAGTTGATTGTTTGTCGCCGGGATCCCTAACAGGATCATCACCGACAATCGGCACTCAATTCCACGAGCCGCACCTTCATGCTGATGCGTCCGGGACCTTGGCGCCAAGGTACGCTTCCGCATTGCTCACCCAAGAAGCAATGGTCAAGCGGAGAGGGCGAATGCTGAAGTGCTGCGTGGACTCAAGACCGAGGACTTTAGAGCGGTGCACAAGTGCGCGAAGAAAGCTGGATCGAGGAGCTGCCGGTGGTTCTTTAATCGATCGGGGCTGGCCAAATCGAGCCAGCGGCGAGACACCCTTTGCTCTATTCTATGGAGCAGAGGCGGTTATCCCCACGGACCTGCGTATCACGGGTCACCTCGAGTGCTCGCTTATGATGAGCTCGAGCAAGAGAGCTTGCGGCAAGACGACGCTACTCCTCGAGGAGGACCGTCTTGAGCTGCAGATGCAGTTGCTCGATACCGGCAAGCTTTGCGTCGCTATCATAGCCGCCAAAGTTAATGCCGAAGTCTCGAGGAAGGCGACCTTTGTTCTTGGCGCGTTCGATCCGCCAAGAATTCCAACAAGTTGGCGCCAAAGTGGGAAGGCCCTTATCGGGTGAAACGAGTCACTAGGCTGGCGCTATTTGTCCTTGAGACCGAAGATGGCGTTCCGGTGAGCAACTCACGGAACATAGAGCATCTTCGCAAGTTTTTTATAAAGCGCTTGTTTTGCGGAACCCGTTCCAAGAACCACCTTTATACAAGTCTTCTTGGCATTGCATGTAATCCTTTGTACAAAGTGGCCTGAGACCCGATGCATCGATAAAGTTTATGTATGTTGCACACATCTTATCGATTTTATGCTTCCTCTATTATATTGCATATGATATACGACACTTTGTGCAGCACTCACATCCCATTAAGCAATAGCGAGCCACGGGCTCCATAACTTTATTTTCTCTTCTTTCTTTTCAAAGAAAGGAAGTTCCCTCAGCGCACAAGTTAACGGGGAAGGAGAAGGAGAAGATAATGGTGTGGACCAAGTGTGTAGTTCGAGGAAGTCTTGTCTTCACTCGAAAAATCTGCGCCTTCTTGGGAAAGCGAAGAAAGCAAGCGACGAGAAAAGCTAAGTTGCCAAAGTTTGAGCAATCAGTTTTAAATTTTTGAGTTATCTTCCTCGAACGACCGTACTTTGTATGGAAAACCTGTGCGCAGAGGAACCAACTCGTAGCTAGTCGCGCCCTTATTTTGTTTCGAGTCCGCTCAACAATTTAAGCGAGCCGTGGCTAGTCGCGACAAGGTTTCTTGTCGTGAGCAACACTACCAGACCGTGACTGGCCGACGTTCCAAGACTTTTCGGTATTTCGCGGATAAAGGTGTTTGCTCCGACAAGTTCCCTAAATGCGTAGGGTAAAGCATACAAAGGAAGGAGTCAAGTAGAGGAAATAACATTGCAATCATTGCCTAAGATAGTGTATATTACAAAATAACTTGTCGCGGACCTAATAAAGTGTTTTCCTAAACATGATCTGCAATGACAAAGGAAAGATAAACTTGGCGGCCTAGTCTACACGGTGCCGCCTCAACCCTCTTGACCTTGTTGACCACCATCCATTTATGGGGAAGCAAAGGCCTTGAGCGCCCTCTACATCAGCGTCCGTGCGGCAAGGATTTGAGGGCGTTGGTGAGGTCGAGGCACTGGGTTGCGGTGAAGCCACCTTCACCTGCACCTTCAAGAACTTCCGAGCAGATTTGGCGCGACTCCTCGGCCTTGATCGCTCGGGATCGCCGCCGGAGCCACCGGAGAGCGGTCACCACGCCCTTGAAGAATAAGCTAAGTTTGGTATTTGAAATTTGGAGATGTTCGTCGGAGGAGTATCCAAGGTCCTCCATCCCCATCTCCTTGACTCCTTGTCGATGGTGGCGGCGGTGTCCACAAGGCCCTCCGTCTGCAGCATCACATTTTCTCTGAAGGTGTTATGGGTGGTTGTGGCACTTTCGGCAGCTCCTCGTTGGCTTTGATCTTCTCCGGCAAGCCCACTTCTCGCTCCTTGGCGCCGTCTAAGCGTCTCTATCGAGTGGACAGCTTCAGCTCGAGATCCGCTTTGACATCCTTGGCGGCGTCGATCTCTTTGATCCTCTCAGCCGAGGCGGCCCCGCAACTTCGCCAAGAGTGTAAGCGTCCTTCGCGCTCGTGCTTCAGTAGCGGTGACCTCCTCAGCTGCTCTTACGGAGGGTGGCCTCGGCTGGCCACCCTCGTTTCCAGTTCCTTCTTGGCGGCCTCGGCGGCAGCGGCGGCGTCCTTTGCCTCTGAGTGCCCCGCCAATTGATTGCTCATGCGGCAAGATCTTCCTCATAGTCTGTCGAGGTTGATCTTCCGGCTGCGCCCAGCTCTTTCTTGTGCTGAAGAGCTTCTGGCCGGCAAGCCTTTGCTTTGCTCTTCGACCTCGGCCTTCTCCAAGATAAATCTTTGTGCGCTCCTCGGCAAGCTGCTCTCGCGCCTCGATATGTCGGGAGAGTTTCCTTGTTGGCGTCGAAGCTCTTCTGCGTGTTTCTCCATGTCGGCTCTGCCCTCGCGACAAGTGCTTCCTGGACTCCGGCTTAAGCTTGCCGAGGCGGTAGAGCGACACCGGCTTCTTCAAAGCTGCTCCTCCTCGAAATCGCCACTGCTGCTTGGCGCGTCAACGGGATGACAACCAGCGATAGGTTTAGCATCTCCGTCCGAAGATCTCCCCTTCGACCGAGCCTGGAACTTGACGCCCACGGAAGCTTGATGAAGACACCGTCATGCCGCCTTCGAGATAGGGCGCCGGATCGGGCTCCCAGGCACAGTGTCGCATCGCAGATGGCGGAGGGATCTGTGGTTGGCGTGGCGCTGGCGCTCCTGCGGCCTCGGGGCCGTCGATGCGATCACTAGACCCTCCACGCCTCTGCGCTAGCGATCTTGGGGCCTCTTGGCGAGACCCGTCGGCGCCCGGCCTCCTCCTCCATGGTGGTGGCGTCGCCGTTGTTGCGGCGTCCTCCTCGCCCGGCGACCTCGGTCTCCATCGGCTCTCCGGCGAGATGGATCACGAAGATCGAAGAAAAAAGAAAGAAGCGAGTCAAGCAAATGTTAGGAAGAAGAAGAACGAAGAAAAGAGCCCAAGGGAAATTCTCAAGTAAGAAGATTACTGCGGTGGGATTCTGGAGCCATGTCTCCACCACGGAGAGTTGTCGGCGCTGCCCCTTGTCGGAGAAACTCCTTGTCGGAGAGCCTCCCTTGGGAGAACGCTCCCTTGGCGGAGATTTCTCCTTGGCGGCGTGGTTGAAGCAAGGCGGGCCTTGAGGAGTGACTTAGGGACCTCTGATGAGGCTGCTCTGCTCCTACACAAGTCAACAAACCAAATATCAAGAAGAAGGAGCACCCAAAGCACACCGAACCGTGAGGTTAAATTCAAACACTTACTGTTGGGGGCTGTGTTCTGTTTCGTCGAAGGGTTGCCGGATCCGGTAAGGAATCTTAGGCGTATCTCCCTATCGCCACGGGAATCGTCTTCGACGGCGACCAATGAGTCTTAGCCCTTTTGGCGCTCTTTGAGCGGCGTCTGAAAAGAAAGAAGTCGAGGATGAAGCAAATCAGATTCAAGATGAAGCAATAAAATTGAAGAAATACAAAGCGCAACGTGAAACTTACTTCTTCTTCTTCCTCCTCATCCGGAGCTGAGCGGAGAGATCAAACTCCGGCTCGCCTCGGGCGGCGAGGTGGAGGGTGGGCTCCTTGATCGCTTGGCGGGAGTGGCAGCGGCGGCCGGGAAGATTCCGCCTCGATTGTCGGAGCCGTGTGGGGCGCTCCCGGCAACCGTACTTGCCGCGGTGGAGCTTGTCGCACGGCGCTGCGGCTGTTGGCCCGTCTGCCGTCTCGACTCGTCTCCGGCCCTCCGAAGACGCCTCCTTGGCGAAGCCGGGGGCTCCAGTTGCGGCAAGGTGCTGGATGATGAGCGAAGCGTCATGGCTGGCTCGCTCGGCTCGGCCGGGCTCGACCTGCTCCTCCTCACCGGCAAGCTCTTCTCGGTCGGCAAGGCTCGCCTCGGATGCCTCTGCCTCCTCCACGGTAAACCCGGCGCGGCGGCTGGCGTAAGCCGCCTCCTCCAACCTTGTGGCGATGCGCCCATCTCCGGTCGGTGGTGTCGCTGGTGAGCCACTTCTTCGCCGGCATGACCGCGACTTCCTCCAAGCTATCAAAAACCGCCTGACGACGTCACGGAGGCTCCTCGCCAGTTGGAGCGATTCCATGGGAATCGCACAATGGCATCATGGCACGGATGCGGTCCAAATGACCAATTGTTGCACAAGGGGACAACTCCTTCCGCAACATAAACCACTCGGGGTGCTCGGGATCATGCTTGAATAGCTCCTCGCAAAGATCGGCTCTCCAAGACTGTGAAGTTTTAGTGGCCCGGGCGCATGACCTCATGATATCTGGCCATGCATTCTTGAATTCTGCCGGTCTCCCTCTCCGCAAGGGTGCAATGTGGCGAAGGAAGTCGCGGTCAACCGCCTGCCTCTCACGGTGAGTCCGGCAAGCCTAAGGCGCAGGATCCGGTCACGGCAATCTGCAGCCTCTCGTCCTCGGCGCCAAGTTACTCCAATCGTTGCAGCCAAGACTATTGGGGTTTGGGCGACTGCAAGCAGTTGAAGGGTCGTGGGTTCTCCTCAATGATCCAACACCAGTTGCCTCTCCACTCGTCCCCACTTGCTACGGAACTCCCCTTCCAAGTAAGCTTCTTTCTTGCCGATCCTAGAGACCCAAGCTACCCCTCCCAAGCGGCTCTCCTCTCTCGGCGCTGGGCATGAAGAAGTGACGGAAGAGGGCAACATTTGGTGGACCCCGACAAAATTCTCACAAAGATGTGCGAAAACCGCCATGGTGAGGACGGCGTTGGGGGTGAAATCAAGGAGGTGGAGGCCATATGTGTTCATGACGTCACAAAAGAATTCGGAGAAAGACGGGCAGAGCCCGCAGTAGACGAAAAAAGGAAAGAAGGGGTACCCGACGGAAACCTTCTCAGACAGTAAGGCGGAGATCACCTCTGCGCTGGTGCAGTGTGCCCAAGGCTCGCTTACTGTAAGAAGTGTAGGAACTTCCTCCCGCAACGCTTTTTGCCGGAAGTTGGGGTCAAGAGGCTCGTTCCTTGCGCAGCTCCGCTGAAAGCCGCGGCGCCGATTTCAGCGCTTTTTCTTGTCGGCCTTGAGCTATGGCGGAAGCGGCTGGGGCGACCGACAGCGTTAGTGGAGACGGCGGCGGCGATTTAGGGCGGAGCGTTGCTTTTCTCGCTTTGGGAGGCGGGAGAAAGCGATGGAGGTTTTCAAGATCAAGCAAAGAATGGCGAGGGGAATGTAATGCCCCCTGCTTCCTCCGCTTATAAAGAGGGAGAGGGCGGACGCCGCACTTCCCCGGCGAAAAGATTCCCCAAGATCTCGCCCACTTATTTCTCCCATAACGCCAAGGCCGACGCGTGCTGCCTCGTGGGGGACGTGGTGGGTCCACGTAAGTAACGGTGTGATTCAAGCCGCTGCGTTCTGCAGATCGCTTTTGGGCCCGGCCCAACTGCAAGGCTAAGATCGTATGGCTCAGTTCGGGGTTCTGCTTGTACTAGAGTAGGGGTACCCTAGTATCCCGAACTCGCACGGGCAAATGAAAGACCCCGGCGGCAAGGCTTGGCTCGATGATCACTAAGATGCTTCATGGTTCCTTTGGAGCCATTCAAGAACAAAGTGTTCTCGATCAAAGAGACGAGACCCTAAGAAGAGGAGCTTTGCCGGAAGGCCACTCTAAACACACAGGCCCCCAAGCAAGAGGAGCTTGCCGAAGGCCACTGGAGGCATAAAGGAATAAGACCTCGCAAGAGGAGCTTATGGGAAGCTTGGTGAGCTGGCAAGCTCCCGAAGGCCGACAAGAACCTCACTGCTGCAAGGCGCTTGCCGCGGCAGTAATTCTCTTCATCTCCGCCTCCACCATCCGCCAACGTGGTCGCCATGGGGCTTTTTCCAGCGCCACAGGTCGACGGCTGTGCAGCCAGCGGGAGCGGCGATAAGCGGCGCCGACAAGATACCATCGTGGCAAACGGAGGCGCACTTGACGGTCCTCCCTGTTGCACTTTTCAGCGGCATGTGGACCTTTACATTTATGGCTCTTGTCCCTTGCCATCGAAAGTTAGGTATAGATCATCAGACAATCGTACTCAAGCGGTGTACCAACCTCGCTTTTTCCTATTTTACCCTTGTCTCACTTGCCACTGTGGTGACCCCTTGTGCATATAAAAGGAGGCCCGAAAAGTGCAACGTAGAGGGGGTTCGGGGTCTTCGCCGCTCGGTTCAGCACGGGGCCAGCTGCACTCTCAAGCTAGGTTTTGTAGCCTCATTGCTCCCTAGCAAGAACACAATACAACCGACAAGCAGCAGAGGGAGTATTATCTCCTGAGAGCTCCGGCTGGGTAAATCGCCAGGTGATCGCTTCGACCGCTCTTTGTGCATCCTCCGCCCCCAATCAAAAGGGGCTCCGGGTCCCATAGGTGTCCGTGGTGGGACAGATTTCCCACACTTAGCCATAGAATTCTATAATTTTAAATTTCGTGAAGCCCCTAGTATTCGAAACTGAAGTTCGGGCGCTATCCACGCCTTTGGCTGGAAGCGGAATGCCGGCTCCTCGCCTAAGCGCATAAGTCTTTTAGGGACCCGAAAAACCTCTCGAACAGCGACCAACTCGCCTTTATCATGACGATCAGTTTAGCTTTTCTCCAATCGAGGTGCTCCTACCAACCGGGGCACAATCGCGTAGTGAGTTCTCCCCAAAGGGTACCTTAGCGATATAACGGAACGTAAGGTACCAAAACATGGAGCCGGGCAAACCCAACTATTGACCCAAGACATGATTCGGAGCCGATGCATATAATGCGTTATAAGTTTGGGTGCCGCACTTGTGAAAGTGTTTGGACTTATCACACCATTCTGTGGGGTACTCTAAGCCCTCGGTGTATTGGCCGCACCAAAGTGTACGGGTGCAACGTGTCATAGATGAACATATATGGAAAAAAGGGAATGCAATAATAAGCGAAGGTTATGTATTGTTTATTCAAAAAGGTACTCGCAATGAAAGCGTAACGATACAAATAGTGCGGTAAGCAAGGGATGGGACTATTTAGCATGTCCTCTCCGTGGGTAAGCTGGGGTGGTATGTAAAATGTATAATGCTCGCATAGAGACCACCGACACTGACGAGATTTCGCTTCCCCAAGGCTGTTGCATCGTGGAGTTCGGCACCTAGTGCCTGACAGGGCTTCGGAAAACGGAGTCCCGAAAGTAAGAGAAAAAGAAGAAAAATGACACAATCGGGAGCCCCCGGTGCTTGAGCCGCGATCGGTCGTAGCCGTGGTCGTGCCCTCCTTATGCCCATGGTATCTCCAGCGTAGTTATGTACGCCAGTAGTAATCGGCTTCGCGATTTCAGCGAGGGTTGGGTTAGCCCGTATGTTACGCTTTGCTTGGATCGTGCCAGCGGTCTTGTCAGAGGTTACTCCGAGCGCCGCTGAGCGGTGTCCGGACGTTAAATGGTCGGACTCGAGAATTGCCTTTGAGAGGCTGCTTTGCACTTCCGCCGCTTAGGGTGCCAGATGCTCCTCCGCTCGAGAGAGCTGCCGGTGTTTCCATTGACCGTGATTACTCCTCGAGGGCCTGGCATCTTGAGCTTGAGATATGCGTAGTGCGGCAGCGCATTGAACTTTGCAAATGCGGTTCGTCCAAGCAAAGGCATGATAGCCGCCAAGGCAGAATAGGACTATGTCAAAGATTAACTCTTCGCCGGAAGTTATCCGGATCCGAAGACCACTTCAAGTGTAACTGAGCTCGCATAGCTGGCCTCTACACTGGAATGACGCCTTTTAAAGGTCGCCTTTGTTGGTTTAATCCTTGAGGGTCTATGCCCATTTTGGCGACCGTATCCCCGGTAAAGCATGGGTTCAGCCGCCGCCGCCCATCGACTCTAGTGAGGTGGAACTGGCCAATGATTAGGTCAAGAACCACGCGGCGAATCCGCCGTGTCGGATGCTAGTGGGTGGTCCTTCGATCAAAAGTGATCGGGCAGGAGGACCACGGGTTGAACTTTGGGGCGCATCGCTCCATCGCATATACGCCCCTTAGTGCACGCTTCCGCTCCCTTTTGGGTATGTGGGTTGCGTATATCATGTTCACCATCCGCGACTTGTGGGGAAAGCCCTTTGTCCTCTATTGTTCGGGCCCGGGCTCCTCCTCGTCATCGCTATGCAGCCCCTTGTCATTGAGTTCGATTTTAACTTGCCTCGCTTTTGCTTGAACACCCAACAATCTCTGTTGGTGTGGTTGGCTGGTTTTTCTGGGGTGCCATGTATCCGCACAAGTGATCGAGTATTCGGTCCAAGTTGGACGGGCCCGGGTATTTCTTTTGAATGGCTTCTTCCGACCGGGTTTAGAGCCTCTGAATCCGGCATTTACCGTCGTATCTTCAGAATTGTCACCATTAGTGCGGCGCTTATTCTTGTTGCGACGCTGACCGCCATTGCTGTCCTTGGTATCCGAACTACTGTGGTGTTTTTCCAAGTTGTTGCTTGAGCTAGCGGCTGTCCTCTCCTCGCCTGAAGCGGGTCATGAGTGATGTGAGGGCTGCCATGGATTTCGCTTTTCCTGTCCGAGGTGCCGGCAAGCCACTCATCGGATGTTATGTTTGAAGGCTGCAAGGGCCTCTGCATCCCATGCATAATGATTTGATTTTTCTTGGTTAAGAACCGTGTCCGTAATTGTTCCGCCAATTCATCTGGCCGCTAAATTATATGGCTAAGGTCATCGTGGCGCCCGGTGGTCGCACATATGTGCCCTCGAAGTTATCGAGGAATGCGGCCTGTGTCTTCCCAACAACCAATTGATTCTCGCTGGCAAGCCGCTTGAGCCAATGCCGAGCTGGTCCTTTAAGCTTGAGTGGGAGGTATTTGATGGCATGTAGATCATCACCGCGAGCCATGTGGATATGGGAGGAGATAGTCCTCGATCCGTACTCACAGGATCTGTGGGTACCATCGTATGATTCAATGTTTACGGGTTTGGAAACCCTCGTGGATTTGATGATCCATTACTTCATCTCAGGAAGGCATAGTGGGTGTGCGGCGCCTCTCAGATAAGTAATATCACGACGTAGCTCATATGAGCTTGTCCGATTAATGTTCGGCCCCACGGGTTGTCAGATCCGGGCGTGACGGTAATCATCCCGAAGTCACATGCCCACGCGATCTGTAGATCGATCTTGTTTGCTTTGCCTTATCCTCCAAGAATTCGCAAGTCCTGCTGTTCTCCGCGGGCCTTGGTACTTTTTGAGCGGTGTCGGGCGTGGCTTGAGCGGAGGGTCGAGAGGCCTGTCTGCTGTCACGGGGTGGCCGGGTCTGCCATGTCGCGGCGCTGGTGATGCGGGTGCTTCATCCTCCGATCGAGGCAACTGCCCACGCTTGGGGTAGCTTTGGAGGGGCGCTCGAGTTCAGATTCCTCTAGTGCGAGGACTTCATCCATCCTGTCGCCTAGCAAGTCTTGGTCAGCTCTGTCAGCTGCTGCTTTTTCTTGAGGCTGCTTGCCGTGGCCATAAGCACTGCATTTGAACGCCTCCCTGCTCGTGGGATCCTCCTAAGCACGACAAATTGCCGTTGCCGCCGAGGCTTGCCTCATCTTCTGAGGGGGGCATATAATTATCGCCCTCTACCTCTCTCTGCCGCTCTATCATGAGGGCTGGCTTCTCCCTCCTCTGTCTTTGAATCTCACTGGAGGGGGTTGTCTTGACCGTCCGGGTGTTATTATCTCCGTGCGGATTCATCGCTTTGCTTTGTGGCGGGATTTAGAGCGGCGCCACGACGCCGGGCGCTTGGGTTGTTTCTTGGAGGGTCATCCTCACGCATTTCCATCGCCATTCCCTATCTTTTGGGATGTCCACCATGTATATGTCATATGACGAGGTGGCCTTCCAGGTCGCGTGGGCGCCGCTTCGACCGCCTCCGCACCGTCTGCCCATACCGTCGATGTTCTTCGGTCGAAGTCGAGCATGTCGGTTAAATCATCGGCAGTGGCTACAAAGTGGGTGGTGGGTGGGCGTTGAATTTCTTCGTCGTCCGAATCCCAACCTTCGACCGTAGTTCGCCGAGGCTCTGACAAAGAGAGAGACTTTAATGAGTTCAGGATATCGCTAAAGGGCGCAGTCTTTGAAGATGTCTCGCGCAGTTGAACTCCATAACCGGCGCCTACCGGATTCGACCGGGCAGGGGCGCTGGAGGTTCGAGTCCCGGAGGAGTCCCGCACCTTTGAGTCACGGCTCTGCAAGGGACAGGATGGTGTTCGGCTCAATCGCCAGAGATATCGGCCCCGAGGCGGTGTCCAACCACTCGCCCTCGATCGGGCGAAATCGCCCGAACTAAGGTCGGAGGCGACGCTTGCGCTGACCTCCGGAGACACTTGTTTGGCGCAGAGCTAGATCATACCCATCGAGACAAGCAGGACGCTAAGATGGTTGTGGCTCGAACCCGTCGAAGATCAAGTCTCCGCGGATGTCGGCCGTGGTAGTTCAAACTTCCAAATCTGACACGATGGCGAGGCGTAGCTGATCTGCTCCGAACGGCCTGCTTAATTGGCCCGCATGCAAAAGCCGCGAATCTGTAAGATCTCGTCCGGGAGAAAAGTCTCATCCCCGGACCACGTCGTTCTTGATGATCGAAGGAGCCATCGGGCCTAAAGGCGGCGACTGCAGGAACTCCTCAATGAAAGCACCAATGTCGGTGTCAAACCGCCCAAGGATCTCGGTAGGGGGTCCCGAATCAGGCTGTCGTCTAGGCGGATGGTATGTGGAGGAGACAAGGGACACGATGTTTTTACCTGTGTTCGGGCCCTCTCGATGGAGGTAAAACCCTACTCTGCTTGATTAATATTGATGATATGGGTAGTACAAGAGTAGATCTACCACGAGATCGAGAGGCTAAACCCTAGAAGCTAGCCTATGGTATGATTGTTGTTCGCCCCATCTCGGACTAAAACCCTCCCGTTTATATAGACACCGGATAGGGTTAGGGTTACACGAAGTCGGGTTACATTGGTAGGAGATCTACATATCCGTAGACAGCAAGCCTTGCCTTCCACGCCAAGGAAAGTCCCATCCTGACCACGGGACAAGTCTTCAATCTTGTATCTTCATAGTCCAGAGTCCTGGCCACCGGTGATAGTTAGGCTATCCGGACACCTCCTAGTCCAGGACTCCCTCACACTTCTTTCATTTTGGTAGTCATTTCCTTTGATATTCGTGCATGGGTGTAGCCCCTTGTTCCATACATATATGATCTGTGCATATGGAAGGACATATCCCCTCGAGGTCATCCACCCGAAATCCTTGCAATCTTTCTTTTAAGTTTTCATGAGTTCATCCTTTTTATTTATCTAAAAGGTTAGCACTGATAATAGCATGATATTTTATTTGTTTCATCTAAAAAATCATACATTAATTCTTTTGGCAAGGGATTGAGTTCAAGAGAGGGTAATCCCTCATCTCCTTTCTTCTCGGGTACTTCAATCTTTTCTTGTTGGCGGGCTCCTACACAGTGCCTTATCGAAATGTTAATCAATTCCATTTTAAATTTGGATCTTAGGACTTTGTTCATAATCAATGAGACTTCTTTCAAGTTCATCTCCATCGACGTCACAGAAATAAATAGAGGCAAGTTGTGCAATTTTCTTGTCCTCGTTGTCATTGTGCTCTTTCGGTTGTGGATGATTTTAAATCTAGAGAAATGAAATTCCCTTTCTTCCTCTCCAAACCAGAGAGAGAAAACCTCTTTTTTTGCAATCAATCTTTGCCTCTCTAGTGTTAAGAAAATATCTTCCAAAAATAATAGGATAAAGATCATCTTGAGGTATTTCTATGAAAACAAAATCCATTGTGGTAAGTAAAGGTTCCCAGGACCATATCAGATAATGTGATATAAGGTTTCCTAAGAGTGCCAATTGCTAGCTTTATGTCCATGTCTATGGTTTGGAGTTCACAAAAATAGATTTCATGACGAAGCTTAACATAAAGAGTATAAGGTATCACATTAATAGAAGAACCCATATCGCAAATCCCATAATAAGAGGTGCTACTAGCAGAACAAGGTACTACTAGTTTACATGTGTGTGTTGCTTTTACACAACCTTTTAACAAAAGATTTTACCTCTTTTTCCATGGTAGAAAAATTATTCATTTATCGGTTTCTTAATCTTACTCTTCTTTTAAACCAGCGACTTTGCTTGAATAGTTCATATGTCCATGTTATTCTTTTCTTGCTCTTTTAGCTTTTTTGTGATCATACTCCAATTTTGTGATTCATCATGGGTAGGTAATTGCACTACTAGTTCATAGTCATCCTCAACAGGAGTCTCTTATGGTTCCACCTCCAAGGTTTCAACAACCTCTTCCTCAGGGTCCTCATCGGTATAACACTCCCAATTTTTCTTAGGAAGTTCTGAAATTCAGCATGACACTTAACAAGTCGAAGCATAATGTGAGGGTCTAAATAAAGTTCTTCACTAAGTTTATTGACTCTACCTGACTTAAGATAAGCTTTGATGCAATCAAAGTCCATCTCAACTCCTCCTTCTCCACCCTCATCAGTCCCCCAAGCTTCATGATTGGCATGTATTTTATCTAATAACTCCTAAGCTTCGAGTACCATACTAGTAGTCAAAGCACCTCCCAAAGCTGAGCCAAATTCAGTTTTGCATTCTTTCACTACTAGGAAAACCTTATACACGTAACTTTTGCGATGGCCGATAAATTGGGCGCTCTGCTACTTAGCAAGAGCGCTGGGCAACAGAATCGCGCCACTACTATGTACATAGCGCGGGCGCTGCCAGGAGAAGAGCGCCACTACTAAAATTACCCCCACCCTGCTAAGCCGCCAAGTGTAGTAGTAGCGCTTTCCCATGAACGCCCCTCACTGCTAGAAGTTTTAGCAAGAACGCTTTCTCCTAAAACCGTGCTAGTGCTAATCTAGCCTTATCCCCTCCCCCCCCCCCCCGCACTTGCTTTCCTCGCCTCATGTCTCACTGCCGCGACCGGCCATCCTCCTCCCGCCATCGCCTCACGTCGCGACATTCTGGCCACCTCCTGCAGCCTCCTCCTCTCCTCTTCCTCCTCCCTCCTCCCTCATCTAGCTGCCCCTCCTCCCTCCTCCGCCCACTCACTCCCTCCTCTAGCTGTCTCTCCTCCTCCGCCGTCCCTCCCTGCTCCTCCCTCCTCTAGCCGCCCCTCCACTCGACAACACCTCCTTCCTCCATAGCCCCTCCTCCCTCCACAGCCCCAACTCCCTCTCCTCCTCCATCCACAGCCCCTCCTCCCTCCATAGATTTAGTTGATAGCATGTATAGGTAGAATGTAGGTTTTCAATAGTATAGATAGGTAGAATTTTGTAGAATGTACATAGAATTTAAGTGGTTAATAGAACTAGTTTATTTATAGTAAGTGCTTAATAGAACCAGTTGAATTAGTAAGAAAATTAATTATTTTTATTTATAGTAAGTGCTTCGTTGAGCAAGTTGAATTAGTAAGAAAATAATTATTTTTATTTATAGTAAGTGCTTAGTTGAACTAGTTGAATTAATAGAACTAGTTTATTTTAGTAAGAAAATTTAGGTATAGAAATTTTTGTAATTTTGTTTTTCAATATAGAAATTTATTGGAAATTTTAATTATTTTATGTCATTATCACTTTGTCATCAAAGAATGCGATATGAGATTTGATGAGCTAAAATTTTACTTGGTGGAATACGCATGCTTTGTAGAGTCGTGTCTCTTGGAGTGATAGATCATCCCAGCTACCTCTACTTCCTCTCTACACCCGATTCGGTGAGCTAAAAGTCCACCTCCTCCTTCTCCACTCCTCGGTGTGTTGAATAGAGTAGAACTAGGGTATTTAGTCGGTGAGCTCATGTGCGTAATGCTTATGATAATTGATCCGGATGGAATTGCAAGTTTAAGCATCGTTGTATGTGTATGGACATCTTTGTATCATGAGGAAAATCCGAGTGGCCTATGTTTTGCCGGAGTGTTGATTCATTCTGTTCCGGCAAATTTCAGGCGCTCGATATGTCCTATTTTAGCAAAGGTCATGCCAAATTCTTTCGTGAATTTAAGCATGACTTGTGCTAGAATATGTAGGAAATATCGAGTTCCCGGAATTTGCTAGAAAGAGAATTAAACGACATTTCCAGTTGACTTTAAGTCTATCGGGGCTCCATACATGACAATCAGAAAATCGGTGAAGGAGAGTCTCCACCATATATGAGAGAAGAAGAATGCCGACTATTGTCGTGGGGGTCGCTTCTCCTTCTTCTCTTTGTGCTAGACCTTTGTTATGCACTAGGGGAAGAAGGAGTAGCGACCATCATCGACGGTCAAAAAATCGGTGAGGGAGTGTCCACCATATATGAGAGAAGAAGAATGCCAACTGTTGTCATGAGGGTCGCTTCTCCCTCTTCTCCTTGTGCTAGATATTTGTTATGCACTAGGTAAAGGAGAATGTGACCATCATCACCGACTCATCACAATATCGAGAGGGAGTGCCCACCATATACGTGAGATGAGAGTTTAGGAAGGAAGACTCGATAGACCTAAAGTCAACCCGTTGCATATTGAGTAATAGTGATTTGTGTGTTGAGTTTCTTGGTAGTTGCCTTCGACCAATTTTCAATTAATGTTTCAACTATGAACATAGGAAATGTCTGACGATGAAAAGGATTTTGTTATGTGCGAATACTGCGAAGACGAGGGCGGCCTGTGCGACTGGCCTCACCTAGTTGGTGGTAGGCGCCAAAGATCGTGGATGAGACCTTGAAGTGGATCTGATGAAGTCACAACGATAATTCTTTTTTCGTAATTAAGAATGACTTCTGCTTCTTTTGCTTCAACTTATAATTTTAAATTTTTACTATTCTACAAGCGTATTTCCTGTCATGCAAGAATGTATGTCTTGGATAAGGTTGGTTTCAGTACTATGGAAACTATGGAGGTAAAGAGAGTTCACTTGAGGACCAAGCATGGTTATACTTTTGCCATAAAATTATACAATGCAAACACCTACACCTATTTTGAATGCAAAAATTGGAGAGCACTATGCAAGGCTTATGCATTTGAGCCTGATATGCTTATCACCTTCGATATTCATCCAGAAGATGATGTCGGCGTTCTGGGAACGGGGGTACCCAGACTTGCCTGCCTGTGGCCTGCGGCGTGGCTCAAGGAGTGGCCCAGTACGGCCCATCTTCATCAACACAAGCTCAAGACCCTCGAGGGCAAGCCTCATGAGGCCAGACGACAGGAAGCTTCCTCGAGCACGCAGCCTCGTCAGCCGGCTCGCGAGGGAGGCGGAGAGATCAAGGCGGGGTACCTCACGAGGTGCCCATGACGCAAGCCATGACGATCGAGGTGCCGGTGAGGCGCCCTGCCACGGTTGTCCTCATTTCCCCTTTGGTGCAAAGGGAGGCAAGAGCGAGGCCAAGGGTATCAAGCAAAGGCAACCATTTCTTGCAACAAGCCCAAGACCAGCAGAGCAGCGGGAAGGAGGTCATCGTGGAGCCCAAGCCGGCGTCACCCTCGAGTCTTTGGCGGCGAGGACCGACTTTAGTCAGATAAGTGTACCAGATGTTCCCCTTCAAAATGGCTAATAGTTGGCGCCCTTCCTGCTCAATATTTGGGAAGAGGCCCAGGGCCTCCCACTATAAATAGAGCTAGCCACCACCAAGGCAAGGGGACGAAAGGAGGGGATGAGATAGAACCCTAGCAGAGAGAAAGAGAGGCGACTGAACTCCCCTAGCAGTTCATCGCACCAGCTCAAACAGAATGCACCTCGCGAGGCTGTTCTTCCCTTGTATCTTCATCATCACCCCTGAGAGGCAATCCACCACACCACACCTTTGGAGTAGGGTATTACACCACAATGGTGGCACGAACTAGTATAAACCTCGTGTCCCTTGTGTTGTTCCTTGTGTAGTTTAGATCCTTGCGAGGCGATGGGACATAGGTAGGTTGGAGGTGCGATCTCCGCGTGCACCCCAGAGTTCGAACCTAGATGGTCTGCCGGAACCCGAAATCCGACATTTGGCGCGCCAGGTAGGGGTGCACCGGAATCCGCCTTCTACCGCCTCGCGCCCCGTCGCATCATCATCATCATGTCCGGTGACCCAACGGGCAACCCCGATCCTCGGCGGCTGGCCCGCCCATTACAGTAGCCGCTGCTCAGGCGACCTCAACCTCTGGTGTTTGTGCCCAGTAGCCCAGGGCGTCCGTTAGGGAGGGCCAGGCGACGCAGTCGGGCAACACCGACTCTCACACCGCTGGCAGTGCGGTCGGCAGCGAGGGCCTCAAGCCACGCCGCGGCCACGGCGCCGTACTCACGGCGGGAGCAGGCGAACTCAAGGGCCGCTCACGGTGGCCCGAGAGCTATCTGTCTGCAGTCAGCCGGAGGGCGGCCACGACGTCAGCTGGAGCGGTGGCAGAGCTCTGGGCCGCCGCATCGGGGCTCACCCTTTCGCACCCAGCCGCCGCCAGTCCAAAGGCGGATCAGACGGAGGCCCTCTGTGCACAAGCAGCCTGAAGCGGATTCAAGGCTACCTCAACGCCAACCAGCCGTCAAGACCCGGGCTACAGCAGTAGCCTCGCCGCCCGAACAAGGAGGACTCGCCACAGCCCATGGTCCCAGTGGGCGCCCACCCCTGAGTTGGCGCCTCAAGTGGCTGCATGGCACACGGGCACTACAATGAAGCATTTGGGGAATGTCTGCAGAGAGTATGTCGGATTCGGGTTCAAGAGACCCTCTAGGTTCGA
The DNA here is from genome assembly GCA_021605145.1 of Aegilops bicornis. Classification (NCBI taxonomy): domain Eukaryota; kingdom Viridiplantae; phylum Streptophyta; class Magnoliopsida; order Poales; family Poaceae; genus Aegilops; species Aegilops bicornis. Next base: position 296,406,219 of record CM038675.1, read on the forward strand.
ACTACAGGGTGCTATGAGATTTCGCCCCTACCTACTTGCACCTCGTCGCTTAGGATCTAAACTATCAAAGGAACAAGCATAAGAGACACAAGGTTTATACTAGTTAGGGCCACCATTGTGGTGTAATACCCTACTCTAGTTTGTGGTGTGGTGGATTGCCTCTAGGGCTGATGATGGACAATACAAGAAAGAACAGCCTCATGAGGGTTCTGTTCTGGCCGGTGCGATTTAATCCTGCCGGGGGAGTTCGGTCGCTCTCTCTTCTCTCTCTGGTGCAGGATCAACCTCTCCGCGTCCCTACCCCCTGTGGTGGCTAGTCCTATTTATAGGCGAGGCCTGAGGCCTCTTCCCAAATATTGAGCGGGAAGGGCGCCAACAATTGGCCATTTGAAGGGAACATCTAGTACACTTATCTCGACTAAAGTTGGTCCTCGGCCGCCAAAGGCTCTGGTGGTGACGCAAGCTTGGGCTCCACGATGACTTCCTTCCTGCCGTTGTGACGGTCTTTTTTCTTGTTGCAAAGCGGATGCCTTTGCTTGATGCTCTCGCTGCGCTTGCCCCTTTGCACCAAAGAGGAAATGAGGACAACTGCTTGGCTGGCGCTCACCTGGCGCCCTTGGTCGTCATGGCTTGCGTCATGGGCACCTTGTGAGGTACCCGCCTTGATCTCTCCGCCTCCTCACGAGCCAACTGAGGCCGTGCAGGAAGCTTCCGTCGTCCGCCTTCATGAGGCCCCTCGCGAGGGTCTTGAGCTTGTCTTGATGAAGATGGAGCCATCTTGGGCCGCCTTGGAGCCCGCCGCTGGGCCACAGTGCAAGTCTGGGTAGCCCCATTCCCGTAACGCCGACAGTAGCTCCGGCCCAAAGGCGTGCCAGACTTGGCTGAGCGAGAAGCGAAGGGGAAAGCACGCAGGCCCCTAATAACAGCGTTCTTGGCGCCAGCCGTGGCGGTTGATTGGGCGTGGGTGTCCCCTGTTCCCCACGCCTCCCTATTTTGCGCCTACTAGGCGGGACCTGCGTGGTTGCACAGTCATTTTCTCTTCTCGCCGTTCGAAGCCTCCTCGCTTTTCTCCTCTCGAGCTCCAGTCTTCGCTTCCAATCCGAATCCTCCCCTTCCTGCCGCCATGGCTCCGACGAAGAAGGGAAAGGGGAGAAACTCGCGCCTCCGCCTCGCTTCGCCATCGCCGATGGCTTCGCTGTCGATCGATCAATCATACTCAGCAGGAAGGCTTGGACAAGATCAGCTCTGCCATCGCCACCATCTTCAACGAAGTGCGGGAGGGGCGGTCAGTGCAGCCACGCGTCTCACTTCTCCATTGGCAGAATAGTCACCGAGGTCCCAGTATTTACCGACGCATACGTGGGCGGACTGGTTCCCCCCTTTTCCAATTTCTTCAACGCTGTGCTTTCCCATTACCTGATCCACATGATGCATCTGGGTCCCGAATCCATTGCCCTTCTTGCCGTTTTCGCTTTGAGGCGATGATAGGCAATCCTCCTTCAGTTGCCTTGCTGCGCCACTTCTTCTCCTTGCACCTTAGCGACCCCACCCAATGCTCGGGGTGCGTGAACTTCGTTGTCGCGACCTCGAAACAATGCTTCAGAATTGATTTGATCTTCTCCGCCCACTGGGTTCCGCGTTAGCTGGCTATCGTAGATCGCCGGGTGCTCAAATTTCGCTTCACTTCGAGCCAGCATCTCCGCTATCCCCAATTCGGGCTGGGCCAGAAACACTCACGAAGCCCCGCCTGCCTTTGTCTGGCCGCCCGGCGTTCTTGAGGCGCTTTCGGCGTGATTGGAGCCCAAGGTGGTGAAGGAGTTCTGTTATGCCGCATCGCCCCTCTCCAGCGCCATTCTCGCCGGATGTGGGCCTTCGGGCGTGAAGACCAGATGAGGCTCCGTGGAGGAGGACTGACGCCTGAAGTGTTGAGGAAGGTTCTCGGGATCCTGGACGAGGAGCCCTCCCGGCAGCATCCGGCAAGGTGCCCTCTTGTACCTTTGCTCGAATCGGGGTGATTTCGTGAAGCAGATGCCCAGCTTGACAGATGGGGTTGCGCCCCACAGGCCTCACGGGACCTCGTGGAGAACCCGGTTATGGTGGTTGCCTTTCCGGTTGCCGCGGTGGTCCTTCCTCGAGTGGTGGAGCAGGAGGCATGGGCCACCGGGAGGCCGAGGGGGCCTGCCGGGAGCCACGACGCCTGTGGCGCCTCCCGAGGCGGCAGCTCTCGAGGCGGCAGCCCCTGAGGCTTGCACTGCTGGCCGAAGGCGCGTTGAGCAGCTGCCCCGCGGCTCCGAGGCCGAGGCCCGGCCACCCCTTCTTGACGAGGCGACCGGGCGGCGTGACGCCAGATCGGCACCCCGATGTGGTTGCCTCGATGCTTCTTCCTCGTCACTGAGCTGATCCTGCGCCGAAGCTCCTTGGCGCTTCGCATGGACTTGAGGCTCTCCGGAAGAAGGGAGGCCTTGGGTGGCGACTACCCTTGTCACTTTGTTGAAGCGCAGAAGTATTTCGCCATTGATGAGTAAGCCTTCCCTTTCCTTGTTCCTCATCTTCCCGTTAGCGGTTGATCCTTGCCTTGCAGGCCCTTCCCGCCGAGCCTCGTGGAGATGGCTGAGGAGCCATCCCCAGAGCCGCCCTCTCCACCGTCTTGGCGCTCAAGGCTAAGCAGTAGCCCTCGTGGTGAGGCCGGTCGGAGAGGTGAGCCATCTGTGGCGCATCACGACTCTTTGCACCGCGACCCACCTTGAGCCTTCTAAAGGCATAGCCAGCCTGCCTTGGGCTTCTTGTGCAGTTCGTGGATGGCGATCACGAGGCCGTTCGTTCTTCGTTCGGGACGAGCGGCTCCTGTGTCGGGCTTGGCGGCGTGCAGCCATCACGAGGGCGCCAGCCATTGCCAGGGAGTGCCGGTCGCGCCCGCGCTTCGCCACTTGGGGCGGATGATGACGCAGAAGACGGGTAAGCGCGCGTGAGCGGCGCGTGCCGCCAAGGGTTTCTCCCGAGGGCGGCCGTGATGAGTCAGCTTGGTGAAGAGCTCACGACGAAGACGCTGGTTTGAGGCCGAGGCCCGCTGCTCGTTGAAGAGGGGCGAAGGTGGCTGTTGCCGCTTGCTCGCCACTGCGGTGACCTCGACAATGAAAAAGCCGAGGCGCCGGGCCGGGCGGCTTCTAGGGAGGCCCGTTCTGGAGTGCGTCGAGGAGGCTCGAGAGGCTGACCCGGCGGCGTGAGGCGGCGGTGGAGCGCGGGAACCTGTGCCTAGTGCCATTCCTCGGAGCAGCGGTGTGGAGCTACGCGAGACGGCCCTTGCATCGATGAAGGGGCTTGATCGACCAGTGAGCTCCGAGGCGCCGAGGAGGCATCCGACGTTGGAAAGGCTGCGGAGCCTTGCCATGATCTTGAGCGTCTCGAGACGCAGAGAGCGCTTTGGTGGCCAGGCGGAAGATGACTTCACCGCGCAGGAGGCCCGAGTCTCGAACAGGTTGAACGCCGGGTGGCGACGACCCGCTGAACCTTGAGCGCGAAGTTCGAGGAGAGGCCGGGGTTGATCGTGGTCGAGGCCGGCAGGGACCGCCGCTCGAGGGCCAAGCCGGATGAAGTGACGCGCGGCCGACGCTTCAAAGCCGCTTCTTGGCGTGGGCGCAGAGGAGCCGGATTTCCCACGCCGAGGCGCTTTCGCGCTACGCCCGGGTGGACGAGTGAAGCGGCGCCGCGTAACGAGGAAGAGATATGCCAACAGCGGATCACGGAGCACGCAGCATGGCCCCATGCTCTCCACGCCCGGAAAGAGCTAACACGACCTTGGGCAACATCGTGAGAGTAGCCGCTTGGGGGAGCCTCACGCCGTTAACTATCTTTGGTAACCTCCGGCTTCTTCAGCGATGTGGTGACGCACCGAGACGGTGGCAGAGCTCGGGTTGGTGGAGTAGAGGAGCCGCGCTCGCCGGGCGCGCCTTTTTCGCGTCTTGACCATCTTGAACATGGACCCCAATCTCGACTTTGACGCCATTGCGTTTCAAGACTTCTAAAGCCGTCCGGATGACTGGTGCAACTGGGTGGAAGACAACGTGACGCCCTCGTCGTGGCCTTCACCGATAACGATGGCGTGGTCGTGGCGGCCCGATGAAGGTGGCGTGGTGAGCAACCACGATGCTGACGGCGACGGAGGAGAGCGATGGCGAGGGCCAATGACGCCAAATGATTTATCTGTGGAGGTGCCCTTGAGGATGCATCGGGATTTATCCGATTGATCGCGTGTTCTTCCTGCTTCCTTATCCTCGCTGCGAGATAGAGTTCTGAAGCCGCCATCAAGGTTGTAAGAGCATTTTGGGAGGGGAGCCCCTCATGTAAAATCTTGCATTCAGCGTATTAGTAGATGCGATATCACCCGATGCATGTCGCCAAGTGGCGGGCTTTGCTTTGCTGACGAAATGGCTTGAGCTTGTTTACCTTCGACCGTGTGGTCGAGATAGCTCATGAGGGTTGTGGTGTCACTAGTGCCTCCTGAACGAGCCCATTGATCCTGTAATGAAAACCTCCACGAGAGGGAGTGGTGACGGCGATCCGGGCTGCACGCAAGCTAGGCTCAGCCCGACTCATGAGTGGCTCATGAGGGGAGGCAGCTGAGGCAAAGTGGTAACTGAACGCGAGAGATTGCTCAACGAGACTAAACACCCTTCCCCAAACACACACAAATCTCAAGCTCAAATCCAACTTAAATCCAACTTGGGAAAAGCGGCAGCCAAGGGGGAAAGCAAGGAAAGCGAAAAAGGCCGCGTCAGGCACCTAGTCTAGTCTTGGGCGTCTTCTCACGGTAGCAGCTGAGTGCTGCCACATTGGGCGTGGGAGGGAGCCCAGGGCCTGAGGAGGCACCTCGAGACTCCGGGCGTGTACATTTCACCCATTATTACGTGAGAGTGTCACAGGCGGCGAAGCTTCACGGGCCTTGGGCCTTCTTCATGTGTACCGCCTTGCTTCATATCGCTGAGACGAGGGGCCCCCGCCTTTGCGCCACACTCTAGTGCCACCGACGACGCACGGAAACCAAGGGCGACGCCGATGGGGTAGAGCGATCGCCCAGCTGTTCCCCCTGACGACCACGGGTCCTCTGCCGAGGTAGGCCTGAGGCACCTCCCGGCAAAGGGCCTACCTCCTGAGGACGCCTTGCTCCGAACGCCGCGGTGGTGACACCGGATCTCGGCCCCTCTCCTGCAGCCCCCGGCGCCCTCCTCCTGAGGGGTAGGAAACAGCGGGAGTGGGGCAGCCGTTCGCTGTGGCGCCCCGTACATCCTGCGATCCATGGTTAGCGTAAGCCTGCTCCTGAGGAATTACCGGTACCCGATAATCGTTGCCTCCAAAGGCCGCCGACCGGGCTTTCGGGGCTCTGGAAGAGCTCGGCTTATGGTGCGCCGTCCCCCGGCTTGGGCCGAGGAGAGCCATGTTCGTCTTCTGTGTGTGCCCTTGATCCATCATGTGTGGCACATACTCTTAGGGCCGCCATCCCAAAGGCTGCACCGTAGTGCTCCGTGTGCCACGCTGTTTCATGGAGGCGCCCACAGGGGTGGTAGCGCTGGCCCACTAGGGCCGTGGGTCGTGGCAGTCCTTCTTCGCCGGGCGGAGGCGGCGCTGCTGCTGTTGGCCCGATCCAGCTGGGCCGACGCTGGGTAGCCTATGAAGTCCGCCGAGCTTGGCGCTGCGCGAGGGGCCTCCGCGTGGCTCGCCGCCTGGGCCCGAGGTGGTAGTTGGGTGCGAAGGGTGAGCCCCGTCTTGGCGGCCAGAGCTCCGCCACCCGCCCACAGAAGACGCCGCGCCGCCTTCAGAGCTCGCATTGTAGTAGCTCTCGCCACCGTGAGCGTGGCCCTTGAGTTTGCTCCGCCCCATCGATTGTCTGTTGCCGCGGCCGCGGCGTGGTTCGAGGCTTCGCCACCATCGACCGCTTCTTGCCGCGTGAGAGCCGACGTCGCTTGGTTTGCCACCCGCCAAGCCCGTGAGCGCTTCTGCGGATCATGAGCTACAGGGCATGGGGTCACCAGGCGGCGGTTCTATCTTGAGGCGGGCCACGCTGCCCAAGGGTCGAGGTTGCCGGTCGTCGAACATGATGATGGCGATGATTTACGCGACGGGCACGAAAGCGGCGTATAGGCGGATTCGACACACCCCTACGGCGCGCCAAATGTCGGATTGGGTTCCGGCTGCACCCTCTAGGTTCGAACTACAGGGGTCTGTGGCGGAGATTTCGCCCCCTACCTACTTGCACCTCGTCGCCTCGCTAGGATCTAAACTATCAAAGGAACAACGCAAGAGACACAAGGTTTATACTAGTTCGGGCCACCATTGTGGTGTAATACCCTACTCTAGTTTGTGGTGTGGTGGATTGCCTCTGGGGCTGATGATGGACAATACAAGAAAGAACAGCCTCGCGAGGGTCTCTGTTTCTTGGTCGGCAAGGCATTTAACCGCTAGGGGGAGTTCGGTCGCTCTCTCTCTCTCTCTCTCGGTACAGGATCAACCTCTCCGTGTCCCTACCACAGTGGGTGGCTAGTCCTATTTATAGGGCGAGGCCCCAGGCCTCTTCCCAAATATTGAGCGGGAAGAGCGCCAACAATTGGCCATTTTGAAGGGGAACATCTAGTACACTTATCCTGACTAAAGTTGGCCCTCGCCTGCCAAAGGCTCTGGTGGTGACACCGGCTTGGGCTCCACGATGACTTCCTTCCTGCCGTTGCGACGGTCTTGGTCTTGTTGCACCGAAACAGATGCCTTTGCTTGATGCTCTCGCCTGCGCTTGCCCCCTTTGCACCAAAGAGGAAATGAGGACACTGCGCGGGCTGGCGCCTCGCTGGCGCCCTTGGTCGTCATGGCTTGCGTCATGGGCACCTTGTGAGGTACCCGCCTTGATCTCTCCGCCTCCTCACGAGCCACTGACGAGGCCGTGCCCGAGGAAGCCTGTCATCCGCCTCATGAGGCTTGCCCCTCGCGAGGGTCTTGAGCTTGTGCCGATGAAGATGGGTCGTCTTGGGCCACCCCTTGAGCCACACGCCGGGCGCAGGCGAGCAAGTCCGGGTACCCCGTTCCCCAAAGCCCGGCCAGTATGTGCCCCACATGATGGATCAAGGGCACGCAGGAGGAAGACCATGGCTCGCTCCTCGGCCCAAGCTGGGGAAGAGACACCAAGCCGAGCTCTTTCAGAGCTCCCTGCAAGAAGCCCCATCGACCGCTGTTGGAGGCAGCGATTATCGGTACCGCTAATTCCTCAGAGCAGGCATACGCTAACCATGGATCACAGGAGGTACAGGTCGTCGCGGCGGATGGCTGCCCCAATCCGAAGCTTCACGCCTCAGGAGGAGGGCGCCGGGGCTGCAGGAGAGGGCCGAGATCCGGCATCACCACTGCGGCGTTGAGCAAGGCGTCCTCGGGAGAGTAGGCCCTCTGCCGGGGAGGTGCCTCAGGCCTACCCCTGCAGAGAGGACCCGTGGTCGTCGGGGAATCGGCTGGCACCGCTCTACCCCACTCGGCGGCGCCCTTGGTCTCCGGCCGCCGATGGCACTAGAGTGTGGCGCAAAGGCGGGGCCCTCGTCTGGCGATATGAGGCAAGGCCAAGATTCTGTGAAGAAGGCCCAAGGCTCGTGAAGCTCGCCGCCCGTGACACTCTCACGTAATAATGAGTGAAGGCATGCGCCTCGGAGTTCATGCGGAGAGCCGCCCTCGGCCTCGGGGGCTCCCGCCCACTTGATGGCAGACTTAGCTCCTTATTTGGTGAGAAGACGTCAAGACTAGACTAGAGTGCCTGGACGCAGCCTTTACGCTTCCTTTTGCCTTTCCCCAGTGGTTGTCGTTTTCCCCGTTTGGATTAAAGTTGGATTTGAGCTTGAGATTTGTGTGTGTTCTGGAAGGGGTGTTTAGTCTCGCTCGAGCAATCTCTCGTGATGCAGTTACCGCTTAAGGCGTCCACCCGACCTCGGCTGCCTCCTCGTGAGCCCCTCATGAGTCGGGTCAGCCTAGCATGCGTGCAGCCCGGACTGCCGTCACCACACCCTCTAAGGAGGTTCTCATTACAGGTTCAATGGGCTCATTCAGGGGGCACTCAGGACGCCACAGCCCTCCCCAGGCTATCTCGGGGCCCACGCGGGTCGAAGGTAAACAAGCCAGTCGGCTCGTCGCAAGACCAGCCACTTGGCGTAGGCGTACGGGTAATATTGTGCCTACTAATGCGCTAACTGCAAGTTTTCACACGAGGGGCTCCCCCTCCCAAAATGCTCTTACAACCTTCGAGTACAGTCTTAACTCTCTCAGGCAGGGTAGAAAGCGGAACAAAGACGCTGTCCATCGGATAAATCCCCCAATGCATCCTCAAGGGCACCTCCTGAATCACCATCGGCGTTCTCGGGCCTCGGGCCGTCACTCTCCGCGTTGCCGTCGACAGCGTCCGGGCCGTTCACCACGCCGCCTTCATCAGCAACCACGACCACGCCGTCGTTTTCGGTAGTGAATGCCCTGACGAGGGCATCTACGTTGTCTTCCACCCGCCAAGGCCAGTCGGCCCGGATGGCCAGGGGTACCGGGCGATGGCGGCATCGAAGTCAAAGTGGGGATCCATGTTACGAAGATGATCAAGACGCGAGAAAAGCACGCCCAGCAGGGCACGGCTCCTCTCCTCCACCAACCTGCTGGCTCTTGCCCCGATCAAGGCCTCCAACGGCCACCACATCGATGAAGAACTGGAGGTTACCAGCGTAGTTAACCACATGAGGCTCCACAACGGCCGCCTCACAGATGTTGCCCAAGGCCGCGTTAGCTCTTTCCCGGAGCGTGCGGAGCATAGGGCCATGTTCGTGCTCGAGGTCTCGCCGGGCGTATCTCATCCTCGCCCGGCCATGACGCCCACCGGCCCACCCTTTTGACAGAGAAGAAGCACCTCGGCTCTGGAGGAAGTCGGCTCCCTCATGCCGCGCCATATGCCCCGGCAGCGTCCGCCGCTGCGTCACTTTCGTCCGCTTGGCCTCGGGCGGCGGTCCTGCTTTCGCCGACCTTAATCAACTCCAGCCTCTCCTCGAACTTCGCGCTTTCGAGGTTCGAGGCCCGCCGCCACCCGGCGATCAACCTCTTCCAGGACTTCGGGCCTCCAGCGCGGCGGCATCGTCCTCCGCTGCGCCACCAAGCGCTCTCGTCTCCGGCCGCTCAAGGTCACGCAGGCGTGCTCGGCGGCTTCGGCGTCGGTGCCTCCTCACGTCTCGAGCTCCACCTAGTCGATCAAGCCCCTTCATCGACGCAAGGGCCGCCTCACGCAGCTCCACCTGCTGCTCCAGGAATTGCTCGGGCACAGAGCTCCGCGCCCGCTCCTCCGCAGCCTTGCGCCACGGTCAGCCTCCCGGGCCTCCCCCGACGGCTGGAGCTGGCCTCCCGAGAAGCCGCCAATGACACCTCGGCTTTCTCATTGTCGAGGTCACGCTGGTGGCGCTGCAAGGGCAACGGGCCACCTTTCAGCTTGCGCCTCTCTTCAGCTAGGCGTGGGCCCTCGGCTTCAAGGCTAGCGTCCTCGCTGAAGGTCTACACCCAGCTGGCTCCGCTGCATCGGCCGCCCTCCGAAGAAACCCTTGGCGAAGCGCTGGCGCTCCCGGCGCCTTCGAGTACATCTTTCCGTCGTCCCCGCCCAGTGCGTCTGTGAGGCCATGAACCAGCACTCCCCTGCAGGCGGGAGGGATGGCGCCCTCGCGATGGCAGACGCGCCTCGCCGGAAGCCTGCCCGAGCCGCTCATCCTCAAAGGAAGAACGCAGGCCGACCTCAGCGATCGCCGTCCACGACCAATCGAAGAGCCCAAGGCAGGCTGGCTATACCGGGAGGGCAGCGAAGGAGGGTCGCGAGGTGCGCAGAATCATGATGCATCACAGGATGGCTCACCTCTCCAACCGGCCTCACCACGAGGGCAGTGCTGGAGCTCGGGGCACTTGGGGACGGTGGAGAGGGCGAGGCTTGGGGGGATGGCTCCTCAGCCCTCTCCGTCAGCTCGGCAGGAAGGGCCCTGCAGGGCAATGATCAGTTGAAGCAACGGGAAAGTAAGGAACTAAGAAAGGGGAAGGCTTACTCATCAATGGCGAAGTACTTCCTGCGCTTCAATAGGCGGCAAGGGAAATCATCACCTAAGGCCTCCTTTCTCTTTTGGAGAGCCTCGAAGTCCACGCGGAAGCGGCCTAGGAGCTTGGCGCAGGGGTCGGCCTGCGACGAGGAAGAAGCGCCAAAGTGACCGGCATCAGGGGCATCGACCCGGCGCACGCTGCCAGACGCCGCACCAAGAAGGGTGGCCGGGGCCTCAGGGGCCTCTGCCACGGGAGCCGCCGGCCATGACTTTCGCACCTCCAGCCGCGCCATGAGCGGGCCTCAGGGCTGCCACCTCGGGAGTTCCGCATGGCGTCATCGTCTTGATGATCGGCCTCCTCGGCTCCCGGGCCCCTTGTCTCCTAGCTCCACCACTCGAGGAAGGATCGCCACGGGCAACCGGAAGGGCAACCACCTGGCCCAGGTTCTCACGAGGTCCCATGAGGCCTGCGAGCGCAGCCCCATTCGTCAAAGCTGGGCATCCGCTTCACGAAATCACCCTCTTCGAGCAAAGGTACAGCAAAGGCACCCCTTGCCGGATGCTGCCAGGGAAGGATCCTCGGTCGGGATCATGAGAACCTTCCTCAAAGACTTCAGCGTCAGATCTTCCTCCCCGGAGCCTCATGCGGTCTTCACGCCTCAAGGCCCACATCCGCGGGAATGGCGCCGAGAGGGGCAATCGCGGCATAGGAGGAACTCCTTTCACCACCTTGGTAGCAAAGCACGCCGAAGCGCCCTCAAGTTCGCAAAGCGATGCCAGACGAACATGAGCCGGGGGCTCGTGAGCGTCTCCTGGCCCCAACCCGAATTTGGGATAGCGGGTAAGGTCGGCTCCGAAAGTAGGGGACTGGGCACCCCGACATCCACGTACATCCACCGCCATGGAACCTGGGCCGCAGCGGAGGAAGGCTGAAATCAATTCTGAAGCCTGATTACAGTGCGGCAAGGAAACTCACGCACCCCGAGCATTGGGTGGGGTCGCTGAGGTCAAAGAGAAGAAGTGGCGCAGCAAGGCAACTGAAGGAGGAATGCCCATCATCGCCTCGCAGACAAAAGCGAAAACGCCAAGAAGAGCAATGGATTCGGGACCCAAATGCATCATGTGGATCTGGTAATGGGAAAGTACAGCGTTGAAGAAATCAGAAAAGGGGGGAACCGGGGCCCGCCCCACAAAGCGCGCCACAGGAAGCGTATGGCACTACGGGACTTTCCGGTGACTATCCTATCAATGGAGAAGTGAGACGTAGGTTGCAGACCGTCGTCCTCCAAGACTCGTTGAAGATGGTGGCGAGGGCGAGCTGACCTTGTCCAAGCCTTCCGGTTGAGTATGATCGACCGGCCGACAATGCAGGAGCCGTCATGACGGCGAAGCATGAAGGCACAAAGGCTTCAGCTTCTTTCCCTTCTTCTGGCCGCCATGGCGGCAGTGAAGGGGAGGATTCAGATTGATTGGAAGCAGAGGCTGGAGCTCGAGAGGAGGAAGAGCGAGACGCGCGAGTGGCGACAAGAGGGACGATCAGGTGCAATCGCGGGTCCGCTTAGCCGGGCACAAAATAAGGAGGCGTGGGGAAGCAGACGCCCACGCCCAATCAACCGCCACGCTGGCGCCTAAGGCCGCAGTTGTTGGGGCCAAGCGGCGCTCGCAGACTTGCCCCCTTCACTTCTCTGCTAAGCCAAGTCCAGCGCGCCTTTGGGCCTGGGGCTACTTGTCGGCATTCCGAAACGGGGTACCCAGACTTGCTTCGCCACGGCCTGCAGCGTGGCTCAAGGAGTGGCCCAGTACGACCCATCTTCATCAACACAAGCTCAAGACCCTCGCGAGGGGCCAAGCCTCGCGGGGCGGACGACAGAAAGCTTCCTCAGGCACGGCCTCGTCGCCAGTGGCTCGCGAGGAGGCGGAGAGATCAAGGCAGGGTACCTCACGAGGTGCCAGGGACGCAAGCCATGACGATCGAGGGCGCCAGGCGAGGCGCCAGCCAGCGCGATGTCCTCATTTCCCTTTGGTGCAAAGGAGGCAAGCGCAGCCAAAGGGTATCAAGCAAAGGCAACCATTTCGTGCAATAAGACCAAGACCAAGAGAACGGCGGGAAGGAGGTCATCGTGGAGCCCAAGCCTGGCCACCGCCGAGTCTTTGGCGGCCGAGGACCGACTTTAGTCAGGATAAGTGTACCAGATGTTCCCCTTCAAAATGGCCAATTGTTGGCGCCCTTCCCGCTCAGTATTTGGGAAGAGGCCCAGGGCCTCCCACTATAAATAGAGCTAGCCACCACCAAGGCAAGGGGACGAAAGGAGGGGATGAGATAGAACCCTAGCAGAGAGAAAGAGAGGCGACTGAACTCCCCTAGCAGTTCATCGCACCAGCTCAAGAACAGACCCTCGCGAGGCTGTTCTTCCCTTATCTTATTCATCATCAGCCCCAGAGGCAATCCACCACACCACACACTAGAGAGAGGGTATTACACCACAATGGTGGCATGAACGATATAAACCTCGTGTCCCTTTGTGTTGTTCCTTGTGTAGTTTAGATCCTTGCGAGGCTGACGAGACGTAGGTAGGTTGGAGGTGCGATCTCAAGGCACCCCAGAAGTTCGAACCTAGAGGGTCTCACGGAACCCGAAATCCGGCAGATGAAGTTGAAGGTAATATCGACATCCGGGTCGATGTGCGCATACACCTCCACTCTACCATTATGTGAGTTTCTCAACCATATTTATGTCTTGGATATTGTTTATTCAAAAATAGTTGACAACTAATTTCTATTGATGTTTATTTCCATTCAAGCAAACATGTCCCAAGGCTTGGTAGACATGACCTACTACCGTCTCATCTTTGAACCAAACTGCGAGGAGATAAGTCATTATGTTTCATGGCTTGAGGATCTTGATACTATCAAGACAGATTATTTTCTGGACTTCAAAATATTAGTACTCAAAGCGTCGACTCACTAGCGCATGCGTGATTGAACTACGGTCACATGTATTTAGGAAAGATGGTAAGATTTTTTACTATTCGTCCTCGGGCATCTTTTGCATACATTATTTTATAAGCTAAACTTCATTGTTAAGTATGTTACTATTCTGACGATGTTCTTCAATAGGGACTCGATGATAGTTGTGCCTCAATGGATCGAGCATAAAGGTTGCATGACAATGGTTAGCTTTCGGCCAAGACATCCTACATTGCACTTTAGTGCATTTAAGATTTCTCGAAGCGAGCAAGTATTAATAGTCAAAGACTGGAGCAAAATTGTGAATGATCGCAGCAGAGAAGTACTAGGGGGCAGCAATCAGAAGCGCGACCCACAATTAGGAGACAGGTTCATCTGCGTGCTCCAATATGATGAAGCAGGAGTGCTACACATGTTCTATGCTATTTTACCTGAGAGAGAGCAGCAGGAGTGATTAGCTAGCTAGAATGAGTTTGAAGATGATGATGTGCTACACTATGACTATGATGATTAAATAGCTAGTGTTGGTGGTAACGATTATGGTGATTATTATTAGCTAGTGTTGGTGGTGATTAGGTAGCTACACCATGACTATGATGATTAAATAGTGTTGGTGGTAATGACTATGATGATTATTAGCTAGTGTTGTTGGTGATGATATGATGCAAGAGTTTTTATATTAATATGATGATGATGATGATGATGATGAGGATGATGATGGCGATGATGATGATGATGATGAGTTATTATATCATTGGGTGAAAGAACCGCGGGTTAGTTTCAAGTGGATGGATCCTAAGTGACCAATCCATGACTTGGTCACTTGGGATCCATCCACTTGAAACTAATCCGCGGTTCTTTCACCTAGTGATTTAATAACTCATTATAATGTAAAAACAATCTCTAAATTGCTATTGTATGAAAACTTGTATAAAGGTGTATGAATACGACATAAATAAAAAAGAAATAGAAACAAAATAATAGTAGTAGCGCGGGCAGTGGGACGCGCTACTATTTATTACCAGTAGCACCTTTTGCAGGAAGCGCTACTACTAAGTAGATATAGCAATAGCCCGGGTAAACAAACGCTACTGCGAACCTTTAGTCAGAAGCGCCATAGCGATAGCGCATCACCCGTCACCGCTGCTACTGCTAGGCCAAACCCGCACCATCGCTAGCCTTTTACATAATGGTTTTTTCTAAGTCCACCATAAAATCAATTTAACACAAGCCAATCAAGGATAACATGATGTGGACAATCATTAACTAGAATACGATACTGATGGTACGACATCCCGTCAGATCCCTCGGTATGGTTCCTAGCGGGGTTAGAAGAAGCTGGGGCCCGAACTTTGTGCTACTTGTAAACTGTGTTGGGATTGTTGGGAAACGTAGCACGCAATTTCAAAAAAAATCCTACGCTCACGCAAGATATATCTAGGAGATGCATACCAACAAGAGGGGGAGTGTCTCCACGTACCCTCGTAGACCGAAAGCGGAAGCGTTTGACAACATGGTTGATGTAGTCGAACTTCTTCTCGTTCTGACCGATCAAGCACCGAACATACGGCACCTCCGAGTTCTGCACATGTTCAGCTCGATGATGTCCCTCGAACTCTTGATCCAGCAAAGTGTCGAGGTAGAGTTCCATCAGCACGACGGCGTGGTGACAGTGATGGTGAAGTGATCCGCACAGGCCTTCGCCTAAGCACTACGACAATATGACCAGAGGCGTAAATTGTGGAGGGGGACGCCGCACACGGCTAACAATCGTTGGTGTGTTTTCTAGCGGTGTTTTCACACACACACACATATATATATATATATGTATGTATATATATATATGTGTGTGTGTATATATATATATTGGAGGGGAGGAAAGGCAGCCAAGGGGGGGGGCCCAAGTAGGAGGAATCCTACTTGGGCACCTCCCCAATTCGGCCTCCCCCCTTCCATAAGTTCCGGAGGGGGGAGGAAGGAGGAGGGAGAGGGAAGGAAGGGGGAGGCTGAATCCCTCCCCTTCCTTCTCTCTTCCCCTCTTTCCTTCTCCTCCTATTTCGGCCTATATGGGGCGCACCAGCCCCTTAGGGGCTGGTCTGTCCCCCTCTTGGCCCATTTGGCCCATATAGTTGCCGGGGGGTGCCCGAAACCCCTTCCAGTGACCCGATATGTACCCGGTACCCCCAGAACACTTCCGGTGTCCGAATATCATCGTCCTATATATGAATCTTTACATCTCAACCATTTAGATACTCCTTGTCATGTCTGTGGTCTCATCTGGGACTCCGAACAACATTCGGTCCCCAAATCACATAACTCATATAATACAAAATCGTCATCGAACGTTAAGCGTGTGGACCCTATGGGTTCGAGAACTGTCTAGACATGATAGAGACACCTCTCCGGTCAATAACCAACAGCAGAACCTTGATGCTCATATTGCTTCCCACATATTTGATGAACCACAAGTATAGGGGATCTATTATAGTCCTTTCGATAAGTAAGAGTGTCGAACCCAACGAGGAGCAGAAGGAAATGACAAGCGGTTTTCAGCAAGGTATTCTCTGCAAGCAATGAAATTATCGGTAACAAATAGGTTTGTGATAGGATAAATCATAAGAGGTAACAAGTAAATAAAGTAAATAAGGTGCAGCAAGATGGCCCAATCCTTTTTGTAGGAAAGGACAAGCCTGGATGAACTCATATATAAAGCAAAGTGCTCCCGAAGACACATGGGATTTGTTGTCAAGCTAGCTTTCATCATGCTCATATGATTCGCGTTTGTTACTTTGATAATTTAATATGTGGGTGGACCGGTGCTTGGTTGCTGCCCTTCCTTGGACAAGCCTCCAACTTATGATTAACCCCCCTCGCAAGCATCCACAACTACGAAAGAAGTATGAAGGTAAACCTAACCATAGCATGAAACATATGGATCCAAATCAGCCCCTTACGAAGCAACGCATAAACTAGGGTTTAAGCTTCATCACTCTAGCAACCCATCATCTACTTATTACTTCCCAATGCCTTCCCCTAGGCCCAAATAATGGTGAAGTGTCATGTAGTCGACGTTCACATAACACCACTAGAGGAGAGAGAACATACATCTCATCAAAATATTGAACGAATACCAAATTCACATGAGTACTTATAACAAGACTTCTCCCATGTCCTCTGGAACAAACGTAACTACTCACAAAGCATAATCATAATCATAATCAGAGGAGTATTAATTATCATTAAGTATCTGAAAATATAATCTTCCACCGGATAAACCAACTAGCATCAACTACAAGGAGTAATCAACACTACTAGCAACCCACAGGTACCAATCTGAGGTTTTGGGACCAAGGTCGAATACAAGAGATGAACTAGGGTTTGAGAGGAGATGGTGCTGGTGAAGATGTTGATGGAGATTGACCCCCTCTCGATTAGAGGATCGATGGCGATGACGATGGCAACGATTTCCCCCTCCCGGAGGGATGTTTCCCCGGCCAAGCAGCTCGGGCCGAGCCCTAGATTGGTTCTCGCCTGTGTTCCAGCTCGAGGCTGCGCATTAGCCGTCCTGAAAGATTCTTCTTGATTTTTTCTTGCGTGAAAGACACCACATAGCCAAAGATGGGCACCGGAGGCCTGCCAGGGGGCCCACGAGGTCGGGGGGCGCACCCAGGGGGTAGGGCGTGCCCTCCACCCTGGTGGCCGGCTGGTGGCCCCCCTCTGGTACTTTCTTCGCCCAATATTTTTTATATATTCCAAAAACATGCTCCGTGAAGTTTCGGGACTTTTGGAGTTGTGCGAATAGGTCTCTAATATTTGCTCCTTTTCCAAGGTCACGAGAATTCGATTGCTTGGCATTCTCCCTCTTCATGTAAACCTTGTAAAATAAGAGAGAATAGGCATAAGTATTGTGATATAATGTGTAATAACAGCCCATAATGCATTAAGTATCGATATAAAAGCATGATCCAAAAATGGACGTATCAACTCCCCCAAGCTTAGACCTCGCTTGTCCTCAAGCGAAAGCCGATATCGAAAAATATGTCTACATGTTTAGAGATAGAGGTGTCGATAAAAGTAAAATACGGACATGAGGGCATCATGATCATCTTTGGAACATGAACATATATCGTCATATAATTTCTTATGCTAAAGTAACAATTTGTTCACAAGGTAAAGTATGAATCAGAAACTTCATTGTAAACTAACAAACTATGATCTCGATCATTGGAGCAATTGCAATTTATCATACATCGGAAAGAGTCAATTTATAAGAGCTTTTAGCAAGTCCAGATACTCAACTATCATATAATATTTCACAACTTCTAACACTCATGCGATACTTATGGGTTCAAAGTTTCAATCGGACCTGAGAGAAAGACAGGGGGCTTATAGTTTCGCCTCCCAACCTTTTACCTCAAGGGTAATGTCAACAATAATACTTTATGAAAACCTATATCTGAGTGGATATATATATATATATATATATGTGTGTGTGTATGTGTGTGTGTGTGTGTGTGTGTGTGTGTGTATCCGGATCTCTCCAACACATAGAGCTTGCCAAAGGAAAAAGTATAAAAAGGAAAGGTGATGATCACCGTGACTCTTGTATAATGGTAGAAGATAAAAGTAAAAGATAGGCCCTTCGCAGAGGGAAGCGAGAGGTTGTCATGCGCTTTTTATGGTTAGATGCAATAAATCTTAATGCAAAAGAACGTCACTTTATATTGTCACTTGAGATAAAGACCTTTATTATGTAGTCTCTCGCTTTTATTTCTTCCTTAACACAAGTTCGTATAAAGCTTATTTTGTTCACACTAATAGATCATACATATTTAGAGAGAGCAATTTTTATTGCTTGCACCGATGACAACTTACTTGAAGCATCTTACTCAATCCATAGGTAGGTATGGTGGAATCTAATGGCAAAATGGGTTTAGGGATGTCTGGAAGCACAAGTAGTGTCTCTACTTGGTGCAAAGAATTTGGCTAGCATGAGAGGGAAACGCAAGCTCAACATATTGGATGATCCAAAAAAATATAAACTTCGTCTATTAGGATATAAGAGAACATAACCCATTATGTTGTCTTCCTTGTCCAACATCATCTTTTTATCAAGTCATATTTTAATGAGTGCTCACAATTACAAAAGATGTCCAAGATAGTATATTTATATGTGAGGTCTCTCTTTCTTTATTACTTCCTATTAATTACAACAATGACCAAAACTATGTTTGTCAACTCTCAACAACTTTTATTCATCATACTCTTTATATGTGAAGTCATTACTCTCCATAAGATAAATATATGATCTTCTTATTTCTTTTTATTCTTTCTTTTATTTAATTCCCTCAAGATCATAGCAAGAAAGCAAAATCCCTTAAATCAAAACTACTCTCTATTATATATATCTCAAGGACTCGATTACATAGAGGGAGCATAAGGGAAAACTCAAGGCTAGATCATACTAAAACTTTATTCTACTAGATCAAGATATAACCAAAAGGATCGAACTAAGAAAAACGATAAGGATAAAGATGTGATGGTGATACGATACCGAGGCACTCCCCAAGCTTGGCGGGTTGCCAAGGGAGTGCCCATACCCATGTATTTAGATCTCTTTCTTGGGAGATGGTGATGATGGGGTTGTTGATGAAGTAGGCTTGTCATCCATCTTCCAGGGCATAGGCTAACCATCATAGAGGGATGATTGAGTCTCCGGGATCCTCAAATCTGCAGCCAAACTCATCCTCTTGAATCTATATTCATACTCTCAGTTTTGGTTTTGCAGGTCATAGATCTGGGCTTGGAGATGCTCGATTTTCTCATGAAGCTTGAAGATGGTCTCCCCAATGTTCTTGGCATCCAGCTTGTGATTGTTGGTGAACTCCGCGGTCATCATGTGATTAGTGTTGAGTCCATGTTCCACCATCCCTTGGCACTTGAAAACTTGCTGCTCCATTGCTTTGAGTCTTGTCTCCTAATAACCCACAAGTATAGGGGATTGCAACAGTTTTCGAGGGTAGAGTATTCAACCCAAATTTATAGATTCGACACAAGGGGAGCCAAAAATATTTGAAGGTATTAGCAGCTGAGTTGTCAATTCAACCACACCTGGATATTAATTATCTGCAGCAACTAATCAGTAGCAAAGTAGTTTGGTAGTTTTGATAATAGTGACAATGACAAGAAGTAATGATACTTGATGATAGCAGTAATTTGTAGCAAGTGTAACAGTGATGATAGAAATAGTAACGCATAACAAGATCAATATAAATAAATTGTGAGGCATTGGATCGGTGACTTGTTGGATGATATTCATCATGTGACAGTTATAACCTAGGGTGATACGACACTAGCTCCGGTTCATCGATATAATGTAGGCATGTAGTCTCAGTAAATAGTCATCCGTGCTTTATTAAAAGAACTTGCATGACATCTTTTGTCCTACCCTCCCATGGCAGCGGGGTCCATATTGGAAACTAAGGGATATTAAGGCCTCCTTTTAATAGAGAACCGGAACAAAGCATTAACACATGGTGAATACATGAACTCCTCAAACTACGGTCATCACCGAGAGTGGGCCCGATTGTTGTCACTCCGGGGTTGTCGGATCATAACACGTAGTGGGTGACTATAACTTGCAAGATCGGATCTAAAACATAGATATAATGATGATTTCATAAACGGTTCAGATCTGAGTTCATGGCACCCGGGCCCAAAGTGACAAGCATTAAGCATAGCAAAGTCATAGCAACATCAATCTAAGAACATAGTGGATACTACGAATCAGGCCCTAACAAAACTAACTCGATTACATGATGAATCTCATCCAACTCCTCACCGACTAGCGAGCCTATGAAGGAATTACTCACTCCCGGTGGGGAGCATCATGGAATTGGCGATGGAGATTGTTTGGTGATGACGAAGAACGAAGATCCCCCTCTCCGGAGCCCCAAACGGACTCCAGATCTGCCCTCCCGAGGAAGAACAGGGCTTGGCGGCGGCTCCGTCTCGTGGATCGCGATAATTCTTTCTCCCTGATTTTTTCTCCAAAAATAGGAATTTATAGTGTCAGGGTTGAGGTCTGCGGGGCCACCAGGTGGGTACAACCCACCTGGGCGCGCCAGGAGAGGGGGGCGCGCCCTGGTGGGTTGTGCTCACCTGCAGGCCCCTCTCGGTGGGTCTTGGCTCCGATAATTCTCTTTTATTCCATAAAAATCCTCGCAAAGTTTCGTTTTATTCCGAGAACTTTTATTTACGCACAAAACAACACATGGTAGTTCTGCTGAAAACGGCGTCGATCCGGGTTAGTTTCATTCAAATCATGCAAATTAGAGTCCAAAACAAGAGGAAAAGCGTGAGAAAAAAAGTAGATATGTTGGAGACATATCATCTCCATGCTTCCGATCTTCTTTAGCCCTCTACATCGCGGATGTGCAGCACCCCTCACGCATCTCAATGGTTTGAGGGTGTTGCAGCACCTCCGCGGGGTAAGGGTTGATGACCTTCTCGAAAAACTTGTCGTTGGGGGCGCTTGGAGACGTCATGGTGATCTAGATCTATCAGAAAAACAGCTCGAAACAAAACCAGGAGATATTGTCGTGTTACGGTGGTCAAAACCTTCAGGAGATTATATAATGAATTTTTACCAACCAAAAGAAGTATCGTGCAAGAAAACAAAGTTTGGAGGGCACACGAGGTGGCCACAAGGACGGGGGGCGCGCCCTCCACCCTTGTGGTGGCTTCGTGTCTCTTCCGGACTACTTTTAATTTTCCTATTTTTTTAAATATTCAGAAACAGAGAAAATTTATCATTGGAAACGTTTTGGAGTCGGTTTACTAACGTACCACATACCTATTCCTTTTCGAAGTCCGAAACATTCTGGAAAGTGTCCCTTATGTACTCCTCCGGGGTTACGGTATCAATTATATTGGTCTCAACATTTATGGGAGTACCTAAGATATAGTGTTTGAGTCTTTGACCGTTTACCACCTTTGGATTCTTGCCTTCGGCATTGTTGATTTTTATGGCACCGGAATGATAGACCTCCTTGATGATATAAGGGCCTTCCCATTTAGAGAGAAGTTTTCCTGCAAAAAATCTTAAACGAGAGTTGTATAGCAAAACATAATCACCTACATTAAACTCATGATTTTGTATCCTCCTATCATGCCATCTTTAAACTTTTTCTTTAAACAACTTGGCATTCTCATAGGCTTGGGTTCTCCATTCATCAAGTGAGCTAATATCAAATAACCTCTTCTCACCAGCAAGTTTGAAATCATAATTGAGCTCTTTAATAGCCCAATATGCCTTATGTTCTAGCTCAAGAGGCAAGTGACATCCTTTTCCATAAACCATTTTATACGGAGACATACCCATAGGGTTTTTATATGCAGTTCTATAAGCCCATAATGCATCATCAAGTTTCTTAGACCAATTTTTTCTAGATCTATTAACAGTCTTTTGCAAGATTAATTTAATCTCTCTATTGCTCAATTCTACTTGACCACTAGATCGAGGATGATATGGAGATGCAGTTCTATGATTAACATCATACTTAGCAAGCATTTTACGAAATGCACCATGTATAAAATGTGAACCACCATCAGTCATTAAATATCTAGGGACTCCAAACGTCGGAAAAATAAATTCTTTAAGCATCTTAATAGAGGTGTTATGATCAGCACTACTAGTTGGAAGAGCTTCCACCCACTTAGTAACATAATCAATAGCAACTAAAATATGTGTATACCCATTAGAGGAAGGAAAAGGTCCCATATAATCAAAGCCCCAAACATCAAATGGTTCAATAACAAGTGAATAGTTCATTGGCATTTCCTGACATCTGCTAATATTGCCAATTCTTTGACATTGATCACAGGACAAGACAAACTTACGAGCATTCTTAAAGAGAGTGGGCCAATAGAAACCGGATTGCAATACCTTATGTGTAGTTCTATCTCCAGCATGGTGTCCTTCGTAAGACTCAGAGTGGCACTTGTGTAGGATCTGTTCTTGTTCATGCTCAGGTACACAACGTATAATAACACCATCTACTCCTTCTTTATAAAGGTGTGGATTATCCCAAAAGTAATGTCTTAAATCATAGAAAAACTTTTTCTTTTATTTGGTATGTGAAACTAGGTGGTATAAATTTAGCAACAATGTAATTAGCATAATCGGCATACCATGGAGTATTATGAGTATTATGAGAGGCATTTATGACATTCAATTGTTCATCGGAAAGCTATCATCAATAGGTAGTGGGTCATGAAGAACATTTTCTAACCTAGATAAGTTATGCTGAACGGGTTCTCAGCTCCCTTTCTATCAATAATATGCAAAAAAAAATATTGTAGCAAGAGAACCCATCTAATAAGTCTAGGTTTAGCATCTTTTTTTCCATTAGATATTTAATAGCAGCATGATCAATGTGAACAGTTACTTTAGAATCAACAATATAAGGTCTGAACTTATCACATGGAAATGCAAGCGCTAAAAATTCTTTTTCGGTGGTAGCTTAATTTCTCTCAGCACTGTCTACGCTTTTACTAGCATACTGAATAACATTTAATTTATTATCGACTCTTTGTCCTAGAACAACACCTACAGCATAATCACTAGCATCACACATAATTTCAAAGGGTAAATTCCAATCAGGTGGCTGAACAATAGGTGCAGAAATCAAGGCCTTCTTAAGTATTTCAAATGCTTCTACACAATCATCATCAAAAACAAAAGGAACATATTTTTGTAGGAGATTAGTGAGAGGCCTAGAAATTTTAGAGAAGTCTTTAATAAACCTCCTATAGAAACCAGCATGACCAAGAAAACTTCTTATACCTTTGATATCTTTAGGACACGACATCTTTTCAATAGCATCTACTTTAGCTTTATCAACTTCAATACCTCTTTCAGAAATTTTATGACCCAAGACAATACCTTCATTAACCATAAAGTGGCACTTCTCCCAATTCAAGACAAGATTAGTTTCTTCACATCTCTGCAAAACTTCGGTCAAGGTTGCTTAAGCAATTATCAAAAGAAGTTAAAATAGCGGAGAAATCATCCATGAAAACCTCAACAATCTTTTCACAAAAATCAGAGAATATAGCAGTCATACATCTTTGAAAGGTAGCAGGTGCATTGCATAAATAAAAAGGCATACGTCTATAAGTAAAGGTACCGAAAGGGCAAGTAAAAGTGGTTTTTGCTTGATCATCTTTTGACACATGTATTTGAGAGAAACCAGAATAACAATCTAGAAAGCAAAAATG
The DNA here is from genome assembly GCA_021605145.1 of Aegilops bicornis. Lineage (NCBI taxonomy): Eukaryota > Viridiplantae > Streptophyta > Magnoliopsida > Poales > Poaceae > Aegilops > Aegilops bicornis. The sequence goes on from CM038675.1 coordinate 296,429,534, forward strand.
TGTATGTTTGGATAATATTTCTAGCATTTGATCAATAAAAGGTAGAGGGTAATGATCCTTTCTAGTAACTTTATTTAATTTGCGGAAATCAATTACATTCTATAACCTGTAACAATTCTACGAGGAATCAATTCATTCTTATCATTAGGAACAACGGTAATGCCTCCTTCTTAGGGACACAATGAACAGGGCTTACCAATTGAATATCAGCAATAGGATAAATTATACCGCCTCCGTAAGCTTTAGTATTTCATTTCTTACCACTTCTTTCATCTTATGATTTAACCGTCGTTGGTGATCAACAACTGGTTTCGCATCTTTCTCCAATTTAATTTTGTGCTGGCATAGAGTGTGACTAATGCCCTTAAGATCATCAAGAGTATATCCAATAGCGGCATGGTGCTTCTTCAGAGTTTTCAGTAATCTCTTTTCTTCATGCTCTGAAAGGTTAGCACTAATAATAACAGGATATATCTTATTTTCATCAAGATAAGCATATTTCAGAGCATCAAGTAATTGTTTAATCTCAAACACGGGATCTCCCTTAGGTGGAGGAGGATCCCCAAGGATTTGAACAGGTAAATTGTGTTTCAAAATAGTTCCCTTATTAAAGAATACTTCATCTATTTCCCTTCTTTCATTCATAAACATATCATTTCCGTGGTCTAGCAAATATTGTTCTAAAGGATCATTAGGAGGCACGACAATGGAAGCAAGACCAATAATTTCATCTTTACTAGACAATTATTTATCATGGGGTTGTCTACGAAATTTAGAAAAATTAAAATCATGAGATATATCCCCTAAACCAACAGTAACAATATCTTTCTCGCAGTCTATCTTAGCATTAATAGTATTCAAGAAGGGTCTACCTAATATAATGGGACAAAAGTTATCTTGTGGGGAACCAAGAACAAGGAAATCAGTAGGATATTTAATTTTCCCACACAATACTTCAACATCTCTAACAATCCCAATCGGTGATATAGTATCTCTATTGGCAAGCTTAATAGTAACATCAATATCTTCTATCTCAGCAGGTGCAATATCATTCATAATTTCTTTATATAAGGTATAAGGAATTGCACTAACACTAGCACCCACATCACATAAGCCATGATAACAATGATCTCCAATTTTAACAGAAACAATAGGTCTATGTTTATCTTCAGTATCAGGTTTAGCAATCCTAGCAGCTTCATCACAGAAATAAATAACATGCCCATCAATATTATCAACCAAGAGATCTTTAACCATAGCAATACTAGGTTCAACTTTAATTTGTTCAAAGGGTTTGGGTGCTCTAATATTACTTTTGTTAACCACAGTTGAAGCTTTAGCATGATCCTTTATTCTAACAAGGAAAGGTGGTTTCTCAATATAAGCAGTAGGAACAATAGGATCAACTTTATAAGTAATAGTCTCATATTCAACTTTAATAGGTTCCACTACTTTAACTTCAATGGGAGGATGATATTTAAACCACTTCTACTTAGGGAGATCAACATGAGTAGCAAAATATTCACAGAAGGAAACTACTATCTCAGAGTCAAGTCCATATTAAGTGCTAAAATCATGAAAAGCATTGGTATCCATAAAAGATTTAACACAATCGAACTTAAGGTTTATACCTGACTCCTTACCTTCGTCGAGATCCCAATCTTCAGAGTTGCGTTTAATTCTTTCCAATAAATCCCATTTGATTTGAATATCATTCTTCATATAGGAACCAGCACAAGAAGTATCGAGCATGGATCGATCATTATGAGAAAGCCGCGCATAAAAATTCTGAATAATAATTTCTCTTGAGAGCTCATGGTTGGGGTATGAATATAACATTGACTTAAGCCTCCCCCAAGCTTGAGCGATACTTTCTCCTTCACGAGGCCAAAAATTATATATATAATTCCGATCATGATGAACCAGATGCATACGATAAAACTTCTGATGAAATTCCAATTTCAATCGGTTGTAGTTCCATGCTCCAATATCATCCAATAGCCTATACCATGTCAATGCATTACCCTTCAAAGATAAAGGGAATAACTTCTTCTTGACAACATCCCCAGGCATACGTGCAAGCTTAAATAATCCACAAACTTCATCCACATAGATTAGGTGCATATCGGGATGTAATGTTCCATCTCATGTATAAGGATTAGCTAGCAGTTTCTCTATCATACAGAAGGAATTTCATAATAAATATTTTTAGTAGGTGCAGTGGATTGAGGAGCAACAAATTGTGGTTCCGGTCAAGGTGAAGATACCCTGAACAAACCCCTCAAAGGATTATTTTCCATAGTAACAAGTGACAGTAAATTTTAGCACACTATATAAATGTTTCCTTACCAAATTCCACTTACCAAAGGCGCTTCACTCCAAGAACGGCGCGGAAAAGATTATTGATGACCCACAAGTATAGGGGATCTATCGTAGTCCTTTCGATAAGTAAGAGTGTCGAACCAAACGAGGAGTAGAAGGAAATGACAAGCGGTTTTCAGCAAGGTATTCTCTGCAAGCACTGAAATTATCTGCAGTGAATAGGTTTGTGATAAGATAAATCGTAATAGGTAACAAGTAAATAAAGTAACTAAGGTGCAGAAAGATGGCCCAATCTTTTTTGTAGGAAAGGACAAGCCTGGACAAACTCTTATATAAAGCAAAGCGCTCCCGAGGACACATGGGAATTGTTGTCAAGCTAGTTTTCATCATGCTCATATGATTCACGTTAAATTTACTTTGTTAATTTAATATGTGGGTGGACCGGTGCTTGGGTGCTTCCCTTCCTTGGAGAAGCCTCCCACTTATGATTAACCCCTCTCGCAAGCATCCACAACCACAAAAGAAGTATTAGGGTAAACTTAACCATAGCATGAAACATATGGATCCAAATCAGCCCCTCACGGCTAAACGCATAAACTAGGGTTTAAGCTTACACACTCTAGCAACCCATCATCTACTTATTACTTCCCAATGCCTTCCCCTAGGCCCAAATAATGGTGAAGTGTCATGTATTCTATGTTCACATAACACCACTAGAGGATAAAGAACATACATCTCATCAAAATATCGAACGAATACCAAATTCACATGATTACTTATAACAAGACTTCTCCCATGTTCTCAGGAACAAACGTAACTACTCACAAAGCATAATCATAATCATAATCATAATCAGAGGAGTATTAATTATCATTAAGGATCTGAAAATATAATCTTCCACCGGATAAACCAACTAGCATCGACTTCAAGGAGTAATCAACACTACTAGCAACCCAAAGGAACAATCTGAGGTTTTGGGACCAAGATCGAATACAAGAGATGAACTAGGGTTTGAGAGGAGATGGTGCTGGTGAAGATGTTGATGGATATTGACCCCCTCTCGATGAGAGGATCGATGGTGATGACGATGGCGATGATTTCCCCTCCCGGAGGGATGTTTCCCGGCGGAAACAGCTCGCCAGAGCCCTAGATTGGTTCTCGCCTGTGTTCCGCCGAGGCGCGGCGTCATTCCAAAGCTTCTTCTTGATTTTTTTTCCAGGGTGAAAGACACCATATAGCCAAAGATGGGCACCGGAGGCCTGCCAGGAGGCCCACAAGGTCGGGGGGCGCACCCAGGGGGTAGGGCGTGCCCTCCGCCCTGGTGGCTGGCTGGTGGCCCCCCTCTAGTACTTTCTTCACCCAATATTTTTTATATATTCCAAAAACATGCTCCGTGAAGTTTCAGGACTTTTGGAGTTGTGCTGAATAGGTCTCTAATATTTGCTCCTTTTCCAGCTGAGAATTCCAGCTGTCGGCATTCTCCCTCTTCATGTAAACCTTGTAAAATAAGAGAGAATAGGCATAAGTATTGTGATATAATGTGTAATAACAGCCCATAATGCATTAAGTATCGATATAAAAGCATGATGCAAAAATGGACGTATCACGTCCATAACCGAGAAATATTTCCTTGGTCCTCTAAGGGTAATTTTGACCGTTGTCCAGTGATCTACGCCTGGATCACTATTGTACCCCTTTTCCAAACTCATGGCAAAGTACACAATATCTAGGTCTGGTACACAAAGATGGCATACTTTATAGAACCTATGGTTGAGGCATAGGGAATGACTTTCATTCTCTCTCTATCTTATGACGTGGTTGGGCTTTGAGTCCTTACTCAACTTCACACCTTACAATACAAGCAAGAACTCTTTCTTTGGTTGATCCATTTTGAACTCCTTCATAACCTTTTCAAGGTATGTACTCATTGAAAAATCTTATCAAGCGTCTTGATCTATCTTTACCGAGGTCTTTCATTGAAAAATTCTTATTCAAGTAACCTTTATGCTATCCAGAAATTCTATATCATTTCCAATCAACAATATGTCATCCACATATAATATCAGAAATACTACAGAGCTCCCACTCACTTTCTTGTAAATACGAGCTTCACTGTAAGTCTGTATAAAACCATATGCTTTGATCACCTTATCAAAGCATATATCCAACTCCGAGATGCTCGCACCAGTCCATAGATGGATCGCTGAAGCTTGCACACTTTGTTAGCACCCTTAGGATCGGAAAAACCTTCTGGTTGCATCATATACAATTCTTCTTTAAGAAATCCATTAAGAAATGCTGTTTTGACGTCGATTTGCCAAATTTCATAATCATAAAATGCTGCAATTGCTAACCTGATTCGGACAGACTTAAGCATCACTATGGGTGAGAAAGTCTCATTGTAGTCAACTCCTTGAACTTGTCGAAAACCTTTCGCGACAAGTCAAGCTTTGTAGATAGTAACACTACCATCGATTGTCCGTCTTCCTCTTGAAGATACATTTATTCTCAATGGCTTGCCGATCATTGGGCAAGTCCACCAAAGTCCACACTTTGTTCTCATGCATGGATCCTATCTCAGATTTCATGGCCTCAAGCCATCTGTCGGAATCTGTCCTCATCATAGCTTCTTCATAGTTCGTAGGTTCGCCATGGTCTAATAACATGACTTCTAGGACAGGATTACCGTACCACTCCGGTACGGAACGTGCTTTGTTCGACCTACGATATCCAGTGTAACTTGATCCGAAGTTTCATGATCATCATCATTAGCTTCCTCTATAGTTGGTGTAGGCATCACAGGAACGGATTTCACTGATGTGCTACTTTCCAATTCGAGAGAAGGTACAATTACCTCATCAAGTTCTACTTTCCTACCACTCACTTCTTTTGAGAGAAACTCCTTCTCTAGAAAGGTTCCATTCTCGGCAACAAAGATCTTGCCTTCGGATCTGTGGTAGAAGGTGTACCCAATTGTTTCCTTAGGGTATCCTATGAAGATGCACTTCTTCTATTTGGGTTCAAGCTTATCAAATTTGAAGCCTTTTGACATAAGTGTCGCAACCCCACACTTTAAGAAACTTGTACTTTGGTTGTTTGTACGGTGTCGTCTCAACGGATTTAGACGGTGCCCTATTTAATGTGAATGCAACTGTCTCTAATGCATAACCCCGAAATGATAGTGGTAAATCGGTAAGAGACATCATAGATCACACCATATCTAATAAAATGCAGTTATGACGTTCGGACACACCATTATCTTGTGGTGTTCCAGGTGGCGTGAGTTGTGAAACTATTCCACATTGTTTTAAACGAAGGCCAAACTCGTAACTCAAAGATTCGTCTCTGCGATCAGATCGTAGAAACTTTATATTCTTGTTACGATGATTCTCCACTTCACTCTGCAATTCCTTGAACTTTTCAAATGTTTTGGACTTGTGTTTCATTAAGTAGATATACCCATATCTTCTCAAATCATTTGTGAAGGTCAGAAAATAACGATACCCGCCGCGTGCCTCAACACCCATCGGACCGCATACATCGGTATGTATTATTTCCAATAAGTCATTGGGTCTCTCCATTGTTCCGGAGAACGGAGTTTTAGTCATCTTGCCCATGAGGCATGGTTCGCACGTATCAAATGATTCATAATCAAGTGATTCCAAAAATCCATCCGTATGGAGTTTCTTCATGCGCTTTACATCAATATGAACTAAACGGCAGTACCACAAATATGTTGCACTATCATTATCAACTTTGCATCTTTTGGTATCAATATTATGAATATGTGTATCACTACGATCGAGATTCTATAAACCATTTACATTGGGTGTATGACAATATATAGAAGGTTTTATTCATGTAAAAAGAACAACAATTATTATCTGACTTAAATGAATAACCGTATTGCAAGAAACATGATCCAATCATATTTATGCTCAATGCAAACACCAAATAACATTTATTTAGGTCCAACACTAATCCCGAAGGTAGAGGGAGTGTGCGATGGTGATCGTATCAACCTTGGAATTGAAGGAAATATGCCCTAGAGGCAATAATAAAGTTATTATTTTATATTTCCTTATTCATGATAAAGGTTTATTATTCATGCTAGACCGAAAACCTTAATACATGTGTGAATACATAAACAGACACCATGTCCCTAGTGAGCCTCTACTAGACTAGCTCGTTGATCAAAGATGGTTAAGGTTTCCTAACCATTGACATGAGGTTTCATTTGATAACGGGATCATGTCATTAGGAGAATGATGTGACCGACAAGACCCATCAGTTAGCTTAGCATAATGATTGTTCACTTTTATTGCTATTGCTTTCTTCATGTCAAATACATATTCCTTCGACTATGAGATTATGCAACTCCCGGATACCGGAGGAATGCTTTGTGTGCTATCAAACGTCACAACGTAACTGGGTGATTATAAAGATGCTCTAAAGTATCTCCGAAGGTGTTTGTTGAGTTGGCATAGATCGAGATTAGGATTTGTCACTCCGAGTATCGAAGAGGTATCTCCGGGCCCTCTCGGTAATACACATCATAAGCTTGCAAGCAAACGACTAAGGAGTTAGTCACGAGGTGATGTATTACGGAATGAGTAAAGAGACTTGCCGGTAACGAGATTGAACTAGGTATGAAGATACCGACGATCGAATCTCGGGCAAGTAACATACCGGTGGACAAAGGGAATTACGTATGTTATCATAGCGGTTCGACCGGTAAAGATATTCGTAGAATATGTAGGAGCCAATATGGGCATCCAGGTTCTGCTATTGGTTATTGACTACAGAGGTGTCTCGGTCATGTCTACATAGTTCTTGAACCCGTAGGGTCCGCACGCTTAACGTTCGTTGACGATATAGTGTTATATGATTTATATGATTTGGTGACAGAATGTTGTTCGGAGTCCCGGATGAGATCACGGACATGACGAGGAGTCTCGAAATGGTTGAGAGGTAAATATTGATATATACGACAATGGTATTCGGACATTGGAAGTGTTCTGGAGGATACCGGGTACTTATCAGGTCACCAGAAAGGAGTTTCGGGCACCCCCAACAAAGATATGGGCCTTATGGGCCATGTGAGGGAACACACCAGCCCTAGTGCACCCCTATAGAGGCCAGCCCTATGAGGAGGATAAGGAAAGAGGGGAGGGCAAGGAAAGTGGGGATTAGGATTCCTACTTCCTTCCCTCTCCCCCCCCCCTCTTTCCTTCCACCTCGGTTATATATGGCAGGGGGGCGCGCGGCTTGGGAGGGACTCCAAGTAGGATTCCTCCAACTTGGGCGCCTCCTATGGCTGCTCCTCCCTCCCTCCCACCTATATATATATATATATATATATATATATATATATATATATATATATATATATATATATATATATATGAGGAGTATATATGAGGAGGGGCGCCTAACACACATCAGACAATTGCCTAGCCGTGTGTCGCGCCCCCCTCCACCGTTGAAACACTCGGTCATATTTTCGTAGTGCTTAGGTGAAGCCCTGGGAAGATCACTTCACCATCACCGTCACCACGCCATCGTTCTGACAGAACTCATCTACTACCTCGACGTCTTGCTGGATCAAGAAGGTGAGGGATGTCACCGAGCTGAACATGTGCAGAACGCGGAGGTGTCGTGCGTTCGGTACTTGATCAGTTGGAGCATGAAGAAGTTCGACTACATCAACCGTGTTGAGAAACAGTTCCGCTTATGGTCTACGAGGGTACATAGACACACTCTCCCCCTCGTTGCTATGCATCTCCATGGATAGATCATTGCATGTGCGTACAATTTTTTTTGAAATTGCATGCTACGTTTCCCAACAGTGGTATCCGAGCCAGGTCTATGCGTAGATGATATGCATGAGTAGAACACAAAGAGTTGTGGGCGGTGATAGTCATCTTGCTTACTACCAATTTCTTATTTCGATTTGGCGGTATTGTTGGATGAAGTGGCCGGACCAACCTTACATGACCACGTTCATGAGACTGGTTCCACCGATAGACATGCAACTAGTTTTGCAAAAAGGTGGCTGGCGGGTGTTTCTTTCTCCTACTTTAGTTGAATCAAATTTGACTGCGTCCGGTCCTTGTTGAAGGTTAAAACAACAAACTTGATAAATCACCATTGTGGTTTTGACGCGTAGGTAAGAACGGTTCTTGCTAGAAGCCCGTAACAGCCACGTAAAACGTGCAACAACAAAGTAGAGGACGTCTAACTTGTTTTTGCAGGGCATGTTGTGTTGTGATAGGGTCAAGACATGATGTGATATACGTTGTTGTATGAGATGATCATGTTTTGTAAAAGTTATCGACAGCAAGCAGGAGCCTTATGGTTGTCTCTTTATTGTATGAAATGCAAACGCCATGTAATTGCTTTACTTTATCACTATGCATTAGCGATAGTTGTAGAAGCAATAGTTGGCGAGACGACCATGACGCTACGATGGAGATCAAGGTGTCGAGCTAGTGACAATGGAGATCATGACGATGCTTTGGATATGGAGATCAAAAGCACAAGATGATGATGGCCATATCATGTCACATATTTTGATTGCATGTGATATTTATCTTTTATGCATCTTATTTAGCTCAGTACGGCGGTAGCATTATAAGATGATCCCTTAACTAAAATTTCAAGGTATAAGTGGTCTCCCTAAGTATGCACCGTTGTGAAAGTTCGTCATGTTGAGACACCACGTGATGATCAGGTGTGATAGACTCTATGTTCACACACAACGGGTGCATGACAGTTTTCCACATGGGGAATACTCAGGTTAAACTTGACGAGCCTGGCATGTACACACATGGCCTCGGAACACTGGAGACCAAAAGGCCGAACGTGAATCATATAGTAGATATGATCAACATAGAGATGTTCACCATTGATGACTACCCCATCTCACATGATGATCGAACATGGGTTAGTTGATTTGGATCACGTATAACTTAGCTGACTTGAGGGATGTCTATTTAAGTGGGAGTTCTTAAGTAATTTGATTAATTGAACCTAATTTATCATGAACTTAGTCCTGATAGTATTTGCATATCTATGTTGTAAATCAATAGCTCGAGATATAGCTCCTAAATATTTTTGATATGTTCCTAGAGAAAAGTTGAAAGATGATAGTAGCAATGATGTGGACTGGGTCCGTGATCTCGAGGATTATCCTCGTTCTTTGCCGCATGTAAGAATTATGTCCTTGATGCATGATACGTCCATTTTGCATCATGCTTTTATATCGATATTTATCGCGTTATGGACTATTATTACACATTATGTCACAATACTTATGACTATTCTCTCTTAATTTTACAAGGTTTACATAAAGAGGGAGAATGCCGTATTTGGAATTACAGGGCTGGAAAAGGAGCAAATATTAGAGACCTATTCTGCACAACTCCAAAAGTCCCGAAACTCCACGGAATTTATTTTTGGAAATAATAAAAAATCTTGGCGAAGAAAATACGGAGGGGACCCACACCACAGGCACGAGGGTGAGGCGCGCCCTACCCCTCGGGCGCCCCCTTGCCTCGTGAGCCTCCCGGTGGCCCTCCGGTGCCCATCTTCTGCTATATGAAGTCTTTCGTCCGAGGAAAAATCATGAGCAAGCTTTCGGGACGAGACTCCGCCGCCACGAGGCGTAACCAATCTAGGGCTCTGGCGGAGCTGTTCTGCCTGGGACACTTCCCTCCGGGAGGGGGAAATCATCGCCGTCGTAATCACCAACGCTCCTCTCATCAGGAGGGGGCCAATCTCCATCAACATATTCACCAGCACCATCTCCTCTCAAACCCTAGTTCATCTCTTGTATCCAATTCTTGTCTCTAAGTCTGAGATTGGTACTTGTAGGTTGCTAGTAGTGTTGATTACTCCTTGTAGTTGATGCTAGTTGGTTTATTTGGTGGAAGATCATATGTTCAGATCCTATATGCATATTAATACTCCTCTGATTATGAACATGAATACGCTTTGTGAGTAGTTACGTTTGTTCCTGAGGACATGGGAGAAGTCTTGCTATTAGTATTCATGTGAATTTGGTATTCGCTCGATATTTTGATGAGATGTATGTTGTCTCTCCTCTAGTTGTGTTATGTGAGCGTCGACTACATGACACTTCACCATTGTTTGGGCCTGGAGGAGGGCATTGGGAAGTAATAAGTAGATGATGGGTTGCTAGAGTGACAGAGGCTTAAACCCTAGTTTATGCATTGCTTGGTAAGGGGCTGATTTGGATCCATATGTTTCATTCTATGGTTAGGTTTACCTTAATACTTCTTTTGTAGTTGCAGATGCTTGCAATAGGGGTTAATCATAAGTGGGATGCTTGTCCAAGTAAGGACAGCAAGACCCAAGCACCAGTCCACCCACATATCAAATTATCAAAGTAGAAACGCGAATCATATGAACATGATGAAAACTAGCTTGACGATAATTCCCATGTGTCCTCGGGAGCGCTTTTCTCTATATAAGAATTTGTCCAGGCTTGTCCTTTGCTACAAAAAGGATTGGGCCACCTTGCTGCACTTTATTTACTTTTGTTACTCGTTACTCGTTACAAATTATCTTATCACAAAACTATTTGTTACCTATAATTTCAGTGCTTGCAGAGAATACCTTCTTTGAAAACTGCTTATCATTTCATACGCTCCTCGTTGGGTTCGACACTCTTACTTATCGAAAGGACTATGATAGATCCCCTATACTTGTGGGTCATCAATGCACCGCTAGGTGATAAACCTGTTGGAGGAGCACATACAGACGTTATGAATGTTTTGCAAGCTCAATATGATGACTACTTGAGAGTTTAGTGCGCCATGCTTTAAGGCTTAGAACCGGGACTTCAAAAACGTTATGAACACTGTGGAGCATATGAGATGTTCCAAGAGCTGAAATTTGTATTTCAGACTCATGCCCGTGTCGAGAGGTATGAGACCTCTGATAAGTACTTTACCTACAAGATGGAAGGAGAATAGCTCAACCAATGAGCATGTGCTCGTAATGTGCTGGTACTACAATCACTTGAATCAAGTGGGAGTTAAACTTCCAGAAAATATAGTGATTGATAGAGTTCTCTAGTCACTATCACCATGCTACTAGAACTTCGTGATGAACTATAATGTGCAAAGGATAATGGAAAGGATTCCCGAGCTCTTCGCGATGCTGATATCAGCGAAGGTAGAAATCAAGAAAGAGCGTCAAGTGTTGATGGTTAACAATACTACTAGTTTTAAGAAAAAGGTCAAATGAAAAAAGAAAGGGAAATTCAATAAGAATGACAATCAAGTTGCCACTCCCGAGAAGAAGCCCAAAGCTAGACCTAAGCCTGAAACTGAGTGCTTCTACTGCAAAGGGAATGATCACTAGAAGCGGAACTACCCCAAATCATTGTGCGGATAAGAAGGATGGCAAAGTGAACAAAGGTATATTTGATATACATGATATTGATGTGTACTTTACTAGTGTTCATAAAGTAACCCGAGGTATTTGATACCAGATTCAGGTTGCTAAGATTAGTAACTCAAAGCAGGAGTTGCAAAATGAGCGAGAGACTAGTTAAGAGGCGAGGTGACGATGTGTGTTGGAAGTGAATCCAAGGTTGATAAGATCACCATCGCACACTCCCTCTACCTTCGGGATTAGTGCTGGACCTAAATAAATGTTATTTGGTGTTTGCGTTGAGCATGAATATGATTGGTTCATGTTTATTGCGGTACGGTTATTCATTTAAGTCAGAGAATAATTGTTGTTCTGTTTACATGAATAAAACCTTATATGGTCATACACCCAATGTCAATGGTTTATTGAATCTCGATCTTAGTGATACACATATTCATAATATTGATGCCAAAAAGATGCAAAGTTGATAATGATAGTGCAACATATTTGTGGCACTGCCGTTTAGGTCATATTGGTGTAAAGTGCATGAAGAAACTCCATGCAAATGGGCTTTTGGAATCACTTGATTATGAATCATTTGATACTTGTGAACCATGCCTCATGGGCAAGATGACAAAAACTCCGTTCTCCGGAAAAATGGAGCAAGCCACCGACTTATTGGAAATAATACATACTGATGTATGCGGTCCAATGAGTGTTGAGGGTCGCGGCGGGTATCGTTATTTTCTGACCTTCATAGATGATTTGAGCAGATATCGGTATATCTACTTGATGAAACACAAGTCTGAAACATTTGAAAAGTTCAAAGAATTTCAGAGTGAAGTGGAGAATCATTGTAACAAGAAAATAAAGTTTCTACGATCTGATCGCGAAGGCAAATAGTTGAGTTACGAGTTTGGCCTTCATTTAAAACAATGTGGAATAGTTTCACAACTCACGCCACCTGGAACACCACAACGTAATGGTGTGTCCAAGCGTAAATGTAGTACTTTATTAGATATGGTGCGATCTATGATGTCTCGTACCGATTTACCACTATTATTTTGGGGTTATGCATTAGAGACAGCTGCATTCACTTTAAATAGGGCACCGTCTAAATCCGTTGAGACAATGCCGTATGAACTGTGGTTTGGCAAGAAACCTAAGCTATCATTTCTTAAAGTGTGGGTTGCACACTTATGTCAAAAGGCTTCAGCCCGATAAGCTCGAACCCAAATCGGAGAAGTGTGTGTTCATAGGATACCCTAAGAAACAATTGGGTACACCTTCTACCACAAACTCGAAGGCAAGATATTTGTTGCCAAGAGTGGAAACTTTCTAGAGAAGGAGTTTCTCTCAAAAGAAGTGAGTGGGAGGAAAGTTGAACTTGATGAGGTAATTGTACGTTCTCTCGAACTGGAAAGTAGCTCATCACAGAAAACCGTTCCCGTGATGCCTACACCAACTAGAGAGGAAGCTAATGATAATGATCATAAAACTTCAGATCAAGTTACTACCGAACCTCGTAGGTCAAATAGAGCACGTTCCGTACCAGAGTGGTACGGTAATCCTATCCTAGAAGTCATGTTATTAGACCATGGCGAACCTACGAACTATGAAGAAGCTATGATGAGCCCAGATTCCGACAGATGGCTTGAGGCCATAAAATCTGAGATAGGATCCATGTATGAGAACAAAGTGTGGACTTTGGTGGATTTTCCCGATGATCGGCAAGTCATAGAGAATAAATGGATCTTCAAGAAGAGGATGGACGCTGATGGTAATGTTACTGTCTACAAAGCTCGACTTGTCTCAAAAGGTTTTCAACAAGTTCAAGGAGTTGACTACGATGAAACTTTCTCACCCGTAGCGATGCTTAAGTCTGTCCGAATCATGTTAGCAATTGCCACATTTTACTATTATGAAATCATGCAAATGGACGTCAAAACTGCATTCCTTAATGGATATCTTCAAGAAGAGTTGTATATGATGCAATTAGAAGATTTTGTCGATCCTAAAGGTGCTAACTAAGTATGCAAGCTGCAGCGATCCATCTATGGACTGGTGCAAGCATCTCGGAGTTGGAATATACGCTTTGATGAGGTAATCAAAGCATATGGTTTTATACAGACTTACGGTGAAGCTTGTATTTACGGTGAAGCCTGCATTTCTAATATTATATGTAGATGACATACTGTTGATTGGAAATGATATAGAATTTCTGGAAAGCATAAAAGCATACTTGAATAAGAGTTTATTTTTCAATGAAAGACCTTGGTGAAGCTGATTATATATTGGGCATCAAGATCTATAGAGATAGATCAAGATTCTTAATAGGACTTTCACAAAGCACATACCTTGACAATGTTTTGAAGAAGTTCAAAATGGATTAGTCAAAGAAAGGGTTCTGCACTGTGTTACAAGGTGTGAAGTTGAGTAAGACTCAAAACCGACCACGGCGGAGAAGATGAGAGAGAATGAAAGTCATTCCCTATGCCTCGACCATAGGTTCTATAAAAAGTATGTCATGCTATATACCAGACCTATTGTGTACCTTGCCATGAGTTTGGCAAGGGGGTACAATAGTGATCGCGGTCAAAATTATCCTTAGGTACCTAAAGAGGACTAAGGAAATGTTTCTCGGTTATGGAGGTGACAAAGAGTTCGTCGTAAAAGGTTATGTCGATGCAAGCTTTGACACTGATTCGGATGACTCTGTGTCTCAATCTGGATACATATTGAAAGTGGGAGCAATTTGCTAGAGTCGCTCCGTGCAAAGCATTGTAGACATAGAAATTTGCAAAATACATACGGATCTGAATATGGCAGACCCGTTGACTAAACCTCTCTCACAAGCAAAACATGATCACACCTTAGTACTCTTTGGGTGTTAATCACATGGTGATGTGAACTAGATTATTGACTCTAGTAAAACCTTTGGGTGTTGGTCACATGGCGATGTGAACTATGGGTGTTAATCACATGGAGATGTGAACTATTGGTGTTAACCACATGGCAATATGAACTAGATTATTGACTCTAGTGCAAGTGGGAGGCTGAAGGAAATATGCCTAGAGGCAATAATAAAGTTGTTATTTTATATTTCCTTATTCATGATAAAGGTTTATTATTCATGCTAGAATTGTATTGATCGGAAACCTTAATACATGTGTGAATACATAAACAAACACCATGTCCCTAGTGAGCCTCTACTAGACTAGCTCGTTGATCAAAGATGGTTAAGATCTCTAACCATTGACATGAGTTGTCATTTGATAATGGGATCACATCATTAGGAGAATGATGTGATGGAAAAGACCCATCCATTAGCTTAGCATAATGATGGTTCAGTTTTATTGCTATTGCTTTCTTCATGTCAAATACATATTCCTTCGACTATGAGATTATGCAACTCCCGGATCTGGGAGGAATGCCTTGTGTGCTATCAAACATCACAACGTAACTGGGTGATTATAAAGATGTTCTACAGGTATCTCCGAAGGTGTTTGTTGAGTTGGCATAGATCGAGATTAGGATTTGTCACTTCGAGTATCGAAGAGGTATCTCCGGGCCCTCTCGGTAATACACATCATAAGCTTGCAAGCAAACGACTAAGGAGTTAGTCACGAGGTCATGTATTATGGAACGAGTAAAGAGACTTGCCGGTAATGAGATTGAACTAGGTATGAAGATACCGACGATCGAATCTCGGGCAAGTAACATACCGATGGACAAAGGGAATTACGTATGTTGTCATAACGGTTCGACCGATAAAGATCTTCGTAGAATATGTAGGAGCCAATATGGGCATCTAGGTTCTGCTATTGGTTATTGACTAGAGAGGTGTCTCGGTCATGTCTACATAGTTCTTGAACCTGTAGGGTCCGCACGCTTAACGTTCGTTGACGATATAGTGTTATATGAGTTATATGATTTGGTGTCAGAATGTTGTTTGGAGTCCCGGATGAGATCACGGACATGACGAGGAGTCTCTAAATGGTTGAGATGTAAATATTGATATATAGGATAATGGTATTCGGAGACTGGAAATGTTCTGGAGGGTACCGGTACTTGTCAGTCCTTAGGAAAGGAGTTTGGGCACCAGCAAGAGATATGGGCCTTATGGGCCAAGTGAGGGAACACACCAGCCCTGTTGCGCCCCCATAGAGGCCAGCCCTATGAGGAGCATAAGGAAAGAGGGGAGGGCAAGGAAAGTGGGGATTAGGATTCCTACTTCCTTCCCTCTCCCCCCTCTTTCCTTCCACCTTGGTTATATATGGCAGGCTGCGGCTTGGGAGGGACTCCAAGTAGGATTCCTCGTGCTTGGGCGCCTCCTATGGCTGCTCCTCCCTCCCTCCCAATTGTGAGGGATTGAAAGTATGTCTAGAGGGGGTGATTAGACTACTTGACCAAATAAAACTTATCCTTTTCCCAATTTTAGTTCTTGGCAGATTTTAGCAACTTTGGACAAGTCAAGCAATCTTAACACAATTCAAGCAAGCATGCAAAGAGTATATGAGCAGCGGAAAGTAAAGCATGCAACTTGCAAGAATTTAAAGGGAAGGGTTTGGAGGGTTCAAACGCAATAGGAGACACGGATGTTTTTGTCGTGGTTCCGATAGGTGGTGCTATCGTACATCCACGTTGATGGAGACTTCAACCCATGAAGGGTAACAGCTGCGCGATTCCACGGAGGGCTCCACTCACGAAGGGTCTACGAAGAAGCAACCTTGTCTATCCCACCATGGCCATCGCCCATGAAGGACTTGCTTCACTAGCGGTAGATCTTCACGAAGTAGGCGATCTCCTTGCCCTTACAAACTCCTTGATTCAACTCCACAATCTTGTCGGAGGCTGCAAGTGACACCTAGCCAATATATGAGACACCACTCTCCAAGAAGTAACAAATGGTGTGTTGATGATGAACTCCTTGCTCTTGTGCTTCAAATGATAGTCTCCCAACACTCAACTCTCTCTCACAGGATATGGATTTGGTGGAAAGAAGATTTGAGTGGAAAGCAACTTGGGGAAGGCTAGAGATCAAGATTCATATGGTAGGAATGGAATATCTTGGCCTCAACACAAGTGTAGGTGGTTCTCTCTCATAAAAGGTAAGTTGGAAGTGTAGGTTCGTTCTGATGGCTCTCTCCCCGAATGAAGAGGAGGTGGAGGGGTATATATAGCCTCCACACAAAATCTAACCATTACACACAACTTGCCAATCTCGGTGGGACCGAATTGATAAACTCGGTCGGACCGATTCAACAAATCTAGTGATCGTTAGGATTTTCGGTGGGACCGACATGCAACCTTTCGGTAGGACCGATATGGTTAGGGTTAGGGCATAACGTAATCTCGGTGAGACCGATTACACAAACTTCGGTGAGACCGATTTTGGTAACAAGCTAACGGAGAGTTGGTCGGAGTAAACTCGGTGGGACCGATTGGCTCATTTCGGTGAGACCGAAATGTTACGAAAGGAAACAAAGAGTTTACATTGCAATCTCGGTGGGACCAGTTAAACTCATCTCGGTGGGACCGAAGCGTTTGAAGGGAAACAGAGAGATTACAATCCCATCTCGGTGAGACTGAGATCCCTATTGGTGAGACCGATTCGCCTAGGGTTTGTGGCAGTGGCTATGACATGTGAACTCGGTGGCGCCGGATAGAAAGAATTGGTGGGGCCGAGTTTGTCTTTTGGTTTAGGTCATATGTGGATGTGAGAAAGTAGTTGAGGGCTTTGGAGCATATCACTAAGCATTTTGAGCAAGAGCCTCATTAAGCAACACCTCATCCCTCCTTGATAGTATTGGCTTTTCCTATAGACTCAATGTGATCTTGGATCACTAAAATAGAAAATGTAGAGTCTTGAGCTTTGAGCTTGAGCCAATCCTTTTGTCCTTAGCATTTTGAGGGGTCCACTTTCCTCATCCATGCCATGCCAATCATTGAGCTTTCCTGAAATATTAATCTTGAAATAGCATTAGCTCAATGAGCTATATGTTGTTAGGAATTACCAAAACCACCTAGGGATAGTTGCACTTTCAATCTCCCCCTTTTTGGTAATTGATGACAAAATATAGATCAAAGCTTCGACAAATGATAATAAGAGTGAAAAACATTGTCGCTTTGAGAAGTATGTGAAAAGCAAGAGCTCTCCTAAATTTGTGCATAGTTTAAGATTTGCTTTGGACTGCAAATGCACAATGAGTTAGGATCATGGGTTACCCTTCCATGTCACATACATCTTGGTGGAGGCGCTCAAAATGATAATAATTAAATACATGCACTCATCACCAAGCAAAGTGAATGATCATATGGGGATATAAAGGATAATGTCATCCAACAAGCATTAAGGTAGCATATGATCAAACACATGATCATCCAAGTATCATACAAAAGCATAAAGTATCTCAAACAAGCAAATAACAAAGTTCAACCACCAAAAAAGCAAGAGAGAACAAAGAGCAACACTCTCTCTCGTAGCCTATGATCTATACATCTTCTCCCCCTTTGGCAACAAGTTACCAAAAAGTTCATAAAAAATGCATAGTGCTAGATCAACTCTCAGGCTTGGTCTTCAGGTGGTGGTGTAGATAAAACTCCAAGGACGAAGGCATCAGTTGATGTAGATGGAGCTAGTGGAGTGGGTCTTTGGAGCTGGTGGCACTGAAGTTGTAGCTGGTGCAGATGAAGTTGCTCTGGTGTCAGTAACTGGCATTGCAGCAGATCTCTGTCCTCTGGGCACTCTAGCAAAAGCATCAGTTGTAGACTTGCCCTTCTTCTCCTGCACTTCATCCTGAAGTTGCTCAACAACTGATTGTATCTCAGTGACCTTCACATCTAAATCATAGAACTTCTGCTCCATGATCCTCTCCAAGCTCTCCTGGTTTTGAGTCAGGGTGGCCAATCCCTTCTCAATCCTCGAGTGGAGGCAATCAAGTAGCCAAGATGATCTTGCTTGCTCTTGAGAAGATCTTGAGATGCCTCATCAATGGTTGGCATCTTTGCAGCCTTTTCGATCCTTGCCTTATCCCTCGTGGCTTGAGCTTGCACGTAAGATGGTTCATTCTCATCCATTACCACAGTGTTGTCCTCAAATTCTGGGTAGATGGGCATATGTTCCTTGTCCAAAAGATATGTGCCAGTGCCCATCTTGGAGTTGATTAGCTCCTGGATCTATGGGGCATACCCACAACTTCTCTTCAGATCTGCAGTTGTTCTCTTTATAGTTTCCACAATTAGGCTCATAACCTTGAACTTCTGTGGGACATCAAATATGTGCAGCAAGTTGATAGCATGTCCTCTGATCATCTTGTGATCACCTGACTTGGGAAGAAGTGTGTGCCTCGAATCCAATTGATTGTAGGCAGACCGGACAACAAATAGTGTCTGAGATCCAAACTTATGTGTGTCCAAAGCATCATCAGGGATCTCTTTGTACAAATTTGCCATAGAGTTGTGGTGTTTCTTCTTCTTACCAAAACCACCTAGGGATAGTTGCACTTTCACCCACCTATATATTTGAGGAGGGGGGTTCCTAACACACAACAGACAATTGCCTAGCCGTGCACTACTAGGGAAAACCTTATACACAAAGGTATAGCAATAGCGCTGGTTAAAACAGAGTGCTACTGCTACTTGGTAGTAGCGCATTTCCACAAAGCGCGCTACAGCTATAGTTATAGTAGTAGCGCATCTACTGGAAAAAGCGCTACCACTATAATTCCCACCATGTTGGCGGTAGGCTAGGAATAGTAGTAGCAATGCCACAGAAAGCGCGCTACCACTAGGTGCGTTGTAGCAGCGCGTTTCCTGCTTAGAGCGCTACTGCTAAAAAAGAAAAGGAAATGAAAAAGAAATAGAAAAGTAAATGAAAATGAAAGAAGTAGAAAAAAGAGAAATGAAAAAATGAAAATGTAAAGATAAACAAAAGAAAGAGAAAAATAAAGGAGAAAGGCATAGCAGCAGCGCTTGTTTCCACAAAGCGATATAGTTAATCTAGCAGTAGCGCATTCTATAAGCCCGCGCTATAGCTACTTCCTTAGATAAAAGGAAAAGAAAAAGGAAAATAAATAACTGCTTCCTATAGCAGTAGCGCGTTTTGGTAGAAAGCGCTATAGCTAACTTAGCTATAGCGCGTTTTCCAACCAGTGCTACTGCTATTTTGACTTAACCCCGCGCGGGCTCAAAATTTTGCTAAGTCCTTCCCCCAATTTCCCATCCATCTCCTCCACCTTGCGCCTCTCCCTCGCCCTGCTCCCTCATGTGACCGCCACCGAACCATCGCCCTCGGCCTTCTGCCTCCCTCGCCCATACGACTTCCCTTATGCTGCTCCTCGCCCTGCCTCCCTACGCCATCCTTGCCTCCATCACATCAGCAGAGCCATGCGCCCTACATACTTGTCTCCATTCTTGAGCTCCTCCCATACCGTCTCTTCCCTCTCTGTAAGCCCCCACCCTCTTCTCTCTCTTTTAGTTCTTCACCTTATGTTAATTAGTAGTAGTAGTAGTAGTAGTAGTAGTAGTAGTAGTAGTAGTAGTAGTAGTAGTAGTAGTAGTAGTAGTAGTAGTAGTAGTAGTAGTAGAAGTAGTAGTAGTAGTAGTAGTAGTAGTAGTAGTAGTAGTAGTAGTAGTAGTAGTAGTAGTAGTAGTAGTAGTAGTAGTAGTAGTAGTAGTAGTAGTAGTAGTAGTAGTAGTAGTAGTAGTAGTGGTGGTAGTGGTGGTGGTAGTAGTAGTAGTAGTAGTAGTAGTAGTAGTAGTAGTAGTAGTAGATGTTAATTAGTAGTAGGGTTCATAGATAATATTTTTAGTAGTAGTAGTAGATGTTAATTAGTAGTAGTGGTGGTACTAGTTAACTAGGGCGGTAGGGTTAATAGTAGATGTTTTTAGTTAGTGTAATAACAGATGTTAAGTAGTAGATAATGTAGATGTTAATTAGTTCGGTAGGGTTTAGTTTTTGAATTGAGTTTGTTTAACTAGATGTCAATTAGGGCAGTAGGGTTTAGTTTAGAGTAAAATTTAGTTCATTAGTTAAATAAATATAATTTTAGGAAAAAATTGTATATGCTTAACTAGAGGCAGTAGGGTTAGGGTTGTAGTGTTTAATTACAAATGTTAGGAAAGTAAGGTTTAACTAGATGTTAATTAGGGTAGTAGGATTTAGTTTAGAGAAAAAATCAATATAAAAATATAAATTTCTATTAGTCTTTTGCCAAAGTCCCAGTAGGTTCTTAAATTTTAGTGAATTTTTATTAGGACAAAAATTTAGGACATAATTTGAGTTCTAGGTTCATAATTTTTATTAGGACGGAAATTGAGTTCTAGGGTTCTTAATTTTTATTAGGACATAGATATGTAAAGGTTCTAGGTTTCTTGGGTTCATCCATCTAGATTTGGTTTTTGAATTGAGTTTGAGAGAGCATGAGCTTTGTGTAGATTTTCTTGAAGTGTCAAACACTAGGAGATGCAAATTTGAAGTGGTCATGTTATATGCAAATTCCTCAATAGTGTTTGCTCATGTTTATCTCTGTTGTAGTTGCTCATGTACATGTTCTTAAGTGGTCTGTTATATGCAACATCGAAGTGGTTCGATTGTGCCCAAGTGACCTTTGGTTGTTTCAGGGAATGAAGCCGAGTGGCCTATGTTTTGCCGGAATGTTGATTCATTTCCATTCCGGCGAATTTTAGGTGCTCGATTTGTCCACTTTTTAGCAAAGGTCATGCCGAAATTTTCCGTGAATTTCGGCATGACTTGTGCTACGAACTAGGGCATATCGAGTGCCTGGGATTTGCCCATACCAGGGAAGGAATCAACGTTCTGCAAAACATAGGCCTTTATGTCATTATTCATTTTATTAGGTCTAGAATTAATTGACTAGATTTAATCATAGGAAACATGGCTAACAACGATGAAGGACAGGTTACGGTGATTGCGACAATGTCTACACAGCGTGCGCATTTAATATTTGAACCTTGTCGACGAGCAATGGTTGTTGCTTCTTTGGGCCCACCTATCACATCCGAGAACCCGACCGCCGAGGCTGGCAGCTACATATGTTGTGTTGCTTCCAGCTATAAATCAATTGGGCGAGCAAAATCCAAATAAAGATGCAACAGACTTTCCCTTGCCAACTTCTTGAGGAGCAGCTCGACTAGCGTTGCACCAAGACTTTGCTCCCTTTTGCTCAGACTTTGCTCCCACACTGGGTCCTGCACGGCCCCGCACCAGCCTCCTGCACGGCTCAAGACTGCTCATAGCAGCCCGTCCTCCGTCTTGGACGTGCTCGGCGGTGCTTCATCTTTGGCTGAGCTTGACGCCCTCATGGTACCTGTCACACCGGCCCTCTTCAATAAATGTATAATCTCCTGTTTCCGTTGCCTTTCGGATGTCTCATGTTGCAGACATGTCTTTGCAGGCCGGCGTAACCCCATGCACCATATTGTGCACCATCAGCAGCCAGAAGGTTGACGTGGGGAAGGCGAGATAATGAAGCGAAGGAACAATTGTTCCACAGCCGGCGATCCCCAGCGTCTTCAAGGTTTACGTGGCGATGTCAAACCAGGCCCACGAGAATTTGGCTCCTCTGGTACTACTAGGGGAGATGTCGTGAGACCCTGCGGCTTGGCGAGTGCAAGAGGTGGGTCCTATTGTGGCCAAAGAGTATGCCGCCGCTGAGGCGGGCAGGAGCACACCCACAACCACGCAGCCTCGGCAAGGTATGAACATCAACACCCACCTACCCAATTAGCGACACACAATTGCCGTGCCGGGTGATAGCGGACGGGGTGAGGAAGAGGCTCCGTTAGTCGCTGATGATGTCACTGCCGTCGAAGAAGTAATGCATGATATCGATGCCATAGATGAGGATGAGGATGATGATAACACTACAGTATCTCAATACTGGCGCCTATGACGAGGGAGGATTGATGGCTCAGTAGTATGAGTACTCAGGGTTTGAGCGTCATGAGTCGGTGCCTGAATTGCCGCCTCCGGAGGTAGAATGTATTATAGACGACCTTCAAGTACCAAAGAAGCATAGGAAGAGAGCAAGGAAATGCAACAATAAAGCTGCTGCTATGATCCAGCCGCCTCTGCAGCCTCGGGTTCAAGACCGTATACCTGTCATGGGTGCGGCGAAATACCATATCGATGAACCAATCCTACCTAAGGCAATGGTAGAGGCCATACATGGCGATCTAAGGAGACTTCATGACGATGTGCTGCGAGAGAGAGAAAAGCCCTAATCGCCTCGGAAAATCCAGGATACCCACTCTATGTGGTTAGCGTGTCATGATAAAGGTTATGCGTAAACACATTCCCTTGAGAAGTCCTTCCTTGATTCGATTACATCTTGACATGTTTCACTTGAAAAGATGGATTTCGTTTTCCGCCTTTTTGCCTTGTACATGAACTACATCATCGGGGTTGAGCAGATACCTTATATACGTATCGTGACCCGTATTTCATGCACAAGGGCTTCTTGGCGATCTGCCACTTGAGCACCGTGAATACATGAGGACTACATTATTGATTTCATGGTGCCAATAAGGACAAGGAGGCGATTCTCGTGCCTTATCATCCCATGTAAGTCATCCATGGCGGATATCCTTCCTTCGATTTCAATCATTCATTTTACGGTGGAGGCTAATTAATTTGAGGTGTACTTATTTTGCTGAGCCACGGTAGCGTGTCCTCATCATCCTTTACCCTCGATTCTCCCACGCTCTTTACTATGACTCATCAAAGAACATGAACAAAAAGGATTACACCCATATCAAGTCTGTTCTCGACAGTGCTATGTTTTTCTACGGCGTACGGGGTGGAGAGATCAAGACAAAGAAGGCAAGGAACGGCAGGCCCGCTTGACCCATAAGACCGACTTCTCAAGCCACTGTTGCCCTCGACCGCGCCTGCGCCGCCAACGAGCTACCTACGCCGACTTTGATGCCCCAAGGCCGCTGAACCTCACCGCCGCCCAAGCCGCTTCGCGGATCTCCTCCCCATCGTCGCTCGTCCCCATCCTCCTCCTCATTTGGGCGCCATCGAGCCACGCCGCCCTACACGCCGAACATGAGCACCGCCCGTGCTCCCTCTCCCCCGTGCGAGCAGCGTCGCGCTCGTCATGGCCCCTACTCGGCGTCCTTGCCTCATGGCCTTTCGCGCTTCGTCATACTCGCTCATGACCGCCTTGCCCGGCGCCCGTCGCCAGCGCCTACACGCTGCGCCCGAGGCCACCCGTGCACCACGTCGCTTCGCTTCGCCTTGAGCACGCACCTGTTGCTTGCTTCCGGCCAATCTTGCGCCCGTGACCGCTTCGTCGTTGGCGCCCGGCTGCCTGCCGCCCGCCCTGCTTCTGCTCCACGCGGTGTGCCGCCTGGACCCCCCTGCTCCCTACGGCTGCCTGCCTTAGCCGCGGCGCCAACCGCGCCAATAGCCTCGCTGAGCTTGATGCGGGCTTTCCGCCCGATTAGGCGCCAGCGCCGTTACCGCTAAGCGCCCGGCGCCGTTAAAAGCTCTCGAGAATCAGGCGATCGGGCCCCACACCGAGAAGAAAAAATGTATTAAATAAATAAATAGATAAAATTATTAATTAATTAATTAATGAACTAATTAAATTAATTAATCTAGGTTAATTAACCTAACTTAATTAGCCTACTAATTAAGCTACTTAACTGTTAATTAGTTAAGAGCTAATGACAGATGGAGCCCACGTCTCATTTAGTCGGTCAACAATCAATGTTGACCGCTGACGTCACGCTGACGCCATACATCTTGATCACGATAATGAATTTTGTTTTGTTAAATCTGTTAGTACCAGAAAATGTTTAAATCCTTTTTAAAACATAGAAAATAAACCGTAGCTCGGATGAAAATGTTTTCTACATGAAAGTTGCTCCGAACAATGAGACGAATCCGGATACGCAGCCCGTTCGTCCGCCACACATCCCTAGCATAGTGATAACCCACAAGTGTGGGGGATCGCAACAGCTTTTGAGGGTAGAATATTCAACCCAAATTTATTGATTCGACACAAGGGAGCCAAAGAATATTCTCAAGTATTAGCTTGGCCAGGTTGTCAATTCAGCCACACTGGATAACCTAATATACGCAACAAAGTATTTAGTAGCAAATTAATATGATAGTAGTGGTAGCGGTAACAAAATGTGAAGCAAAAGTAATATTTTTGGTATTTTGTAGTGATTGTATGTGATAGCGGAAAAGTAAATAAGCGAGAACGATTATATGGAAAACTTCGTAGGCATTGGATCGGTGATGGATAATTATGCGGATCACGATCCATCTTATATGATCATAACATGGGGTGACACGGAACTAGCTCCAATTCATCAATGTAATGTAGGCACGTATTCCGAATATAGTCATATGTCCTTATGGAAAAGAACTTGCATGACATCTTTTGTCCTACCCTCCCGTGGCGTGAGGGGTCCTAATGGAAACTAAGGGATATTAAGGCCTCCTTTTAATAGAGAACCGGAACAAAGCATTAGCACTTAGTGAATACATGAACTCCTCAAACTATGGTCATCACGGGAGTGGTCGATTATTGTCACTTGGGTTGCGGGATCATAACACATAGTAGGTGACTATAGACTTGCAAGATAGGATCAAGAACTCACATATATTCATGAAAACATAATAGGTTCAGATCTGAAATCATGGCACTCGGACCCTAGTGACAAGCATTAAGCATAGCAAAGTCATAGCAACATCAATCTCAGAACATAGTGGATACTAGGGATCAAAGCCTAACAAAACTAACTCGATTACATGATAAATCTCATCCAACCCATACATCTTTGTCCGGCAAGCCTACGATGGAGTTACTCACGCCTGACGGTGAGCATCATGAAATTGGTGATGGAGGATGGTTGATGATGACGACGGCGACGAATCCCCTCTCCGGAGCCCGAGCGGACTCCAGATCAGCCCTCCCGAGAGGTTTTAGGGCTTGGCGGCGGCTCACGTGTCGTAAGCGTGATGATTTCTTCTCCTCGATTTTTTTCTCCCGAAAGCAAATATATAGAGTTGGAGTTGGCGTCGGAGGAGCTCACGAGGGCCCACGAGGTGAGGCGGCGCCCTAGGCGGGCGCCCCCACCCTCGTGGACAGGTGTGGGCCCCTAGTCTTCATCTTTGGCGAGGATTTATTATTATTTTTAACTAGACGATCCGTGGAGTTTTAGGTCATTCCGAGAACTTTTGTTTCTGCACATAAATAACACCATAGAAAGTCTGCTGAAAACAACGTCAGTCCGGGGTTAGTTCCATTCAAATCATGCAAGTTAGAGTCCAAAACAAGGGCAAAAGTGGTTGGAAAAGTAGATACGACGGAGACGTATCAACTCTCCCAAGCTTAAACCTTTGCTTGTCCTCAAGCAATTCAGTTGATAAACTGAAAGAGATAAAGAAAAACTTTTACAAACTCTGTTTGCTCTTGTTGTTGTAAATATGTAAAGCCAGCATTCAAGTTTTCAACAAAGATCATGACTAACCACATTTGCAATAATTCTCAGGTCTCATGTTTACTCATATCAATAGCATAATTAACTAGCGAGCCATAATAATAAATCTCGGATGACAACACTTTCTCAAAACAATCATAATATGATATAACAGGATGGTATCTCGCTAGCCCTTTTTGAGACCACAAAACATAAATGTAGAGCACCTTTAAAGATCAAGGACCGACTAGACATTTGTAATTCATGGTAAAGAGATCCAATCATAGTCATACCCAATATAAATTAATAGTAATGAATGCAAATGACAGTTGTGCTCTCCGGCTAGTGTTTTTAATAAGAGGGTGATGACTCAACATAAAAGTAAATAGATAGGCCCTTGAGAGGGAAGTAGGGATTTGTAGAGGTGCGGAGCTTCGGTTTTGAAATAGAGATAAATAATATTTTGAGTGGAATACTTTCATTGTCAACATAGCCACTAAGAGATGGCGATATCTTCCACGCTACACACATTATAGGCGGTTCCCAAACAGAATGGTAAAGTTTATACTCCCCCTCCACCAACAAGCATCAATCCATGACTTGCTCGAAACAACAAGTGTCTCCAACTAGCTTAGCAGTCTCGGGGAGTTTTGTTTGCAATTAATTTTGATTTAGTTTGCATAAAGCATGGATTTGGGCATCCGGAGACCAGCCATTTTTTCGTGAATGAGGCGGAGTCCACTCCTCTTGAGAATAACCCGCCTAACATGGAAGATAAGGGCAGCCCTAGTTGATGCATGAGCTATTCGAGCATACAAAACAGAATGTTTATTTGAAGGTTTAGAGTTTGGCACATACAAATTTACTTGGAGCAGCGGTAAATACCGCATATAGGAAGGTATGGTGGACTCATATGGAATAACTTTGGTGTTTAAGGGATTGGATGCACAAGCGGTATTCCCTCTTAGTACAAGTGAAGGCTAGCAAAAGTGAGGAGCGACCAACTAGAGGCGACAACAGCCATGAACATGCATTAAAATTAATAAACATTGGATGCAAGCATGAGTAGGATATAATCCACCATGAACATAAATATCGTGAAGGCTATGTTGATTTGTTTTCAACTACATGCGTGAACATGTGCCAAGTCAAGTCACTTAAATCATTCAAGGAGGATACCACCCCACTATACCACATCATAACCATTTTAGTAGCATGTTGGCATAAGGTAAATCATTATAACTCATAGCTAATCAAGCATGGCATAAGCACCTATGATCTCTAATTGTCATTGCAAACATGTTTATTCATAATAAGCTGAATCAGGAACGATGAACTCATCATATTTACAGAAACAAGAGAGGTCGAGTTCATACCAGCTTTTCTCATCTCAGTCAATCCATCATATATCATCATAATTGCCTTTCACTTGCACGACCGGAAAATGTGAATAATAATAAGAGTGCACGTGCATTGGACTAACCTGGAATCTGCGAGCATTCAATAAACAGGAGAAGACAAGGCAATATGGGCTCTTGGTTAAATCGACAATAATGCATATAAGAGCCACTTCAACAATTCAATTATGGTCTTCTCCTATCGACCCCCAAAGAAAAGAAAAGAAAAGAAAACTATTTACACGGGAAAGCTCCCAACAAGCAAAAGAAGAGCAGGGAAATATTTTTGGGTTTTCTTTTAATTATTACTACTACAGCAAGAAAAGTAAACTACTACTAATTTTTTGGTTTTCTTAAGGTTTAACAAACACACAAGAAGAAAGCGGGAAAAATAAAATAAACTAACATGGATACTACGGTGAAAGAGTATGAGCACCGACATCTAGCAATGAGTGTGTGTAAACATAAATGTAATGTCGATTGGGAAATACATACTCCCCAAGCTTAGGCTTTTGGCCTAAGTTGGTTCATTACCGAGGATGGCTGGCGGATACCCGTAGGTGTGCTGAGGGTAGTACTATGATGAAGAGGACTACATTTGGGCCGGTAGCAGCCACCTCAGGATCTCAAAAGTAATCAGACTATCGTGGAGGCTCATATTGTGGTTCGGTTAAGGGGCTGGTGCAGGATTCCTAGAGGCTTGAAGCAGGCCGCCCATGGAGCGAGATACGGTCCTTCAAAATTAAACAAGGAAGGAGCAGGCAAAGTAATAGTCTCAGGGTGATGTTTATTAAAGTACAATTTATACTTAAGCTCCCCTTCCCTGCCCTTAACAATAAAGTCATGCACTAGCATACTCTTATAATCTAAATAAGCACTAGGCAGCAATTTTTCTTCTTTCTCATAAAGCCTAATAGGTATGTTAAAATGTGCAACGAGGCGTAAGCATAAATACCTCCAAAGATGGGGCCCTTAATGCAGTTCGGACTTAACCGTTCAGCAATAATTCCTCCCATACTAATAGTGTTATCGCGGTATAAACCATGGAACAAAATAATAATATCAGGAACACTAAGGTTTCCATAGTTTCCACGACCAATCAAGCAACGACTAGCAAATATGGCAAAGTCGCGTAAAACAGGAAAATGTATGCTAGTGATTCTTGCATCAGAAACCTTCCTAGTTTCTCCCACAGTGATGGTGTCAATAAATTCTTCCACATCTTTACGGTGTGGTTCATCTAAGGTACCCTCATAGGGTATTTTGCAAACCTTGCAAAATTCAGCTAATGGCATCTTCTTAACAACGTCATATAAATGAAACTCTCTTTTGAAGGAGGTGATTCCTTAGGAAAATAGTAAGTTTTGCACAAAAGTATTAGTGAGTAAGAGATACTAATGACGTTGGTCGCGGAGGAAGTCGGTGAGGCCAGCATTCTCAACCAATGAATAAAAATCCTCATAAATCCCGGCTTGTATCAAGAAGTCATCGGAAGGCCATTCACACGGGGACCTCCATGATGCTGAGGCAAATTATATTTGGGCCTCTGTGCTTCTTCATTTTGCTTTTCCTTGAGCTTGACTCGATGAGCCCCTCAAAACTCTCTTCATCATTTTCTGAAATATTCTGAAATTTTAGTAACTTCAAACAAAAGTAGAACCAAACTCAATAAAGCTGATAGCAACTTCTCCTACAAGTGCCTAGAGGATATATCATGCATTAGAACTACTTGGAACCATATAAATTTGACATGCAAGCTCAAGAACATGGTCACCTTATGCAGCACAAATTTGAAATGAATAAAGCACTAGAGCAACAACTAATTGGACCAATGGAGGAGTCTCATACCAAGGAACAATCTCCCAAGCAGTTTTGTGAGAGGAGCTTTGAGCAAGGAGATCGAAAATCGCAGCAAAGTGAGCTAGCACTCATGCTTGAACCAGATATTACGTGTTTGTGGGAGGAAGAAGAAGAGGATGGAGTGCAGGAATAAGTGGAGGAGGGCCACCGTGGGCCCACAAGGCGGGGCGTGCCACAGGTGGGTAGGCGCGCCCTCCACCCTCGTGGCCGGTGGCGGCTCCCCCTGATGTTTTCGGTACCATAAATCCTCAAATATTCGAGAAAAATCATATTAAATTGGCATGGCATTTGGAGGACTTTTATTTTTGGGGTATTTTTATATTGCATAGATAAATCGGAAGCAGACACAAAAAATACTATTTTACTTTATTTCAACTAAATAACAGAAAGTATAAAGAGATGCAGAAGGTTGTGCCTTCTAGTTTCATCCATCTCATGCTCATCAAAAGGAATCCACTAACAAGGTTGATCGGGTCTTGTTAACAAACTCATTCGAATAACATGAAACCGGAGAAATTTGAATAACACTATATTTACCTCAAGCGGGGATATGCACATCCCCAATAATAAGAATATCATATTTCTTCTTAACAGTACGAAGAGGAAATTCAAAACCTCCAAATATAATTGATGGAATTTTTCCAATAGAGTTGGTACTATGAACTTGAGGTTGTTTCCTCAGAAAGTGTACCGTATGCTCATTACCATTAACATGAAAAGTGACATTGCCTTTGTTGCAATCAATAACAGCCCTAGCAGTATTCAAAAATGTCTTCCAAGAATAATAGACATACTATACGTCCTCGGGAATATCAAGAATAACAAAGTCCGTTAAAATAGTGACATTTGCAACCACAGCAGGCACATCCTCACAAATACCGACAAGTATAGCAGTTGATCTGACAGCCATTTGCAAAGATATTTCGGTAGGTGTCAACTTATTCAAAACAAGTCTACGATAAAAAAGAGAGAGGCATAAAACTCACACCGGCTCCAAGATCACATAAAGCAGTTTTAACATAGTTTCTTTTAATGGAGCATGGTATAGTAGGTACTCCTGGATCTCCAAGTTTATCTGGTATTCCACCCTTAAAAGTATAATTAGCAAGCATGGTGGAAATTTCAGCTTCCAGTATCTTTCTCTTATTTGTAACAATATCTTTCATATATTTAGCATAAGGATTCATTTTGAGCATATCAGTCAATCGCGTGCATAAAAGATAGGTCTAATCATTTCATAAAGCGCTCAAAATCCTCATCATCCTTTTTCTTGGATGGTTTGGGAGGGAAAAGGCATGGGTTTACGAACCCATGGTTCTCTTTCTTTACCATGTTTCCTAGCAACAAAGTCTCTCTTATCATAACGTTGATTCTTTGATTGTGGGTTATCAAGATCAACAGCGAGGTTCAATTTCTACATCATTATCATTTACTAGGTTGAGCATCATCATGAACATCATCATTAACATTTTCACTAGGTTCATGTTCATTGCAGTTGTGTTTGACATCGAAATAGATATATCATTTGGATTCTCGAATTGGTTCAGCAATAGGTTCACTAGAAGTTTGCAAAGTCCTATCATTTTTTTCTTCCTTTTAGAAGAACTAGGAGCATCAATATTATTTCTCTGAGAATCTTGCTCAATTCTCTTAGGGTGGCCTTCAGGATACAATGGTTCCTGAGTCATTCTACCAGTTCTAGTAGCCACTCTAACAGCAAAATCATTTTTCTTACTATTCATTTCATTGAGCACATCATTTTGAGCTTTAAGTACTTGTTCTACTTGAGTGGTAACCATAGAAACATGTTTGCTAACAAGTTTAAGTTCACCTCTAACATTGGCCATATAATCACCCAAGTGTTCAATCATATAAGTATTTTGTTTTAATTGTCTACCAAAATAAGCATTGAAATTTTCTTGTTTGACAATAAAATTATCAAACTCTTCTAAGCATTGCCTAGCAGACATATAGTGAGGAATATCACCTTCATCAAATCTATAGAGAGAATTTACCTTTACTACCTGTGTCGGGTTATGAAGACTTGGAGGTTCTTCAATAGGTAATGGATTAAGATCATATGTTTCCTCAACAGGCGGTAAATTAAGACCATGTATTTCTTCAATAGGAGGTAAATTCTTAACATCTTCAGCTTTAATACCTTTTTCTTTCATAGATTTCTTTGCCTCTTGCATTATCTTAGGGTGAAATAGAACACCTCTCTTCTTGAGTTGGTTTAGGAATAGGCTCGATGTCGGCTCGGGGAGCTGGCTCGGGGAAGTGTCAATTATTTTCATTTGCCAACATATTATTCAATAAAATTTCAGCTTCATCAGGTGTTCTTTCCACGAAAGCAGAACCGGCACAACTATCTGAGGTAATCTCTGGAAGCATCGGTTAGTCCATTATAAAAGATATCAAGTATTTCATTTTTTCTTAAGAGGATGATTAGGCAAAGCATTAAGTAACTTGAGAAGCCTCCCCAAGCTTGTGGGAGACTCTCTTATTTAATTTGCACAAAGTTGTATATTTCCCTCAAGGCAGCTTGTTTCTTATGAGCGGGAAATATTTAGCGAGAAAGTAATAAAGCATATCACAGGGAATTGCGCACACAACCAGGATCAAGAGAATTAAACCATATCTTAGCATCACCCTTTAATGAGAGCGGAAATATTTTAAGGATATAAAAGTAGTGAGATCTCTCATCATTAGTGAACAGGGTGGCTATATCATTTAATTTAGTAAGATGTGCCACAACAGTTTGATTCATAGCCATGAAAAGGATCATATTCAACCAAAGTAATTATATCGGGATCAACGGAGAATTCATAATCCTTATCGACAACCTGAGATAGGTGAAGTAGCAAAAGCGAGGTCGGGTCTCATTCTATCATTAAAAGATTGCTTATTCCATTTAGCTAATAACCTTCTAAGCTCATTGTTATCTTTGCAAGCTAAAATAGCCGCAGAAGCTTCATTATCAAAAATATAACCCTCAGGAATAACAGGCATGTTTTCATCATCAATTTCATCAACATGATCAGTTTCAATAATTTCTTTCTCTCTAGCCGAGCAATTTGTTCATCAAGAAATTCACTAAGGGGCATAGTAGTATCAAGCATAGAAGTAGTTTCATCATAAGTATCATGCATAGCGAAGTGGCATCATCAATAACATGCGACATATCGAGCGAATAGCGAGAAGAGCGTTTAGGTGTATGAAGCTTACTCAAAGCAGGAAGGTGAATCAAGTGCGAGATCTAGATGGCGGTTCCTTACCTCCCCTCGTAGTTGAGGGATAAATTGTTGTCTTAAGCGTCTTTCAAGTTCTTCATAGTGTCCGGCAGATATAAATCCCAAGTGACTCAAAGAATAGAGCTATGCTCCCGACAGCGGCAAAAATCAATCATGATAACCCACAAGTGTAAGGCGATACTTGACTTTCAGTGCGATATTCAACCCAAATTTATTGATTCGACATAAGGGGAGCCAAAGAATATTCTCAAGTATTAGCAACTGAGTTGTCAATTCAGCCACATTTGGATAACTTAATATCTGCAACAAAGTATTTAGTAGCAAAGTAATATGATAGTAGTGGTATGATAACAAAAATGCTTGAAGCAAAAGTAATAGTTTTGCTATTTTGTAGTGATTATACTTGATAGCAATGGAAAAGTAAATAAGTGAGAACCGATTGTATATGGAAAACTTCGTAGGCGTTGGATCGGTGATGGATAATTATCTTTGGATCACGGTTCATCATGTAACAGTCATAACATAGAGTGACCTGAGAACTAGCTCCAATTCATCAATGTAATGTAGGCATGTATTCGAATATAGTCATACGTGCTTATGGAAAAGAACTTGCATGACATCTTTTGTCCTACCCTCCGTGGCGTGAGGTCCTAATGAAACTAAGGGATATTAAGGCCTCCTTTTAATAGAGAACGGAACAAAGCACTAGCACTTAGTGAATACATGAACTCCTCAAACTATGGTCATCACCGGGAGTGGTCCCCATTATTGTCACTTGGGGTTGCGGATCATAACACATCGTAGGTGACTATAGACTTGCAAGATCGGATCAAGAACTCACATATATTCATGAAAACATAATAGGTTCAGATCTGAAATCATGGAACTCGGGCCCTAGTGACAAGCATTAAGCATAGCAAAGTCGTAGCAACATCAATCTCAGAACATAGTGGATACTAGGGATCAAACCCTAACAAAACTAACTTGATTACATGATAAATCTTATCAACCCATCGTAAATCTGACAAGCCTACGATGGAATTACTCACGCTGCAGCGGTGAGCATCATGAAATTGGTGATGGAGGATGGTTGATGATAATGACGGCGACGAATCCCCTCTCTAGAGCCCGAGCGGACTCGGATCAGCCCTCCCGAGAGGTTTTAGGGCTTGGCGGCGGCTCCGTATCATAAAAGCGATGATTTCTTCTCCTCTATTTTTATCTCCACGAAAGAAAATATATAGAGTCGGAGTTGGCGTCGGAGGAGCTCTAGGGGGCCCACGAGGTAGGGGTGCGCCTAGGGGGCCCACCCTCGTGGACAGGTGTGGGCACCCTGGTCTTCATCTTCGTGAGGATTATTTATTATTTTTAATTAGGCGATCCGTGGAGTTTGAGGTCATTCGAGAACTTTTGTTTACGCATATAAATAACACCATGGAAAGTCTGCTTTGAAAGCGTCGGTCAAGGGTTAGTTCCATTCAAATCATGCAAGTTAGAGCCCAAAACAATGGCAAAAGTGTTTGGAGAAGTAGATATGGCGGAGGCGTATCACATAGCAAGCGATGCAACAATACCCCTCCGATTCATCTGTCAGAAGGCGTCAAACACGGGAATACTTTCCGGATGTTTTCCCAACCATGATGGCACCTACTACTACGTTAGGTCACCTCTAGCACCGCGTAATGCCATGTTACACTTTGTGATGCTTTGATTGCTCTATTATTTATTTTGTTCCCCTCCGTTGCTTCTTTCCGGTAGACCCCGAGACTGCCGGAGACCCCCAGTTCGACTACATTGTTGACGCCCCCTCCTTGCCAGAGCAACAGGCAAGCCCCCCCTTTGATCACAAGATATCGCCTATTCCTTCTCTCTAATGCTTGCATTAGAGTAGTATAGGATATTCTTTGCTTCGGTTAATCCTATTACGCTGCATAGCCTTTGTCATTGTTGCTACAATTGTTGATACCTTTACCTGCTATCCTAATGCTTAGTATAGGATGCTAGTGTTCCATCGGTGGCCCTACACTCTTGTCGATACGCCATTCTATACTCTTTGGGTCATTATCACTTGAGGAGGTGATCACGGGCATATACTATATACTTTATCTTTGTTACATTACTTATGATACTATTTGGAGATGAAATTTGAAGAGGCAGGTGGCTCCATCCCGGTAGAGGTGAGCTGGGTTCTGGCTGACCCCATTACATTAATGGCGGAGGCGGCAGGGCGAGTTGAGACCACCTAGGAGAAGTGGGCTGGCCACAGTGGCGTTCGCGGTTACTTTAAAATAACACGCTTAACGAGTTCTTGGTATTTGATCTGAGTCTGGCCACTGGCCTATACACACTAACCAACTACGCCGGAATAGTTATGGGCACTCGACGTCATGGTATCAGCCGAAGCCTTCTTGGCGTCGTGACGGCGGCATACGCCGGATTGAACCATAAGCTGCGCTTGTATTAAGGGGCTAGAGTGCGCTTCCGGCCGCCCTACTTAACATCTTGGTGTGCAATGGGCGATGGGCGGACCCTGCGCCATAGGATTTAGACCCGGCGTCTTTGACCTCTGTTGTGCCTAGGTAGGGCTGTGGCGTGTTGATCTTCGAGGCGGGCATGACCGAGGAAAGTGTGTCGGCCAAATAGGATCGAGCATGTTGGGTTATGTGGTGCACCCTGCGAAGTTTATCTATTGAATAGTCGTGATCTTGATGTGAGACGACTTGGAGTTGTACCTTGACCTTATGATAACTAGAACCGGATACTTAATAAAACACACCCTTCCAAGTGCTAGATATAACCCGGTGATTGCTCTCACACAGGGCGACGAGGAGAGGATCGCTGGGTAGGATTATGCTATGCGATGCTACTTCGTGAACTTACCATCTACTCTCTTCTATATGCTTTTGCAAGATGGAGGCTGTCGAGCGTAGTCTTGACGGGACTAGCTATCCCGTCTTATTACGGCATTTTGCAGTTCAGTCCATCGATATTGCCTCTTTACATAGATACCCATGCATATGTAGTGTAGATCCTTGCTTGCGAGTACTTTGGATGAGTACTCACGGTTGCTTTTCTCCCTCTTTTCCCCCTTTCCATTCTACGGTTGTGCAACCGGATGCTGAAACCAGGGCTTGATGCCACCGTCGGCAGCGACTCCTACTACACGGAGGTGCCTACTACTACGTGGAGGCGGCGGCGATGACTAGGAGTAGTTTAGGAGGATCGAGGCGGGAGGCCTGCGCCTCTTCGTCTGTATCCGGTTTGTGCTAGCCTTCTTAAAGGCAAACTTGTTTAACTTATATGCGTACTCGGATATTGTTGCTTCGGCTGACTTCGTCTATGATCGAGCACTTGTATTCGAGCCCTCGAGGCCTGGCTTGTATTATAATGCTTGTATGACTTATTTTATTTTTAGAGTTGTGTTGTGATATCTTCCGTGAGTCCACGATCTTGATCGTACTGCGTTTGCATGTATGATTAGAGTATGATTGAATCGGGGCGTCACAAGTTAGTATCGAGCCATTGCTGTAGGAATCCCCTTCCAACTCCTTGGCGAAGTTGAGTCTAGTCATTGCAAAACTTTTACTAACATGGGCATTATGGCCCATGGTTACGTCGCTATTAGGTGGTATTAGGATATTTTATTCCTCGTCTATACTCTGGGACTCGATCTCTCTTCTATTCGGGTTAAATGATTTTCTTGTGGCCGACTCTAGGTTCTCGTAACTACTTCCATCAGGAGAGCCCTTACTCGAGATGATTACTTGGTGCACGAAGGATTTGAAGATACTCTCCGATGTTCTCTCGAGACTTTGAGCCTGTTGCTTTTGCAATTCCCTATTTGAAATATCCCTATGGATAAATACATACACTTATCGTTCTTACTTTTATTCCCGATTGATCTTGTTATAACAAGATACCACGAAATCCCCTCTATTGTTCGAGAATATTACGTGCCTCTTGCCTTGCGGTTCCTTGCCACTGAATACCCCTACGGATAATTTCTAGCCCTTATCGGTATCCGCTCATCCCTAGTTGTTCATGTGTTTCACAATGGTCTTGAAATACTATTTGATCCTCGAAAACTCCTCAGTACCTTATTGCTCTACAATACTTGTCTGCTTGCATTATGGATGCTTTCCATATGTCTGGCAATATTCATTAGTATCCTTAGACACCGTCATTTTGATCCTATTGATTCAACATGAGTGTGAATGCATGCAATCGTCAGTTGATCCTTTTGAATTATCTTTTCGGCTCAGATGTCATTTTGAACATGTGCTTGTTCTCGACCAAAATATTGGCCGTCTATTGTAACATTATGTCTATTGAATTTATCCACCCTTGATCGAGGCGTGCTTACGATCCTTGATTAAATCATAATTCCTTTGATATCTAAGCATCGAATCATTCATATGTTCTATAATCTGATGCCCTTGCATCCTTTCTTCAACTGGTTGTGTGCCGATGCTCACGTCAGCTCCTCTATGGACCGTCAAATCCTTTATTGGATTATTATTCGACAGTGTCCTTCATATTTAATCGCCTTGTGGATTCTTCCCTGGTACATAATGCCATTAGTAAATCATGTTCTCTGATTTGGCCAACCATGCTCTGCTTTTGAGCTGGTGATATTTACTCTTGAAACTTGTGGTATATGTTTCTAAGATATCTCGATGGGTTGAACCTTATGCCTTCCTTAATGCATGTGAACCGAAAACTTTTCACGGGTCATACTCCTCTAGTAATTCACCGGTAGGTTTTCACACTGAAATCATTTTCATTAGAGCAGTGAATGAATGGTCTCGCACTGGAGAAGTGGGAGTCGACCTTGAACCTTTGTGTTCATGCCCATGGAAACGATGTAGATTTTATCATGGAAGCTTCTCGTAACAATAATTATACCCTTGGTATAATTTGATCCTGTATCCGTGATTTGGACTTTTGTAATCATGGTTCCGACCATATTGTTCTTCTTTGATCCCATTTGATGGACGAGTTAAAGTACTCGTCTTCTGCAGATCATTTCACCTGTCCAACCTTTACTTTGATCTACCGTTGAGTATTACACTTTGGTATCTCGAGAATATCATGGAACTGCATAACATCTTATGGGTTCTCCACCAACTATTATTTCTCACCAATGCCAATTCTCCTGGGTTCTGGGTTGTTGTCAACCGAGAACATCCATAAGTGAATCAATTCCGTGCTCCGATACGATAACTCTAAGTAATTTTCGTTGCTTATGAGTTTAATAATCCTTGAAGTCATTCCTAGCCTAATTGGTTGTATCATTATCATAATGATTGTAATTGTGGTACCTGGTCCTTATTCCCGAAGCACAACTCTTGACGCTGAGCTAAGCTTACGTCCATCTTCCTCGTCTTATCATTCACCTCGAACATCAAGCTTAATTCCGAGATGGTGTCGTATCCATGGATCCAATAATCTTTCATTGCAGCAGTCCTTTTGTTTGATGCGATTCTTTATTCGATTAGCCGTCATTGAGCCTCTTGACAAAATTTGTTGTGATCATCATCAACATTTTGACTCCTTCGAATATCAATCAAATTCATGATGACAAGTACCATTGAGGAGTCCGGACTAGGGGTGTCTAGATAGCGGGACTATCATCACGGCGGACTCCAAGACTATGAAGATACAAGATTGAAGACTTACGTCCCGTGTCCGGATGGGACTTTCCTTGGCGTGGAAGGCAAGCTTGGCGTCTGGATATGTAGATCTCCTACCATTGTAACCGACTACGTGTAACCTAACCTATCCGGTGTCTATATAAACGGAGGGTTTTAGTCCGTGGGACGAACAACAATCATACCATAGGCTAGCTTCTAGGGTTTAGCCTCCTTGATCTCGTGGTAGATCTACTCTTGTACTACCCATATCATCAATATTAATCAAGCGGGGTAGGTATTACCTCCATCGAGAGGGCCCGAACACAGGTAAAAACATCGTGTCCCTTGTCTCCTGTTACCATCCGTCTAGGCGCGCAGTTCGGGACCCCCTACCGAGATCCGCGGTTTTGACACCGACATTGGTGCTTTCATTGAGAGTTCCTACGTAGCCGTCACCGATAGGCCCGATGGCTCCTTGATCATCAACGGCGATGCGGTCCGGGGTGAGACTTTTCTCCGGGACAGATCTTCGTGTTCGGTGGCTTTTGCTGCGGGCCAATTAAGCAGCCATCTGGAGCAGATTCGAAAGCTCGCCCACAGCCATCGGTCAGATTTGGAAGTTTGAACTATCGGCCGATATCCGCGGAGACTTGATCTTGACGGATTGAGCGCGACCAAGCATGCCGCCTTTGTCTCGATGAGCGCGATCTAGCTCTGCGGCGAGCGATTGCCACAGGCTGCACCGATATCCGCTCCGACCCTTAATCGGGGCGGATTCCCCGATCGAGGGCGAGTGGTTGGACACGCCTCGGGGCTACAATATCTCTGACGATCGAGCGAACTCCATCCTGTCGCTGCGAAGATCTTGACTCCGGTGCGGGACTCCTCTCGGACTCCGAACCCTCCAGCGCCCCTGCCAATCGAATCGATTGGGCGCGGTCATGGAGTTCAGCCGCGGACATCTTCGGCACTTTCGCCCTTTGGCGACATCTGAACTCACTAAAGTCTCTCTCTCTCTAGGGAGAGCCTGGCGGACTACGGACGGGAAGGTTGGGATGCGGACGGCGAAGAAATTCGCGCCCACCACCACCCACTTTGTAGCCCTTGTCGATGATTTAACCGACATGCTAGACTACGACTCGAAGACATCCACGGTATGGGCAGCGGCGCGAGGCGACCAAGACCCAGCGCCTACGAGGCGCTTTGGAAGGCCACCTCGTCATATGACATATACATGGTGGACATCCCAAAAAGATGGGAGCAGCGATGGAACAGCGGAGGATGGCCCCTCAAGAAATAGCGAGCGCCCGGCGTCGTGGCGCCGCTCTAAATCCGCCACAATAAAAATGGTGATTCCGGCACGGGAGATAATAACACCGGACGATCTTGAAAAGAACCCCTCGGCGGGACTCGGCGTGGGAGGAGGGAGAAACAGAATCCGCCTGACGGTCTTGGCGAAAAAGAGGTCGAGGGCGATAATTATCGCCTCCCTCCGAAGATGAGGCAAGCCTCGCGGCACGAATTTATGCGTGCACGAGGATCCGCCGAATAGGGCGTTTCAAACGGGCTTATAGCCACGGCAAGCAGCCTCAAGAAAAAGTAGCAACAACTTAGAGCTGATCAAGACACGCTGGCGGCGGATGGTGAAGTCCTTGCGGCGAAGAGTATGAACTTCGAGCGCCCCTCAAAAGCTACCCCAAAGCGGGCCGTTGCCTCGACTAGAGGAGGAAGCACCCAAGTCGCCGACGCCGCGGCATGGCAGACCGGCCACCATGTGGCGCTGACGAAGAAACCTATCGGCCCTCGCTCAAGCCACACCCGACACGCTCAAAAAGTACCAAGCTTGCGGGAAAAGCGCGCCGGACTTGCGAGATATATTGGAGGATAAGGCAAAACATACAAGATCGATCTACGGATCGGCGTGGGCGCCAACAGCAGCGGGATGATTACCGTCGCGCCCGGCGGGCGAACCACGATGAACAAAGCTGATATGAGCTACGTCGTGATATAGCCCAATACAAAGGCGCCGCACACCCACTATGCTTCACGGATGAAGTAATGGATCATCAAATCCCAGAGGGCTTCAAGCCCGTAAACATCGAATCATACGATGGTACCACAGATCCTACGGTGCGGATCGAGGATTATCTCCTCCATATCCACATGGCCCGCGGTGATGATCTACATGCCATCAAATACCTCCCAATCAAGCTTAAAGGACCAGCTCGACATTGGCTCAATAGCTTGCGGCCGAGAATCAATTGGTTGTTGGGAGGACACGGAAGCCACATTCCTTGATAACTTCCGGGGCACATATATGCGACCACCGAGCGCCCGATGGCGTTGGCCACATAATTCAGCAGCGGAAGAATCGGCGGACAATTACGGACTCGGTTCCTAACAAAGAAAATCAAATCGTTATTTGTCGGGATCTGAGAGGCCCTTGCAGCCTTCAAACATAACATCTGCATGACAGGTGGCTTGCCCGGCACCTAGGGCAGGAAAAGCCGAAATCTATGGCATCCCTCACTACCCTCATGACTACGCTTTTGTGCGGGAGAGGACAGCTAGCTAGCTCGAAGCAACAACTTGGCCAAACATCACGATAGTCCGGATACCAAGGACAGCAATGGCGGTCGCGCCATAACAAGAACAAAGCGCTGCGTTAACAGCGATATCTGAAGATCTGACCGTCAATGCGGATTCATAGGCTCTAAACCGGTCGTGGAAGAAGCC
Source organism: Aegilops bicornis (assembly GCA_021605145.1). Classification (NCBI taxonomy): domain Eukaryota; kingdom Viridiplantae; phylum Streptophyta; class Magnoliopsida; order Poales; family Poaceae; genus Aegilops; species Aegilops bicornis. The sequence goes on from CM038675.1 coordinate 296,470,601, forward strand.
ATTCAAAAGAAATACCCGAGGCCGTCCAACTTGGACCCGAATACTTTCGATCGCTTGTGCGGATACATGGCACCCGAAAAACCTGCCAATCACACCAGAGGGACTGTTGGGTGTTCAACAAGCGAGCAAGTTAAGTGCCGAACTCAATGACAAGGGGCTGCATAGCGATGGCGAGGAAGAGCCCGGCCACGAAAATAAAGGGCAGAAGGGTTTTCCTACACAAGTGCGAGCGGTGAACATGATATCGCAACCCACATACACAAAAGGGAGGCGAGCGTGCACTACGGGGCGTATATGCGATGGAGCGATCGCCTCGAAGTTCAACCCATGGTCTTCTGCCCGATCACCTTCGATCGAAGGGACCACCCACTAGCATCTGTCACGGCGGCTTTGCGCATTGGTTCTTGACCCAATTATCAGCGGATTTCACCTCACGAGTCACGATGGGCGGCGGCGGCAACTGAACCTACTTTATCGAGGATACGGTCGCCAAAATGGGCATTGACCCTCAAGGATTAAACCTACAAAAGGCGACCTTTAATGGCGTCATACCGGGTGTAGAGGCCGGTTATGCGGGCTCGATTACACTCGAAGTGGTCTTGGATCCCGGATAACTTCGAAGCGAAGAGTTAATCTTGACATCGTCCCATTCGCGGCGGCTATCATGCCTTTGCTTTCGGACCGAACCGCATTGCAAAGTTCAATGCGGTGCCGCTTTCGCATACCTCAAGCTCAAGATGCGGGCCCTCGAGGGTAATCACGGTCAATGGAAACACGAGCGCTCTCTCCGAGCGGAGGAGCATCTGGCGGCCCTACGTGGCGGAGGTGCAAGCATGACCTCTCACGGCAATTCTCGAGTCCGGCCACTAAGCGTCCGGACACCGCCAAGCGGCGCCGGAGTAACCTACAACAAGACCACCTAGCACGATTCAAGCACGGTAGCAATCCATTTAACCCCAGCCCTCGCGAAATTTGAAGCTAGTATTACAGCGTACATAATTACGCTCTGGAGATACCATGGGCATATGGGGAGGGGCAAGACAACAACACACCAAGAATGCGGCTCGACCGCACGGAGGGCTCCGTTTGTGTCATTTCTTTTTCTTTTCCTTTTTCTTCTTTTTTTACTTCAGGACTCCGTCTTTGAGAAGTCTTGTCTGGCACTAGAATCGCCAAACTCACGATGCAACAGCCAAGGAAGCAGAAAGCCACGTCAAGTGTTCAGGTGGTCTCTATTACGAACATTATACCTGTTTTACATACCATCCCGCAGCTTACCTGGAGAGGACATGTTAGATAGTCCCATCCCTTGCTTATCGCACTATTTGTATCGTTCTGCTTCCATCGCAGTACCTTTTTGAATAACCAATACATAGCTTTCGCTTATTATTGCTCTACTTCCTTCATATATACATATGTTCATTTCACGACATGTTGCAACCGTACACTTTGGTACGGCCAATACACCAGGGGCTTAAGTATCCCAAAATTATGGTGTTATAAGTCCGAACACTTTCACAAGTCGGCACCCGAACTTATAGCATTATATGAATTGGCTCGAATCATGTCTTGGGTCAATAGTTGGGTTTGCGGCTCCGTGTTTTGGTACCTTACGTTCCACTATATCGGCTAAGGTAGCACCGGGAGAACCACTGCGATTGTTCCCCGATTATCTTTGGGTCGAGCACCTCGATGGAGAAAGCTAAAACTGGCCGTCATGATAAGGAGAGCCGTTCCTGTTCGAGAGGTTTTTCGGGTCCCTAAAGACTTATGCCGCTTAGAAGCGAGGAAGAATTGTCCGGCCAAAGGCGTGGATAAGCGCCCGAACTTCGGTCTTCTGAATATTAGGGGCTTCGCGAAATTTAAAATTATAAATTCTATGGCTAAGTGAGAGTGTTCAAGCATTATAAGTCCGGTTGCCTTGTTACGTTGTGTTGGCGCCTCCCTAGATGGACCCAAGAATGGGAACAAGAGTGCTCAAGTTTATCCGAACACCCGGCACTTTCGTGGCATGGGGGCTGAAGCCAACGACTTGCCATCTCTCAAATTTGATAAGCGGCCGCCTGAAGGTAATATTTTAAATTAATAAGCGTTGCTTAGCACATATGAACAAGTTTTCAGCGTCTGGGATAACAAGCGAGCCTATTCAAAATTACATCCTTGGAGCACTCATCCGCTATTCGGTGGGCACCCTTGAGGCCCTCATAGTACATTTGAGCGTGCGATGATCATGGCCCTTGGTGGCCCGTCCGTCACAAGCTTCTCCGCATCCGGCTTGCCCGGTGCACTTTAGCTTGCGGGCAAGGGCCCAACGGACCCCTTCAATGCGGACGGGCGCTTGATGACTTCAAGCAGCGGACGAGGCATCCACCGGCCGCTGCACCAAGCGAAGTAGCTCCGGGCATGGCCTCCAATGGCCCGGCGGCGCTATAAGGCCCTTCATGGCCTATTCGGCGACCTTGTGGAGCTCGACCAGCTACTTGATTGAGTCGCTTAGGGGCACCGGGATGTCCGGCCTCGGCATATTGAGACGAACACCTTCTCCGTGGAGCTCCCCTCTGGTAGCGGTAGAATCACGGCTGACATCGAGGCCTTTTCTGAGGGCAAATTGCGAATGCTCTGGAGAGCTTGAATCCGGGTAAGTAATAGGTAATTGACTTTTACATTCTTGCTTTGCATAAAGAATGCCTTACCGCTGCTATCTTCTTTAGTGCCTCAATTTCTTGGAGGGCTTTTTGGGCCTCGGCCTTAGCGACTTTGGCACTCTCAAGAGCAGGCGAGCTCGGACTCTCGAGTCCTCGAGTCACGCTCCAAACCCTCGTGTTTTTCCACGAGAGCTTGGAGCTCTTGCCGTACCTTGGCCAGCTGCGCCTCTCCCTTCTCTCGCTCGGCGCGTTCCGTAGCTGCTTTGTTTTCAGCCACGGACGCCGCTTCCTTCAGGGTTTCCACCTTGTTCGTGGCCCCTGCAGTACCCATGTTATTCCTATTATTTTTTGCAACCAAAACCTTTTCTATAAGGTATTTCTTTAATAAGGTATTACTTACCTTCCTTGTCCTCGAGCTGCTTCTTGGCTTGTCCGAGCTCGTTCTCGGACCGCTTCGAGGTTACCTTCAATGCATTGACCTCCATGATCGGTCTGGCCGGAGGTCAATGACACAACCCTGCATTCCCATATTGACATACTTTTGTTGGACTGCTGCTTATATCTTTTTAGATCCTTAGTCCGGCTTTTCTTTACGAACACCGAACTAAGCATCGAGAACTCTTGTCTATCTGGTAATATTTTTATATGTTTTAAACTTACCTCAAAGCTTTGTTAGAAGGCTGATGCAGGCTTGGTCGGTCCACTCTTGGCGGACTGAACTGTCAGGATCACCGCACTCATAGCAGTGTGGTGCTCCTCCTTGATGGGCGCCGTTGGCGCCTCGATGCTTATCCGGTGCCTCGGTTGGGCCGGAGGACACGGCGTCTTACCCTTCTTGCGAAGGATCCATTGTCGGACTTGGAACGTGATGGTTCGGCATGGAGTCCGGACAAGGGTCGAGCTTAGAAACCCCTGGGGTCTTGCCCCGTGCGCTGGAGTCGGGAGGTCGCCTTGTGGCACCTCTGCGCTACCTCCTCTTGACCAAGCCCCCTTGAGGGGCCCCACCAGCGTTGTCCATGGCGTGAAAGCGAGGCGGTCGGAAGCGAAGTACTACTCTCCATTTCCGACGAGCCCAGGGACCCGCTCGATGAATCGGCGAACTCGCCCATGGGCGGGCTGCATGATTGTTCGGCATTAGAGAACACTATGCAATTATGAAAAAGCCGTGGGAATCCGGACACTTACGATCTAGCCAGGGGCTTGGCCCTTGTTGGCCAATCCTCCTCCTCGTCGTCGACGTTGGTGGAGAAGTCCGGAGGAAGGTTCTTCCTTCTTGGACCCTCGGCCTCCCCATTGGGCGGCCTTCCTTTTCTTCTCCTCCTCCATTTGGGGAGGAGCTTCTTCTTCTTCCTCCTGCGTCCTCGGGAGAAGATTACGCTTGAGAATCGGCGGCACTGGCGTGAGGAGCTCCTTGAGTTCCGTGGCCTCCTTCTTAGCCTTCTTCTCGGCACCACATGGGGCGCGGAGCGATGCTTCCAGATTAATCAGGCGTCCTCCGGTCTTCCGGCAAAGGCAGACGGTTAATCTGTCGGGGCGTCTTCAACCGATCTGTCAAAAGATTAGGGAGTTTTAGATCGCGTAGAGTCAAATCTATGAAAAAGAGTCCGTAAAGGGTAAAATAACTTACCTCACCGGCTGGGCGCCACGAGTTGTATCCGCGATCTTTGGTAGCGGATCTTTGAGGGCTTCAGCGCCCTTGAGCAAACGACACCTTCCGGGCATCTTACGTATGTAGTGTCGAAGAGCGGCTCAAGGCTTCAGTCTTGTCTTGCGGATCAAACTCCCACAAATTGAAGGCCCGTTGTTGGCATGGGAGAGTCCGGCGGATGAGCATCACACGGATTACGTCAACAAGCACGAGATTCTTGTCCACCAGGTTTGGACGCATGTCTGGAGTCCGGATAGCTCTTCGAATTCCCCACGTCGGTCCGTCTCTTTCCATGGCGAGCCGTGTGGGGAAGCCAGATCTGGTCGGGGGCCGCCACCCATTCGAGTCGGCGTGGCTCGGTGATGTAGAACCACCCGATTGCCACCCCTTTATTGTCTCCACAAAAGGCGCCCTCGAGCCATAGGACCTTGGCCATCTTGCCAACCATGGCGCCTCCGCACTCCGGCAATGACCGCCCACTACCTTCGGCGGACGTTGAAGATCTTGAGCCATAAGCGAAATGGGGTTGGATCGAGAGGAAGGCCTCACACCTGACGATAAGCGCCGAGATGTTGAGGATGAAATTGAGGGCCAGTCATGGAAGTCCAGCCGTAGTAGAACATGAGCCCCGGACAAATGGGTGAAGTGGAAAACCTAGTCCATGGAGGAAGTGGGGTAGAAACACTACCCTCTCATGGGGCCGGGGTTGGAATAAGCTGCCCGCATCGCGGGCAGCTTTGTCTGTGATGTCATGGGACAAGTGTCCGGCCTCCATGGTCTTGTGATGTGCCCCTCGCGTGGCGGAGGAGACCATCCACCTGCCTCCCGCTCGACATGGTTGGAGAAAGGTCGAGGTGGGATGTGTGGACTTAGGTCTTTGGAGCTCGAGTCTTGTGAAATGGATAAGCAAAGGAGGAAGAAAGGCGTGGGTGAAAGGTGGATCCTTATCCCCTTATATGAATGAGAATGAAGCTATCGTCCCCCACCGACTGGTAAAACTTCGCTTATTTCCCAAGCACCGTAATCAATGGCGGCGGATGGGTTACCCACGTGCGTATTGATGAGAATCCGGAATAAGGGGCACGATCTATGCTTTGATAAGGCGTGCCAAGGAAACCGCCTCGCTAAACACGCTGAGGTGGAAGCGGTAAAAGCGATTCATATAAAGGCACGGCGTGGTGTGATGTCACGCCGTGGAATCGTCGATGATCTGTGCAAAAATTATTCTCTCTCACGGTGTTATGTGGAACTTGTTTTGCGAGCGGACACTATCCTTGTGTTCAAAACCTTCTATGAAGTATTCGGAGGAGGAACCCGCCTTGCAATCTTTGAAGACAATATCTTGCGTCGGACTCGTCGTCATTGAAGCTGGTTCGAGGGCTCTTGAGGAGTCCGGACTAGGGGTGTCAGGATAGCGGACTATCATCACGGCGGACTCCAAGACTATGAAGATACAAGATTGAAGACTTCGTCCCGTGTCGGATGGGACTTTCCTTGGCGTGGAAGGCAAGCTTGGCGTCTGGATATGTAGATCTCCTACCATTGTAACCGACTCTGTGTAACCCTAACCTATCCGGTGTCTATATAAACCGGAGGGTTTTAGTCCGTAGGATGAACAACAATCATACCATAGGCTAGCTTCTAGGGTTTAGCCTCCTTGATCTCGTGGTAGATCTACTCTTGTACTAGCCATATCATCAATATTAATCAAGCAGGAGTAGGGTATTACCTCCATCGAGAGGGCCCGAACCTGGGTAAAAACATCGTGTCCCTTGTTCCTGTTACCATCCGCCTAGACGCACAGCTCGGGACCCCCTACCCGAGATCCGCCGGTTTTGACACCGACAACCATCCTTTCCCCTCGATGATTTATGTTATCATCGACAACATTATTGCTTTCCCTTCAACACAAACTTGTTCATGTTTTGTGTTGTACCTTGAGATCCTTGCTATCCAACTTATGATATGTTCTACCATGGAGTATTACCACCTTTTATGTCAAGAAGGTTGTGAGAATTTCACCACCTCTTAAGAATTCTTGGTATAGTAATACTTCTCGCCATCTCCGTTCATATCTTGGTCCCCGTGTTGTTTCTAACCGGGATACCAGCCATTTAACTGTGATGTGTAATTCCAAAACATCTAGCAACCCTATTGCTTGAAGTTAATGGTTGATATCTTGATTCTTAGACTATTGGTTATCGAATCACCCTTCTAACATTGGTCTTGCTACTTAAGCCCATATTTGGTGCACCTTTCAACCAATGTTTTCTTTGTGTATGTTTTCCTCGAGCATACATCATTATATCATTTGATCGACTAATGTTATCTCCTTGTTCACATAATTGTGGAAACCCATCTTTTGGAAGTCTCGATGAAATATCGCTGAGTTCATCAGCTACCACCTTATCCCTTCATTGGTTTAATGACGAGCTTTTGTTTCGGAACCCGCTTTCATAGTAATTTTCCCGAGAATCTTACAAAGTCGTCTCGTCAATCTGTGTTGCACCTTTTCTTCTCAGGCATCATGAGTATGAGGTATCCTATCACCAATCAGACCTGAATATCGGTCAGATATGATGGTTGGAACATATTCCCCAGAGTACCAACATTGGTCTTTATAAGACCCGGTAAGGTGATGTCATGCCCTAGCGGACACAGGCGGAGGACCTATTGTTATAGTATCCTTATTTTCCATGGTTATCCATTTTTCCATGACGAAATTGTAAGACTTATTCTACAAGTTGTTCCTGATGGATTCTTCGTGTATTCAGAGTTTCAACTTTGCTTGAAGACCATGTCAATGCTATCTCGAAGTGTGTCTCTGGTACTCCAATTTTTCAATAAGCACATTTGTAGCACAATGCTAAATGTTTGCTGCTCAATTATCCAAACACCGTTGTATGGGTAATGTCATGAAATTTCTCTCCCCTTACCTAAAGAGTTTTCGACATTATATTCTGTCATGGATATCATGCTTTGTTTGTCCTTGGGAAGGATATACCCTTGAAATATGTGTTTAAACACATTTTCCTTTCCATTGTTCTGTTTGATATGATAATCACATTTTCCTTTCCGTTGTCTTGTTTAACCTTTTTCGTGGTTTATATGACCTAAGCAGTAATGATTGATGCTTATGTAAACACCCTGTTGTACAACCTTGTCGATGAAGACCGTGTTACTATTGTTGATGACAATCGGTAACCACCGATGGGCGAGAACTTTGCCTATTGGTCCGCCTCGTTTCAGCGGCGGAAAATGGTTCTCTTCGTCCCTCTTCCTTAGTACCAGCGATCGTCCAACATAACTAACCGGTTATTCTCTGACATGCCTTGCTATCATGACCATGCAAGATGTCAACGCCCTTCCCTATTTTAACCCACATGGTGGGCCCATAACCCACAGTTCCACAGGATCAAAACCTGACTCTCCTGTACACCCCTGTTTCCAAATTTATTCCTCATGTGTGGCTTCGTATGTAATTCACGAGCCACCTTTCGAGAGAATCATCAATTATGGTATCAGACACAATAATTATTCCCATTGCTTTGATCCCCCTTTCATGCCCCGTTTTAGGCATCGAACGATTGCCTACCCGCTCGAAACTTCCCATGATACCTCCTTACTTTGCTCTCGATAAATTTCTTAAGTTTCAATTGAGAGTTACTTTCCGCCACCTTCCCGATGTTATCTACGGATAGTCAACCTTACAGAGGTCCATTCTTCCTGAATACCCCCTTATTCTTTCATAAGTTCGATGGAGTTCCCGAAGAAAGGACGACAACTTCATCGTGATGCATTGGTGCGTAGGTATGAAGAAATCAACACTATGGATCGACCTCTTCGAGAAGAACAACCAAGACCGACAACATTCGTTAGAATTTCGTAACCAAACCTTTCCCCCTTATCCCACCTCTGAAATCTCGGGACGAGATTTCTTGTAATCAGAGGAGATTTGTGACACCGGATAAGTAGACTACGGTAATTCCACTGCTAATGATGCCACATCACCTCGATTCTTGTTGATAATCTCGCTTTAGTTCAAAAGCGATCTAAATTCAAATTTGAATTAAAGTCAAACAATAAAAGTTTTCAAACATTAAAGCTAAAATATTACGGATGTGCCAAATAAATCATGAAACGCATTATGGTGGAGAAACCACATTTTTATATAATGCCTAAATGCTCTAAAATAAACAAAACAACAACAAAACCAATTAATTAAATGCCTTTGATAAAGTTATAAAAATATAAACTAATATTTGGAGTGCCAACCTTTTTGTGGCAGCACCTAATATTGCAATACTAATTTGGTGTCCATCTCCACAATTTATGAAACTCATTTGCTAATTGGTTTAAGTGCAAAACATAGACTAGAAAAAGTAAAACAGTAAAAGAAAAATAAGCAAAAGAAAACGGAATTGCAAAACAAAAGAAAAGCGAAAATAAGAAAGGCCCCCTTTGCCAAGCGGGCCCAGCGGACCCAATGAGCCAATAGCAGCCCAACCGACCCCTCCCGCATTCTTAACCCCCCACCATGGAAAACTCTAGATCGATCCCCATCTCTCCCTCATTCCCCACCTCGCGTCATGCCTTGCACACACGCACACATCGTGACGAGGAGAGGAGCTCCTCGCACCATCCTCTGCTCGGCGGAGGGCCATGGCGCCGCCGCCTCCCCTGGTTGGCCTCCTCCAGCAGCGGTGGAGCAACCCCCTCCCCATCGTCGTCCACGCCGGCACCCGAGCCTGGCGCCCCGTTGCCCTCTGACCGCGCCTCGCCGCCAACCAGAGCTACCTCACTGACTTTGATGCCCGGCGCCGTTGAAACTTCGCCGCCGGCAAAGCCGCCTCATGGGACCACTTCCTCGCTGATCTCCTCCGCCTTTGTCGCTCGTCCCCATCCTCCTCCTCGCCGGGGCGCCATCGAGCCCACGCCGCCCCTTCCTGCATCAAGCGTGAGCACCGCCCGTGCTCCCTCTCAACCCCCGCCCGTGCGAGCAGCGTCGCGCTTCGTCGTAGCCCTACTCGGCGTCCTTGCCTCCACCCGGCGCCCGCGCTGCGCTCACCGCGGCCTTGACCCGCCAGCGGCCACCCGTGCACCACCTTTTCGCTCACGTGAGGCAGCGCCTGACTGCTTGCCGGGCCAGCAGCGCCCGGCCCGCTTCGCCGTTGGCCGCCTTCTTTGCCCTAACGTCGTCTCAACGTATCTATAATTTTTGATTGCTCCATGCTATATTATCTTCTGTTTTGGACATTATTGGGCTTTATTATTCACTTTTATATTATTTTGGGACTAACCTATTAACGAAGGCCCATCGAAATTGCTTTTTTGCCTATTTGAGTTTAGCGAAAAAAGAATATCAAGCGGAGTCAAGCGGAATGAAACCTTGGGAGCGTGATTTGCGGAGCGAACATGATCCGGAGACTTGGACCCTCGTCAAGGAAGCTTCGAGGAAGCCCACGGTGAGGCGCGCCTACCCAGTAGCGCGCCCTCCACCTCGTGGGCCCCATGTTGCTCCAGGCGTACTCCTTCCTCCTATATATACCTCATTACCCCCAAGCGATCGAGATCTGGAGCCAAAAACCTAATTCCACTTTGCAACCTTACATGCCCACGAGATCCCATCTTGGGGCTGTTAGGAGCTCCGCCGGGCGGGGCATCGATCACGGAGGGCTTCTACATCAACACCATAGCCTCTCCGAGTGATGTGTGAGTAGTTTACCTCGGACCTTGGGTCCATAGTTATTAGCTAGATGGCTTCTTCTCTCTTTTTGGATCTCAATACAATGTTCTCCCCCTCTCTTGTGGAGATCTATTTGATGTAATCATCTTTTGCGGTGTGTTTGTTAAGACCGATGAATTGTGCGTTTATGATCAAGTTTATCTATGAACAATATTTGAATCTTCTGAATTCTTTTATGTATGATTGGTTATCTTTGCAAGTCTCTTCGAATTATCAGTTTGGTTTGGCCTACTAGATTGATCTTTCTTGCAATGGGAGAAGTGCTTAGCTTTGGGTTCGGTCTTGCGGTGTCCTTTCCCGGTGTGATGCAGGCTGACAAGGCACGTATTGTATTGTTGCCATCGAGGATAACAAGATGGGATTTTTTATCATATTGCATGAATTTATCCCTCTACATCATGTCATCTTGCTTAAAGTGTTACTCTGTTCTTATGAACTTAATACTCTAGATGCATCTTTGGATAGCGGTCGATGTCTTGGAGTAATAGTAGTAGATCACGGCGAGAGTCGGTCTACTTGTCTCGGACGTGATGCCTATATACATGATCACACCTAGATATTCTCATAACTATGCTCGATTCTATCAATTTCTCAACAGTAATTTGTTCACCCACCGTAAAATACTTACGCTCTTGAGAGAAGCCACTAGTGAAACCTATGGCCCCGGGTCTATCTTCCATCATATTAATCTTACAACACTTAGCTATTTCTATTGCCTTTTATTTTACTTTGCATCTTTATCATAAAATTACCAAAATATTATCTTATCATATCTATCGGATCTCATCTCATAAGTGACCGTGTAGGGATTGACAACCCCTTATCGCGTTGGTTGCGAGGATTTATTTGTTTGTGTAGGTGCGAGGGACTGCATGCGTAGCCTCCTCTTGGATTGATACCTTGGTTCTCAAAAACTGAGGGAAATACTTACGCTACTTTGCTGCATCACCCTTTCCTCTTCAAGGGAAAACCAACGCAGTGCTCAAGAGGTAGCAAGAAGGATTTCTGGCGCCGTTGCCGGGGAGGTCTACGTAAAAGTCAACATACCAAGTGCCCATCACAAACCCTTATCTCCCGCATTACATTATTTGCCATTTGCCTCTCGTTTTCCTCTCCCCCACTTCACCCTTGCCGTTTTATTTGCCCTCTATTTTCTGTTTTGCCTCTTTTTCGTTTGCCTGTCGTTATGGCTAGTCCTCTATCTTCTCCGTTGTCTCCCGAGAAAGAAGTCCTAAATTTTAAGCAAAGGGAGGGAGAAAATCTAAAAAGGCGCTTGGTATAGAATTTGCAATGCTCAAAATAGATCTACCGAAGCAATCTACTTCCATTCTTCTTCGCCAATTTTTATGTAGGCGCTACTCCTTGGGACAGATATATCCTTGATACCATTAGGAGGAACTTCTTGGGTAGCCATACTTTTGATTCTTATAATGCTATGATAGATTTGTTTGGCTCACCGCCTCTTTTGGTTAATGGAACTATGTTAACTTTGGAGCATGTAATGCGAAGACTTGAAATTATTGAAAATAAGGTTGCTACCGTAGAGTTAATTGAAAATTTGGATAAAAAGATCCACAACCGTATCACTCAATATGGATCTAAAGTAGGAGTCACTTTGAAAAATATTAAAGAGAAGGAACCCATAGTTAATGAGAAAATAAATCAGGATTCCACTAGAATTGATAAACTTGAGGATATCATTACCAACTTGGGAACCGCTTTTTCTTCCGTAAAGAATACTCCAAGTCCTCCAACTAAAATTACCAAGCTTCTGTATGTTCCTAAAAATAAGGGTGAATCCTCTAGTAAGGAAACTGCGGATCTCAAATCTATAAGTATTCATCCCAATCTTTTTGCTATCATTAAGGAACCATTTGTTACAAATGAATTTTCGATCTTGTGCCTAAAAGTTTGATAATCAATAAAAAGAAAGAAATTCCTAAGTATGGTAGATGCCTCATTGAAGAATTACCTACCAAAGATGGCAATACCTAGATCTATCATTGCTTTTATGCCTAGCTAGGGGCGTTAAACAATAGCGCTTGTTGGGAGGCAACCCAATTTTATTTTTAGTTTTTTGCTTTTTGCTTCTGTTTAGGAATAAATCTATAATCTATCCTCTGGTTAGATGTGTTTTATGTTTTAATTAGTGTTTGTGCCAAGTTAAACCTATAGGATCTTCTTGGATGATAGTTATTTGATCTTGCAGAAAATTCCAGAAACTTTCTGTTCACGAAAATAATTGTTAAAAATCACCAAAACGTGATAAAATATTGATTCCAATTACTTATGATCAATAAACAAATTGTCTAGGTCTTCCTATTTTGGCTGATTTTTTGGAGGTCCAGAAGTTTGCGTTAGTTACAGATTACTACAGACTGTTCTGTTTTTGACAGATTCTGTTTTTCGTGTGTTGTTTGCTTATTTTGATGAATCTATGGCTAGTAAAAGATTTTATAAACCATAGAAGTTGGAATACAGTAGGTTTAACACCAATATAAATAAAGAATGAGTTCATTACAGTTCCTTGAAGTGGTCTTTTGTTTTCTTTCGCTAATGGAGCTCACAAGATTTTCTGTTAAGTTTTGTGTTGTGAAGTTTTCAAGTTTTGGGTGAAAGATTTGATGGATTATGGAACAAGGAGTGGCAAGAGCCTAAGCTTTGGGATGCCCATGGCACCCCCAAGATAATCTATGGACACCTAAAATACAAAGCTTGGGGATGCCCCGGAAGGCATCCCTCTTTAAATCTACTTCCATCGGTAACTTTACTTGGAGCTATATTTTTATTCACCACATGATAAGTGTTTTGCTTGGAGCGTCTTGTATGATTTGAGTCTTTGCTTTTTAGTTTACCACAATCATCCTTGCTGTACACACCTTTTGAGAGATACACACATGATTCAGAAATTATTAGAATACTCTATGTGCTTCACTTATATCTTTTTGAGCTATATAGTTTTGCTCTAGTACTTCACTTATATCTTTTAGAGCACGGTGGTAACTTTTGTTTTATAGAAACTTTTATCTCTCATGCTTCACTTAGATTATTTTGAGAGTCTTAAATAGCATGGTAATTTTCTTAAATAATCCTAATATGCTAGGTATACAAGATTAGTAAAAACCTTCTTATGAGTGTGTTGAATACTAAGAAAAGTTTGATGCTTGATAATTGTTTTGAGATATAAAGATGGTGATATTAGAGTCATGCTAGTTGAGTAGTTGTGAATTTGAGAGATACTTGTGTTAAAGTTTGTGATTCCGTAGCATGCACGTTATCTTTGAACCGTTATGTGATGAAGTCGGAGCATGATTTATTTATTGATTGTCTTCCTTATGAGTGGCGGTCGGGGATGGCGATGGTCTTTTCCTACCAATCTATCCCCTAGGAGCATGCATGTAATACTTTGCTTTGATAACTTGTAGATTTTTGCAATAAGTATATGAGTTCTTTATGACTAATGTTGAGTCCATGGATTATCGCACTTTTCTTCCTTCCACCATTGCTAGCCTCTCTAATACCGCGCACTTTTAGCGGTACCATACACCACCAAATACCTTCCTCAAAACAGCCACCATACCTACCTATCATGGCCTTTCCATAGCCATTCGAGATATATTGCCATGCAACTTACCACCGTTTCGTTTACTATGACACGCTCCATCATTGTCATATTGCTTCACATGATCATGTAGTTGACATCGTATTTGTGGCAAAGCCACCGTTCATAATTCTTTCATACATGTCACTCTGCATATCCCGGTACACCACCGGAGGCATTCACATAGAGTCATATTTTGTTCTAAGTATTGAGTTGTAATTCATGAGTTGTAAGTAAATAAAAGTGTGATGATCATCATTTTTAGAGCATTGTACCAAGTGAGGAAAGGATGATGGAGACTATGATTCCCCATAAGTCGGGATGAGACTCAGGACTAAAAAGAGGCCATAAAAAAGAGAAAAAGGGGCCCCAATAAAAAAATGAGAGAAAAGAGAGAAGGGACAATGTTACTATCCTTTTACCACACTTGTGGTTCAAAGTAGCACCATGATCTTCATGATAGAGAGTCTCTCATTTTTTCACTTTCATATACTAGTGGGAATTTTTCATTATATAACTTGGCTTGTATATTCCAATGATGGGCTTCCTCAAAATGCCCTAGGTCCTCGTGAGCAAGCGAGTTGGATGCACACCCACTTAGTTTCTTTTGTTGAGCTTTCATATACTTATAGCTCTAGTGCATCCGTTGCATGGCAATCGCTACTCACTCACATTGATATCTATTAATGGGCATCTCCATAGCCGTTGATACGCCTAGTTGATGTGAGACTACCTTCTCCTTTTTTGTCTTCTCCACAACCACCGTTCTATTCCACATATAGTGCTATGTCCATGGCTCACGCTCATGTATTGCGTGAAGATTGAAAAAGTTTGAGAACACCAAAAGTATGAAACAATTGCTTGGCTTGTCATCGGGGTTGTGCATGATTTAAATACTTTTATGTGGTGAAGATAGAGCATAGCCAGACTATATGATTTTGTAGGGATAACTTTCTTTGGCCATATTATTTTGAGAAGACATGATTGCTTAGTTAGTATGCTTGAAGTATTATTATTTTTATGTCAATACTAAACTTTTGTCTTGAATCTTTCAGATCTGAATATTCATACCACAATTAAGAATAATTACATTGAATTATGCCAAATAGCATTCCACATAAAAAAAATCTGTTTTATCATTTACCTTCTTGAGGACGAGTAGGAATTAAGCTTGGGGATGCTTGATACGTCTCCAACGTATCTATAATTTCTGATTGCTCCATGCTATATTATCTTCTGTTTTGGACATTATTGGGCTTTATTATTCACTTTTTTATTATTTTTGGGACTAACCTATTAGCAGGAGGCCAGCCCAGAATTGCTGTTTTTTGCCTATTTGAGTTTAGCGAGAAAAAGAATATCAAGCGGAGTCCAAGCAGAATGAAACCTTGGGAGCGTGATTTTGGAGCGAACATGATCCGGAGACTTGGACCCTCGTCAAGGAAGCTTCGAGGAAGCCACGAGGTAGGCGCGCCTACCAGGCGCGCCCTCCACCCTCGTGGGCCCCATGTTGCTCCAAGGCGTACTCCTTCCTCCTATATATACCTCATTACCCCAAGCGATCGGAATCACGGGCCAAAACCTAATTCCACCGCGCAACCTTCTATACCCACGAGATCCCATCTTGCGGCCTGTTAGGAGCTCATGGGAGGGCATCGATCACGAAGGGCTTCTACATCAACACCATAGCCTCTCGGATGATGTGTGAGTAGTTTACCTCAGACCTTAGGGTCCATAGTTATTAGCTAGATTGCTTCTTCTCTCTTTTTGGATCTCAATACAATGTTCTCCCCCTCTCTTGTGGAGATCTATTTGATGTAATCTTATTTTGCAGTGTGTTTGTTGAGATCGATGAATTGTGGGTTTATGATCAAGTTTATCTATGAACAATATTTGAATCTTCTGAATTCTTTTATGTATGATTGGTTATCTTTGCAAGTCTCTTCGAATTATCAGTTTGGTTTGACCTACTAGATTGATCTTTCTTGCAATGGGAGAAGTGCTTAGCTTTGGGTTCAATCTTGTGGTGTCCTTTCCAAGTGGCGGTAGGGGCAGCAAAGGCACGTGTTGTATTATTGCCATCGAGGATAACAAGATGGGGTTTTTATCATATTGCATGAATTTATCCCTCTACATCATGTCATCTTACTTAAAAGCGTTACTCTGTTCTTATGAACTTAATACTCTAGATGCATGCTGGATAGCGGTCGATGTGTGGAGTAATAGTAGTAGATGCAGGCAGGAGTCGGTCTACTTGTCTCGGAAGTGATGCCTATATACATGATCATACCTAGATATTCTCATAACTATGCTCAATTCTGTCAATTGCTCAACAGTAATTTGTTCACCCATCGTAAAATACTTACACTCTTGAGAGAAGCCACTAGTGAAACCTAGGGCCCCCGGGTCTGTCGTCCACCATATTAATCTTCCAACACTTAGCTATTTCTATTGCCTTTTATTTTACTTTGCATCTTTATCATAAAAATACCAAAAATATTATCTTATCATATCTATCAGATCTCACTCTTGTAAGTGACCGTGTAGGGACTGACAACCCCTTATCGCATTGGTTGTGAGGATTTATTTGTTTGTGTAGGTGCGAGGCACTTTCATGCGTAGCCTCCTCTTGGTGATACCTTGGTTCTCAAAAGCGGGGAAATACTTACGCTACTTTCTGCATCACCCTTTTCCTCTTCAAGGGAAAATCAGCATGATGCTCAAAAGATAGCACCTTTTGCCGCCCGCCCTGCTTCTTGCTCACGCCCGATGCGCGCTCTGGACCCCTGCTCCCTGCGACACTTTGCCTTGGCATGGCGCCAGCGTCGATAGCCTACGAAAGCAGTGCGGGCTACTCGCCCGATTAGGCGCCAGCGCATGTTACCGCTAAGCGCCCGGCGCGGGATTCTGACTCTCGAGCCAGCGGCGTCGGGCCCCACACCCGAGAGAAAAATGTTTTAAATAAATAAATAAAATATTATTTATTTAATTAATTAATAAGTAATTAACTTAATTAATCTAGGTTAATTAACCTAACTTAATTAGCACGCTAATTAAAATTTAGCATTAATTAGTTAAGAGCTAATGACAGATGGGGCCCACATCTCATTTAGTCGGTCAAAAGTCAATGTTGACGTGGCGTCCTGTTGACGCCATCTTGATCTTGATAATGAATTTTGTTTTATTAAATCTGTTAGTACGGAAAATGTTTAAATCCTTTTTAAAACATAGAAAATAAACCGTAGCTTTCGAGATGAAAATGTTTTCTACATGAAAGTTGCTCGAACAACGAGGCGAATCCGGATCGCATCCGGTTCGTCCACCACACATCCCTAGCATAGAAAGCGTGCAATAATACCCCTCGATTCATTTTGTCAGAAAGCGTCAAACACGGGAATACTTTCCGGATGTTTCCCCAACCGCCCGATAGGCACCTACTACTACGTTAGGTCACCTCTAGCACCGTGTAATGCCATGTTACACTTTGTGATGCTTTGATTGCTCTACTATTTATTGTGTTCCCCCTCCGTTACTTCTTTCCGGTAGACCCGAGGCTAGGAGACCCCCGATTCGACTTCGTTGTTGGCGACCCCTCCTTGCGAGCAGCAGGCAAGCCCCCTTTGATCACGAGATATCGCCTATTCCTTCTCTCTCTGCTTGCATTAGAGTAGTGTAACATATTCTTGCTTTGGTTAATCCTATTACTGCGGCATAGCTTTGTCATTGTTGCTACAATTGTTGATACCTTTACCTGCTATCCTAATGCTTAGTATAGGATGCTAGTGTTCCATCAGTGGCCCTACACTCTTGTCCGTCTACCATGCTATACTACTGGGCCGTGATCACTGCGGGAGGTGATCAAGGGCACATGCTATATACTTTATACTATTACATTACTTATGGTATTGTTCGGAGATGAAATTTGAAGGCAGGTGGTTCCATCCCGGTAGAGGTGGGCACAGGTTCCCGATGGCTCCCGGTTACATTACATTGTGGCGGAGGCGGCAGGCGAGTTGAGACCACACAGGGAGAGAGGTGGGCTGGCCCTGGTCGGCGTTCAGCGGTTACTTTAAAATAACACGCTTGAGTTCTTGGTATTTGATCTGAGTCTAGCCATTGGCCTATCGCACTAACCAACTCTGTGAGGAACATTTATGGGCACTTCGGCGTCGTGGTATCGGCGAAACCTTCTTGGCGTTAACTTGGCGGCGCCGCGCGGATTGGACCGTAGCTGCGCTTGTATTAAGGGGCTAGAGTGCGCTTCCGGACGCCCTCATAGCGTCTTGAGGTGTGCAATGGGCGATGGGCCCTGAACCCTGCGCCATAGGATTTAGACCGGCGTCTTGACCTCTCTGTTGTGCCTAGGTAGGGCTGCGACATGTTGATCTTCGAGGCGGGCATGACCAGGAAAGTGTGTCGGCCAAATGGGATCGAGTGTTGGGTTATGTGCTGCACCCTGCAGTGGTTTATCTATTGAATAGCCGTGATCTTGGTAAGAGGGCGACTTGGAGTGGTACCTTGACCTTATGATAACTAGAACCGGATACTTAATAAACACACCCTTCCAAGTGCCAGATATAACCCGGTGATATTGCTCTCACACAAGGCGACGAGGAGAGGATCGCCGGGTAGGATTATGCTATGCGATGCTACTTGGTGAACTTACCATCTACTCTCTTCTACATGCTGCAAGATGGAGGCTGCCAGAAGCGTAGTCTTCGACAGGACTAGCTATCCCCTCTTATTACGGCATTCTGCGATTCGGTCCACCGATATTGCGCCTTTACACGAGATACCCATGCATATGTAGTGTAGATCCTTGCTTGCAGTACTTTGGATGAGTACTCACGGTTGCTTTTCTCCCTCTTTTCCCCTTTCCATTCTACGGTTGTTGCAACCAGATCTTTGGAAACCCAGGAGCTTGGCGCCACCGTCGACGGCGACTCCTACTACACGGAGGTGCCTACTACTACGTGCGGGCGGCGATGACTAGGAGTAGTTTAGGAGGATCGAGGCGGGAGGCTGCGCCTCTTCGTCTGTATCCCGGTTTGTGCTAGCCTTCTTAAGGCAAACTTGTTTTAACTTATATGCGTACTCGGATATTGTTGCTTCCGTGACTTCGTCTATGATCGAGCACTTGTATTCGAGCCCTCGAGGCCCTGGCTTGTATTATGATGCTTGTATGACTTATTTTATTTTTAGAGTTGTGTTGTGATATCTTCCGTGAGTCCACGATCTTGATGGTACTGCGTTTGCATGTATGATTAGTATGCGATTGAATCGAAGCGTCTGGTCTGCAATGGGCAAAGAACATAGGAGATATCCGGATCATCGACTTGAGCTGAGTTCTATCACATACGGTGTGAATTTGCCCAAATCATCATGAAGGAGGTCCTCAAAAAAACAGGGATGTTCTATGAGGAAGGGCAAATGTTGCGGGAAGACGTCCGAACACGCGTAGCCGCTCAGCGTCTCGACCTGAAGCCTTTCACTAAGCTCGGGGACTATCTCCGTGACTTGGATGGATGGCATGACATGTTGGAGTGATTGTCGATATATGACAATGTGTCCGTTTAGTCTATACTTTATGTATGACCAAACTTTGAGTTATGCTGCAGCGAAACTTTATTTGTGATGTAATTAAACCGTCCTCCTCAACTAGCCAAGATCACTCTAGTTAGGGCATTTTGGGTACGATGAACTTTGTTATTTATGCTTATGATATGTTGCTTCTATTTTTGCGAAGTCTGTCTCTTTCTGTTGCTCAACTATATATGTTGCATATCATCGACTCATGTGATGATGCAGGTGCATAGATCATCGATGGCGAAGAAGTGCTTTCGCCGAGTATCTAACGTTGGTTGGAGTGTCGAGCCAGTGTGCCGATTTTCGGTTTCGGCGACTGACCCGATGGTTAGTTTAGGTTCACGCTAGTGCGAGAGAGGATACAAACCGGCGCCTCAAGATGTACTACATTATGTATGATGAGACATATCATGTAACTTGTATAGCTATATCGTTGATTATGATGTGACGACATGATTTGTGTTGGATGATATGATGAGACTATTATGTGTGTGATATGATGAGCATATTGCATGTTTATGATATGATTAGAATACTGTATAAAACCTATACAAAAACGTCACAAATACGCAGCAAAAAAAAGATACGAGAAAATATAGTAGTAGCGCTCTTTAGCGCTGGATAGGAAAACGCTACTACTAAAGCACTTAGCAGTAGCGCTGGTATGGAAAGTGCTACTGCTAAGTAGGTATAGTAATGGCGGCGTGTCAACACATACTCTTGCTAAGCGTTAGCTATAGTGCCATATCGATGGCGGGTACCAGCGCTCTTGATACCAAATACCCGATGCTCTTTGCTTGGCTTTTCCCGAGTATTGGTGTGCGGCGCCCCCTCCACCGTTTACACCCTCGATCATATTTCCGTAGTGCTTAGGCGAATCCCTGCGAGGATCACTTCACCACCACCGTCACCACACCGCCGTGCTGACGGAACTCATCTACTACCTCGATGTCTTGCTGGATCAAGAAGGCGAGGGACGTCACCGAGTTGAACATGTGCGAGCAGCGGAGGTGCCGTGCGTTCGGTACTTGATCGGTTGAAGCGCCAAAGAAGTTCGACTACATCAACGGGTTGAAATGCTTCCTCTTATGGTCTCACAGTGCGTAGACATACTCCCCCCCCCCCCTCGTTGCTATGCATCTCCATGGATAGATCATTGCGTGTGCGTAGAATTTTTTTTGAAATTGCATGCTACGTTTCCCAACAGGAATCAATTCCAACACACATCGTCACCTCGCCCTTAACTAGTCTCTATTCATTTTGCAACTCCTGTTTTGAGTTACTAATCTTAGCAACTAAACCGGTATCAAATACCCTGGGGTTACTTATGAACACTAGTAAAGTACACATCAATAACATGTATATCAAATATACCTTTGTTCACTTTGCCATCCTTCTTATCCGCCAAGTATTTGGGGTAGTTCCGCTTCTAGTGACCATTCCCTTTGCAGTAGAAGCACTCAGTTTCATGCTTAGGTCTAGCTTTGGGCTTCTTCACGGGAGTGGCAACTTGCTTGTTATTCTTCTTGAAGTTCTCTTTCTTTTCCTTTGAATATTTTCTTGAAACTAGTGGTATTGCTAACCATCAACACTTGATGCTCTTTCTTGATTTCTACCTTCGTTGATTTCAGCATCGTGAAGAGCTCGGGAATCTTTTCCATTATCCCTTGCACATTATAGTTCATCACGAAGTTCTAGTAGCTTGGTGATAGTGACTACAGAACTCTGTCAATCATTATCTTATCTGGAAGATTAACTCCCACTTGAGTCAAGTGATTGTAGTACCCAGACATTGTGAGCACATGCTCACTGGTTGAGCTATTCTCCTCCATCTTGTAGGCAAAGTACTTGTCAGAGATCTCATACCTCTCGACACGGGCATGAGTATGAAATACCAATTTCAGCTCTTGGAACATCTCATATGCTCCGCGGCGTTCAAAATGCTTTTGAAGTCCCGGTTCTAAGCCGTAAAGCATGGCACACTAAACTATCAAGCAATCATCATATCGAGCTTGCAAAATGTTCATAACGTCTGTATCTACTCCTACAATAGGTTTGTCACCTAGCGGTGCATCAAGAACATAATTGTTCTGTGCAGCAACGAGGATAATTCTCAGATCACGGACCCAGTCGCATCATTGCTACTATCATCTTTCAACTTTTTCTAGGAACATATCAAAAATATATAGGAGCTATATCATGAGCTATTGATCTACAACATAGATATACAAATACTATTAGTACTAAATTCATGATAAATTAAGTTCAATTAATCATATTACTTAAGAACTCCCACTTAGATAGACATCCCTCAAGTCATTTAAATGATCGTGATCCAAATCAACTAAACCATGTCCGATCATCACGTGAGATGGAGTAGTATTCAATGGTGAACATCTCTATGTTGATCATATCTACTATATGATTCACGTTCGACCTTCGGTCTCCGGTGTTCGAGGCCATATGCGTACATGCGAGGCTCGTCAAGTTTAACCGAGTATTCCGCATGTGCAAAACTGTCTTGCACCCATTGTATGTGAGCGTAGAGCTTATCACCCGATCATCACGTGGTGTCTCGGCCTGACAACTGTCATAGCGGTGCATACTTAGGAGAACACTTATACCTTGGAATTTTAGTAAGGGATCATCTTATAATACTCTTTGCCGTACTAAGCAAAATAAGATGCATAAAAGATAAACATCACATGCAATCAAAATATGTGATGTGATATGGCCATCATCATCTTGTGCCTTTGATCTCCATCTCCAAAGAACCGTCATGATCTCCATTGTCACCGGCTTGACACCTTGATCTCCATCGTAGCATCGTGGTCGTCTTGCCAACTATTGCTTCTACAACTATCGCTAACACATAGTGATAAAGTAAAGCAATTACACGGCGTTTGCATTTCATACAATAAAGAGACAACCATAAGGCTCCTGCCGGTTGCCGATAACTTTTACAAAACATGATCATCTCATACAAGAGCGTATATCACATCATGTCTTGACCATATCACGTCACAACATGCCGTGCAAAAACAAGTTAGGCGTCCTCTACTTTGTTGTTGCAAGTTTTACGTGGCTGCTCTTGGCTTCTAGCAAGAACCATTCTTACCTACGCATCAAAACCACAGCGGTGATTTATCAAGTTTGTTGTTTTAACCTTCAACAAGGACCGTGGCGGTCAAATTTGATTCAACTAAAGTTGGAGAAAGCAGGACACCCGCCAGCCACCTTTATGCAAAACTAGTTGCATATCATCGGTGGAACCGGTCTCATGACATGGTCATGTAAGGTTGGTCCGGGCCGCTTCATCCAACAATACCGCCGAATCAAAATAAGACACTGGTGGTAAGCAGTATGACGATCGTCGCCCGCAACTCTTTGTGTTCTACTCGTGCATATCATCTACGCATAGACATGGCTCTGATACCCTTTGTTGGGAAACATAGCAAGATCTATCTAGGAGATGCATAGCAGCGAGGAAGAGTGTGTCCACGTACCCTCATAGACAGCGGAAGTGTTTGACAATGCGGTTGATGTAGTCGAACTTCTTCTCATTCCGACCGATCAAGCACCAAACATACGGCACCTCCGAGTTCTGCACACATTCAGCTCGATGACGTCCCTCGAACTCTTGATCCAGCAAAGTGTTGAGGGAGAGCTCCGTCAGCACGACGACGTGGTGACGGTGATGGTGAAGTGATCCACGCAGGGCTTCGCCTAAGCACTATGAAAATATGACCGGAGGCGTAAACTGTGGAGGGGGGCGCCGCACACGGCTAACAATCGTTGGTGTGTTTTCTAGCGGTGCCCCCCCCCCCATATATATATATATATATATATATATATATATATATATGTTGGAGGGGAGGAGAGGCAGCCAAGGGGGCACCCCAAGTAGGAGGAATCCTACTTGGGCGCCTCCCCAATTCAGTCTCCCCCTTCCATAAGTTCCGGAGGGGGAAGGAAGGAGGAGGGAGAGGGAAAGAAGGGGGAGGCCGAATACCTCCCCTTCCTTCTCTCTTCCCCTCTTTCCTTCTACTCCTATTCGGCCTATATGGAGGTGCACCAGCCCCTTAGGGGCTGGTCTATCCCCCTCTTGGCCCATTAGTTGCCGGGGGGTGCCCGGAACCCCTTCCGGTGACCCAATATGTACCCGGTACCCCCAGAACACTTCCGGTGTCCGAATATCATCATCCTATATATGAATCTTTACCTCTCGACCATTTCTCGACTCCTCATCATGTTCGTGATCTCATCCGGGACTCCGAACAACATTCAGTCACCAAATCACATAACTCATATAATACAAATCGTCATCGAACGTTAAGCGTGCGGACCCTACGGGTTCGAGAACTATGTAGACATGACCGAGACACCTCTCCGGTCAATAAACAACAGCTAAACCTGGATGCTCATATTGGTTCCCACATATTCTACAAAGATTTTTATCAGTTGTACCGTAATGACAACATACGTTATTCCCTTTGTCATCGGTATGTTACTTGCCCGAGATTCGGTCGTCGGTATTTTCATACCTAGTTCAATCTCATTACCGGCAAGTCTCTTTACTCGTTCCGTAATACATAATCACGCAACTAACTCATTAGTCACATTGCTTGCAAGGCTTCTTATGATGTGTATTACCGAGAGGGCCCAGAGATACATCTCCGATACTCGGAGTGACAAATCCTAATCTCGATCTATGCCAACCCAACAAACACCTTCGGAGATACCTGTACAACATCTTTATAATCACCCAGTTACGTTGTGACATTTGATAGCACACAAGGTATTCCTCCGGTATCGGGGAGTTGCATAATCTCATAGTCAAAGGAATATGTATATGACATGAAGAAAGCAATAGCAATAAAACTTAACGATCATTATGCTAAGCTAACGGATGGGTCTTGTTCACATCATTCTCCTAATGATGTGATCCCGTTCATCAAATGACAACACATGTCTATGGTTAGGACACTTAACCATCTTTGGTTAACGAGATAGTCTAGTAGAGGCTTACTAGGGACACGGTGTTTTGTCTATGTATCCACACATGTATCAAGTTTCCGTTTAATACAATTCTAGCATGAATAATAAACTTTTATCATGATATAAGGAAATATAAAATAACAACTTTATTATTGCCTCTAGGGCATATTTCCTTCAAGGATTTTCCCCAAAGAGGAGGGGTAAAGCAGTACACTAGAGATAAGTATTTCCCTCAATGAGAACCAAGGTTATCGAACCAATGGGATAACCAAGCAAACTCTCGTCTTCAGCACCTACACACACAAAAGCAAATACTTGCACCCAACATGGGCAAGAGGGTTGTCAATCCCCTTGAACTCGTTACTTGCAAGGATAAATTATGATAGTGATAGATAGATAAAAATTAAAGTAAAATAATAAGTATAAATTGCAGCAAGGTATTTTTGGATTTGATAATATGATAAAAGGAGACCCGAGGGCCATAGTTTCCACTAGAGGATTCTCTCTCGAACACATAGCATAGAGTGGGTAAACAAATTACTGTTGGGCAATTGATAGAAAAGTGCGTAGTTATGATGATACTCATGCCAATGATCACACGATAGGCATCATATACGTGATAAGTGAGCGAGAATCACCTGCTTGCATGTACTACTATTAATCCACCAATCGACCACTATCCAGCATGCATCCATGGTATTAAGTTCATGACAAACAGAATAACGCCTTAAGCAAGATGACATGATGTAGAAAAAGTAAACTCAAACAATATGAATAAGCCCCATCGTTTTATCCTTAATGGCAACAATACAATACATGCCTCGCTACCCCTTCTGTCATGAGGTGAGGACACATAAGATTGAACCCATTACAAAGCACCTATCCCATAGAAGATAAATCAATCTAGTTGGCCAAGCCAAATGGATAGGTCGGAGAGAAATACAAAGCTATCACAATCATGCATGATAAAGTTCAGAAAAGATTCAATTACTTTCAATGAATAATCTGATCATAAACCCACAATCCATCGGATCCCAACAAACACACCACAAAAGAAGATTAGATAGGATAGGACTCCAAGAAGATCAAGGAGAAGATTATATTGAAGATCAAAGAGAGGCGAAGCCATCTAGCTACTAAATATGGACCTGAGGTTTGTGGTAAACTACTCATGCATCGGCGGAAGGCAGCAAGGGCGATGTAGAAGCTCTTCGTGATTAATTCCCCCTCCGTGAGTCTTGAAAAAAGCCTCCGGATGGGATCTGGAAGAACAAAATCTTGTGGCAGCAAAAAAAGTGTTTCAGGTGGCTTTCTGGGGGTTTCCCAATATTTGATAATGTATAGAAGTGGAATTAGGTCCCCATAAGGTAACAGGGCGCGCTCCATTGCCTTGTCATCTCCTCGCTTGGTGTTTGGTCTCCTACCGAAGCTTCTAGGGTCTCTTTTGTCTAGAAAAATCGTCAAAAAAGTTTCGTAGTGTTTGGACTCTGTTTGGTACTAATTTTCTGAAAAACCAAAAACAAGCAGAAACAACAACTAGCACTAGGGACTGGGTTAATAGGTTAGTTCCCAAAAATGATATAAAACAACATAAAAAATGCATGTAAAGTATCCAAGATTGATAATATAATAGCATGAAAAGAATTAAAAAAAATTATAGATATGTTAGAGGCGATGTCGACATCCCCAAGCTTAATATTACTCGTCATGAGTAGGTAAATGATAAAAACAGAATTTTGATGTTGAATGCTACATAACATTTGTATCATGTAATCTCTTTATGGTATAGTCACTAAGAAGCGATGAAGTAACAATATCAACATAATAATATCCATAATATAAGAAACATAATCATTATTTTTTAAATATCGATCCTTAATGAATATTATCCCCACTCATTTTATCATGTTAGCATGGCATGACTTTGCCTTCACCACATAAATATAAATCATGAGCACCACGGTGTCAAACCGAGCAATTGGATCGTACTTCTAACGTGCTTCAACATTTTCAACCCCACGCAATACATGAGTGTGAGTCATGGATATAGGACTATAGGTGGAATAGAATGCGGCGATAGAGATCAATAAGGGAAGTCAAAAAAAGGAAGAAAGTCTCGCATCGACGCGGCTAATCAACTGGCTATGGACACTACAAAAAAACAATTATGTGATGATACATGTTTGTCACAGTAGGTCATGTTTTTTGTCATGCATGTACATCCGTGATGATTTTATGACAGAATCAAGATAGTCATACTTGTGCTGTCGTAGAAGTGTTCCATGACATTCTCAAATTATCATCATGGAAGTGTCCACTTCCATGACAATAAATGGCGCTTCATGGAAGTGCTTTTTTCAAGGGTAATTGACACATGGCATCCACCATAACGAATTCGTTGTTAAGCTATTGGGTTCGGTTTGGATCCGATAACTTTATTAACCCGGACCAATGGGGATTTTCCATGTGTAAAATTTGATGGAAATATGCCTAAGCGGCAATAATAAAGTTATTATTATTATATTTCCTTATTCATGATAAAGCTTTATTATTCATGCTAGAATTGTATTCCTTGGAAACTTAAATACATGTGTGGATACATAAACAAATACCGTGTCCCTAGTAAGCCTCTACTAGACTATCTCGTTGATCAAAGATGGTTAATGTTGGGGATATAACTATTAGGTATGACCCGCCCAGGAGGGGCCGGGTTATACCTATGGAGATTCATGAAGCCCAAGACAGCTCTGGAAGATGGCGGTTCAGTTAAGGGCCCAAGGCCCAAAGGCAACTCAAGGCCCGTAGAGATAAACCGCCATATGTACATAACTTGTATTGTAAGGCAGGGATAGTTAGAGACCGAGCCGGATACTGTTTATGAGCCGGTTGGGACTCTGTGAGCAGCTGGGCATCGACCCGTGTATATAAGGAGATGACCTGGCGGCGGTTTAGGGCAAGTAACATCAGATCGAAGCTAGGTCAAGCGGATTCGCTCCCTAGTAATCGAAAAATAAGCAATACCACCTCAAACTGGATTAGGCCTTTACCTTCACCGCAAGGGGCGAACGATATAAACCCTCGTGTCCTTTGTCCCGTTTTAACCCCTTTAAGCTTCCTAGTTGCGATGGCTCCATGATTAAGTCCTTTCACTAGGACATATGCCGTGACAATTCCACGATAGTTGGCGCCCACCGTAGGGCCTGCACACGGTGGATTTGAGTTCTTGAAGGGCAGCTACGAAGGGCTCAAGGGATACTGCTTGTGGGCGAGATGACCAAGAGTCGTCGGCAAGCTCTACATCGGCGAAGAAGGCTGAGGCCCGGCAGCGCTCAATTGAGTATGGGTGCGGGTCCCCTTGGTAGAATCCACGTCTCATCGGCCGGATCGTGAGCGAGCCACGAGTCGGACATCTGCACCGACATCGTCGAGGCGGCTCGGCGTCACGAGACCGCCCGGGCTCGACCGCCATGAAGCGTGCCGCCGTGGGATGCATCCATGGAGGGGAATTTAATGAATGATCTGTGTGTGGCGGTGAGACGACCATCTACTCTGATGGTGAGTCGTCCACGAGTGACACAGATTCATTGTATCAATTGCAAGATGGTGGGCTTGGGGGCTGTTCTGATGGCAGCAGTATTCCGGACCCCTTTGAGCCGTCGAGCAGAGTGGGGATCTTCATGGCTGGCACGCAACCCGTTCAAAACTCTGACTGCGGTGGCGATAACCTCGGTCAGCGGCGGCGGTGGAGGCCTGGCAGCGCCCGCCGGATTCAGTCTTGATGGATCTCATGGATAGGATGACAGCCCTGTTAACCGCCGTGGTCAATCCGGCGGATCAGGCTCAACATGATGAAGAAGTGGCACAGTTACGTAAGGAGGTAGCACAAGCCAAGGAAAACCTAGCAGCGAAGGACGTTAGGATGGCCACAAAGCGGGTGGCTTTGGATGCTCGAGCCCAGCCGATTCAATCAGAGGCTTTCCAGCTTACGATGGATCTGAACGCATCAAACGAGGTCATGAGGAGAAGGCACCAGAAGGCTCAATCCCGTCTGCCTCCGACTTATGATACCTCTTCCGCACACCCAGTGCAGGCCCCAGTAACCCGCCGGAGGTAAACCAGGTTGCAACGCCCGGGGCTGGGACGCTGGTTCAACCACGGGTGATGGAACCTCCTCGTATGAATACTGCTCCACCTCATTATGTACCAACACCACCGGGTCATTATTCTAACCCTTTGGAGAACAAGATCGCTGCGGCTGCACGATTGGTGGCTCTCCCGGCGGAGGGCGACTCTCCGACGGTGATTGAAACATGAAGGTTCAGAGAACTTCTTCAGACGGCTCTGGCGCAGCAGGAGGCCTACTCTTATAGTCGAGACAGGATTCATTCGACCCCTCGCCCAAGCCGGAGCCCGAGTTATAGTAGGCACATAGATTCAGCGACCGTTTCAAGCAACGCCCGGCGCCGTGACCAACCCGTCTTGGGCATGACCCGGTAGCGTGGCGGAGCTCTAATTTGGTTGACTAGGACGAGGATCGCCAAGAGAGCTGGCGGGCGGCTCGGCGGTGACTGGCGGCTCGGCGAGGCGGCTTACCGATCTTTCGGTTTATCCGTTGACTTCTATTGAGGCAGGCTGACCACGATCTTGGAGGTGTCCCTTGCTTGGTGCGGCTCTGCGTAGCAGCGTTTGCCCAAAGGATTTCAAGGGGCCTCGAAAGGTGCCTAATTACGGCCGATTTACAGCCGGGGCATGGATTGAAAGTTATGAGATGGCCATGGAGCTCTTTGGAGGTCGGTGGCCTTCTACAATGGCCAAGTACTTCACCATGATGTTGGATGGGCGGCTGAACTTGGTTAAAGGGGCTGCCACCTAATTCCATTAGTTCATGGGCAGAGTTAAAGGCCCGGTTTATTCAGAACTTCAAAGACACATGCAAGCAGCCCATGTCAATTGTGGATTTGAATAATTGCAAGCAAGAGGAGGGTGAGTCCACAACCCATTGGGTGTCTTGGTCAAAGCCATAATACATTCATCGATAAGATGGATGCGGCTCTCTTGATCTTAATGTTGGAGAAAAATTGTCGTTTCGCCTCTGAAACAGAAGTTAGAGGCGGCTCAAGCGCGATTGTAATGACATGGGCCAGCTAATGGCATCTCTAGTCAAATGCGCTGATTACGATAGTACCAAGGATCCGAGTCGGCGATGAAAAGGCGAGGAAGGGAAAGAAGAACGGCAATGCCAAGGGCCATCAACATAACCCGGCGAATCAAGGGGTAATAATAAGCGTAAGGTGGCGGTACCTCGGAGTTTGTGGCTAACACCAATGCGCAGGGCAACAATCAACGACGTAAGGGGAGACCACCTTCTCGGTCCGGCGGGTCAGGTCCCACTCTTGAGCAGTTGCTAAATGAGCCCTATCCAAGGCACGGTACTCAGCACAAACCGACAACTCACCTATGGAAGGACTGTACGATCATGAAGGCTTTCAAGAACTCTAACATGTTCGGCGACAATCATGGGCGAGGCGGCTCGGTGGCGGCGGTTTTCATAACCGGCGGCGGTTTAAATTCAACTTTCAAGGCTCTCAAGGAAATCAAGGTGGCTATAATCAGCAATCTGGCCAAGGAGGTCGTGACAGCGGCGATCACGGATATCGAGCAATCCAAAGCGGTGAATAGTGGACAATATCATGTGTTCATCACCGGTTTGTGAAAAGCAGGACGGAAGCTTCATAAGAGGGTTGTGAGCAGCTGTTGAGCAGCGGTGCCTCGTTATTTGAGATGGTGCGAGTAGCCTATTCTATGGAGTAGGGAAGATAACCCTCCACGGGTTGACAATCCGGGTCACTTGGCCTTGGTGGTAGCACCTCAGGTTGGCGGATATAAATTCACTAAGGTGCTCATGGTCGGAGGCAGTAGCATCAACATCCTCTATTATGAGACTTTCCGTTGCATGGGGTTGGTGATAAAAATCTTAAGACATCAACATTGTTTTCCATGGGCGGTGCACGGTAAGTCGGTGTACCCAGTGGGTAAAATTGAACTAGAAGTAGCCTTTGGAGATGAGCATGATTCTAGGGCTGAGAAATTAACTTTTGAGGTGGTCAAAATCAAGAGCCCATATCACACCCTGTTTGGATGGCCTGCTTATGCCAAGTTCATGGCACGGCCGTGTTATGTTTATCTGCAGCTCAAGATGCCGGGTCATAAGGGCACCATCACAGTGCATGGGAGTCGGAAGATAGCCTTGGAATGTGAGGAAGGCGATGATGCTTACGCTGAATCTGTTTGTGCAACAGAGGAGTTGAAGTTCTAAAAGGACAATGTTGACCCGGCGGACATGACGTCTTTGAAGAAGCCAACCACAGAACATGAGTCGGCGCTGAAGTTTAAGTCAGATGATGACACCAAGCTTGTCGATTTTGTTCCAGGCCACTCATCTAAGCAGTTCAGTATCAGTGCTAATCTGGATCCCAAATAGGAAAGCGCGCTCATCGAGTTCATCCGTGAGAACCGGGACATCTTTGCATGGAAACCTTCTGACATGTCGGGTGTTCTGAGAGAACTCGCTGATCACACTCTCAATATTGATCCAAAGTTTAAGCCAGTCAAGCAGTTTCTTCGGCGGTTCAATGAGGAGAGGCGTAAGGCCATTGGTGAGGAAGTGGCCCGGCTCTTGGCGGCCAGGTTCATTATTGAAGTTTTCCATCCGGAGTGGTTGGCTAACCCGGTGCTCGTGCTTAAAAAGAACGGCACCTGGCGTA
The DNA here is from genome assembly GCA_021605145.1 of Aegilops bicornis. NCBI lineage: Eukaryota > Viridiplantae > Streptophyta > Magnoliopsida > Poales > Poaceae > Aegilops > Aegilops bicornis. The sequence goes on from CM038675.1 coordinate 296,501,589, forward strand.
TGTGTGTGGATTATACGGACTTAAACAAGGCTTGTCCGGCTGATCCTTCGCGCTCCTTGCATTGATCAAATCATTGATGCTTTCACGGTGGGTTGTGGCGTTTGAGCTTTTTGGATGCTTATTCTGGTTATCATCAGATCAAGATGGCAGTTAAGGACCAGGAGAAGACGGCTTTTATTACTCCGTTTGGAGCCTTCTGCTATGGGTCTATGCCTTTTGGGCTTAAGAGTGCCCAGGCGACTTATTAGCGATGTGTGTAGAACTATCTTCACAGTCAGATTGGGTGCGATGTTCATGGTTATGTGGACGACATTGTGGTGAAGTCTAGAGAGAAGGAGACCTTGATAGATGATCTGAAGGAAACCTTTGATAACCTCTGGGTCTACAAGATGATGCTTAACCCGGCCAAGTGTGTTTTTGGAGTGCCAGCAGGCAAGCTTTTGGGTTTTCTGGTTTCTAACAGAGGCATCGAGGCTAACCCGGAGAAGATCGAGGCAATCACTTCTTTGGCTAAGTCGGCGTGTATCAATGATGTTCAATGTTTGGCGGGTCGTATTGCTGCCTTAAGCCGGTTCATAAGCCGGTTAGGTGAGAAGGCCATACCGTTGTATCAGATGATGAAGAAGACAGACAACTTTATGCGGGTGATCTTGCTAATGCTGCCTTTGAAGATTTGAAGAGACAGCTCCCTGAGCCGCCGGTCCTTGCTGGTCCCATTGATAAGAAGCCATTATTGTTATATGTGGCTGCTAACACGCGTGTTGTCAGTGTGGCCATTGTCGTAGAGCGCAAGGAGGCTGGCAAGGAATATCCGGTTCAACAACCGGTTTACTACGTCAGTGAGGTGCTTATTGAGTCCAAGCAAAGATATCCACACTAGCAGAAGCTCGTTTATGGGGTGTTCATGGCAAGCCGGAAGCTTAAGCAATATTTTCAGGGTCATCCCATCAATGTGGTTAGTTCTGCTCCTTTAGGAGGTATCATTCAAAATAGAAGCCATAGGACGAGTCGCCAAGTGGGCCATTGAACTTGGGCCTCATGGTTTAAAGTATGTGCCACGCACTGCTATCAAGTCTCAAGCATTGGTGGACTTCATCAATGATTGGACAGAGCTACAGATGCCTGAAGAGAAGCCGGACAACACATATTGGACAATTCACTTTGATGGGTCCAGGCAATTGGAGGGCTCGGGGGCTGGAGTTGTTTTAGCTTCCCCTCGAGGTGACAAATTTTGTTATGTGCTACGGTTGATGTTTACCTGTACTAACAATGCATCTGAGTACGAGGCCTTGCTCCATGGTCTTCGGATGGCTAAGGAGATGAGCTTAAGCCGGGTAAGGTGCTTTGGCGACTCAGATTTGGTGGCTCAACAAGTATCAGGCAAGTGGGATTCCAAGGATCCTCTTATGGCGGCTTATCGCCGTGAAGTTGATGCCATTGCTGGACACTTCAAGGGTTACCAAGTGGAGCACATTGATCGTAGAAAGAATGAGGCGGTGATGCTTTAAGCCGGTGGGGTCTCGGCGTAAGCCGGTGCCACCTAACACTTTCTTAGATATTACGCATAACCCATACATCCAAGTTGCCTCTGAGAGGAAGACTTGGCTGTTTCAGACCCGGAAGCACAATTGGTGGCAGCTCTTCACGTCATCCCAGATTGGACAGTGCCATATTTGGCTTATATGACCCGGGGCGAGTTGCCTGAGGATGAAACCTTGGCTAGACAGATAACCCGGCGGTCTAAGTCAATGAAAATTGCCAATGGTGAGTTGCATCATCGCAGTGTCACTTGGGCGTTTCAACGTTGTGTCTCTCCTGAGGAAGGTCAAGAAATTCTTCGTGAAATCCATGAAGGAGATTGTGGCCATCATGCCGATTCAAAGTCTCTTGTGGCCAAAGCTTTCCGTCATGGATTTTTATTGGTGACGACTCCTTGATGCGGAGGATCTAGTCGATAAATGTGATGGTTGCCAAAAATTCTCACAGCGGGCTCACGTGCGGCTCAAGAATTGAGGATGATTCCAATTACTTGGTTGTTTTGCGATGCAGGGGCTCGACATGGTTGGGCCTTTCAAAAGGTCCAAAGATAAAAGACACACCTTACGGTGGCGGTTAACAAATTCACAAAGTGGGTTGAGGCGAGGAGCCGGTTAGTAAGTGTGGCGCAGCCACAGCGATGCAATTCATGAAAAAGATGATCTTCGCTTTGGCTTTCCACACAACATTATAGCGACAATGGTACTAATCTGTCCAAGGGTGCCATGGAGGAGTTACATCAGCGTGAGCATATCCGGCTTGATGTTTCATCAGTAGCTCACCCCCAATCCAATGGTCAAGTTGAAAGAGCCAATCAGGAAATCTTGAAAGGCATCAAGCCCCGGCTTATGGTTCCTTTACAATGGACGTCGGGTTGTTGGGTGGAGGAGTTACCCTCTGTGATATGGAGCATCAATACCACCCCTAACAGGTCTACGGGTTACACGCCTTTCTTCATGGTTTACGGAGCCGAAGCGGTTCTCCCTAGTGACATCCGTCATGACTCGCCCCGCGTGGCGTCTTACATTGAAGCTGATAACGAACAAGCCCATCAGGATGCACATGACCTGTTAGATGAAAAGCGTGACTTGGCAGTAGCCCGCTCGGCGATTTACCCACAGGACCTGCGCCGTTATCACAGCCGCCGAGTTAAGTCCAGAACCTTTCAAGAAGGTGACTTGGTGCTCCGGCTCATCCGGGATCAAACTGATGCACACAAGTTATCCCCACCTTGGGAAGGGCCTTTTGTGGTCAGCAAGAACTTGAACAACGGGTCATACTACCTTATCGATGTTCGAGAGCACAAAGACTCACGTAAGTCGGAGGAAGAGACCCGCCGGCCGTGGAATATCACTCATCTTCGGCCTTACTTTACTTGAGCCATCGGCTCTCTTGATTTACATATTTTGATGATGTATATATTATGATAAGTAATAAGCGGGACCTCTTTCCTTTTCATCCTCAATGATCATATGTCTTGACATCATAATTTCAAGCGACCAATTGGGGGCTGATCGTGTTGAATCCAACTTAACCCTTTGGTCGGCTCATGATCATATTCGAATCTAGGCGTTAAACCTCACTTGATCACTAGGGGCTTCCTGTTCAAACATGGGTCGTATTGAACCACGAGAGAACATAGTATCGGTACCCTCTTGATCGGCACAATGCCAAACTCACTAGGGGCTTCTTGATCGTATTGAATCATATCTTAACCCATTTTGGGTCCGACTTTGATCGTATTGAATCGAGTCGTTAAAAACTCTTAAGGTCATTTGGGGGCTTCCTATTCAAACATAGGTGCATTATTGAACCAAAGAGAACATAGTTGTCGGTACCCTCTTGATCGGTGCAACACCAAAGCCACTTTGGGGCTACATGATGCGTATTGAATCCTAAGCTTAACCCCTTTGGTCCGGTTTCTTGATCGTATTTGAATCAAAAGCCTCAAATTTTTCTTTCTATTTGGTTTAAGTTTTTGAAAACAATCTTTGTTTTTGTCTTGAGGCTTTTATGCGGATCTAAGTATAAGTATGGTTTAAATTTAACCCGGCTTGGTTTTGGACGATCAATCGCCAGCGTATGACAATCATCATACATGTGGAAGTGTTGGCTTCTAAAAGGATTGGGTTATCACCCTTACTGTTCAGGTCACATGAACCGGCAGTGCAAATTCAAATATCACAGGTATGACATATTTTGTTGTATTTAAGCCAATCCTGATTATACGAGTGTTTTGGGCATTATGACCCGTCCTGCGGTAAGCTGTGGGACACTTGTGATCTGTTTTTTCATACATGAACAGATTCAGAAGATGCTCTATAAGCATCAGTGGCAGATATTAAATTGGCAGTCTTCTGCAAGCGCAGAACATGCGCGATGGCACGACAGATTGAAAGTTTCACTATCCTATTACACAGCCTCCATGGGCTAAATAAGACCAAATTGTTTTTTTCAAAAGCTCAAGTTTAGAGCCAAGCGGTGGTTCGATCTTCTTGGCCTTGTTGCTCGGAGTCTTCTGCGTCATCCTTTGCGGCTCTTCGTCTTCTTCCGCTGGCTGAAAAGTTAATGATGACCAATCGATGCGGATAAAGCTTCAAATTCAGCTTCATCATCTATAAGCTCGGAGGATCGACTTGAGGAGCAAAAGGTGTGCTTACGGATTGGCGGGATTAAGTCCATCACTTTGTAAGCCGGAGTTGGCAGCTTCTTATTCTCCTGGTCATAAGACGGATGATACTTGGAGAGGTCTGAGTCATTGGCAATAAGAGTGGCCATTGGACGGATTTCCTTCTGGTGAGAAGTCTTTCTGATCGAAAGGCGTACCATCTTCTTTCAGGCTTGGATAACCAGTAGCTACCTCATACGGGTCAAGCTCTAGCACCCACGCCTTGGACCGGCTTAAAGCTGTCACATCGCCGGCTCTAGCAGCTGATCGCTTTATCTCTTCAAATCTTATAGGCAGCATAGAGAGTTTCTTCAAAACATCTATCAACAAAGTTGGTACTTGACCTGCTGGTGAAATAGCGGCTAATGTGCGTTGAGTCCCGGTGTACAACTGCTCAACAAGTGTGTAGACAGCTTTCAGCTTCATCAGCATGTCTTGATTAAGATTGCTGCTCCTGGGACCTGAAGATATTGCAGAATGCTTAAATTGGTGGGTTATATGATCAAAATACTGATTCACTTCAGATGCTTGATAAAGGCGACTTACCAAAGATAGCTGGAACCATCTGATTCACACGGTTTTTTAAACCGGAAAGCTCAGTGGTTACTTCTTGAAGCGTTGCCTCGGCCTTCTCAGCACGTTGGGTCAAAGCCGTCTTTTCATCCGCCCAAGTCTTTTTCTCTGCTTCATAGCCGGTCTTCAGTTTTTCCGACTCAACCACGCTAAATTGGAATTTCGACTCAGCCTTAGGGTCTCGGTTTCTGAGTCGCATGACCGAATCTTGGCATCATTTAATTGGGATTCGGTTCGATGGTGGCAGCCTGCATAAGGAGCAGATTTGTCAAATATCAAGTTTATCAGATTACAAGTCCCAAGTCTTTTGCCAGCAAAAACACTTGACACTTGGGGGCTAATGTCTATAGAAGCAAAATTTTCAAACTAACGGCTCTAATGAATTGAAGTCCCAAGTACTTTGCAAGCAAGACTACTTGGCACTTAGGGGCTAATGCATATCATTTGTTTTTTCTTCATCATGAGCCGGAAGTGATATCACCATCCCAACCGACTCATGGGGGCTATGCAATCTCAATTTTTCTTCATATACAAAGACAACTTAGGACCGGCTCATTCCCATGGATTAAGCCGGTAGGGGCTACGGACGGAAAGCTCAACTTATACAAACATCCAGTTTATATTTAAACCGACCAAGGAGGATTCTAGGATGAAGCTATGGATTTTTCTGAAGTTTATAATCTATTCAATCTTATCACAGCTAGTTGACTTGGGGGTTGGCAGGATATGTATACAAATTACTTAAACGCTGAAAGTCATACCTCATATTTTTGGTGCATCTGCTTCACCATATCAATTTCGAGGTCACGGCTAGTGTGGACCTGGCTGAGATAGCCAGAGAGGATCTCATTGTTGCTCAGGTGCGAGTAGTGAGAAATATCAAACTTCTGTTTCCACCTCTCAAGAACTTCTTGTTTGGCTGTACGCTTGGCCAGAGCTATTGGATTTCCCGGCTCTACAAAGTCGGTGCCAGTAATCAACACATCGTCATTTTGAGGCTCTGACGGCTTAGGTGAACTTGAAGGGGCAGAAGTTGAAGGATTAATGGCAGTATCACCAACGCTAAGATCCAGAATCTCAGGAGGGGTGACAGTGACAGTTTCCTCCAGCTGTTTATCGGAGGCCTCAGGGACAGAGATTTGTTGTTCCGACTCAGGGATTTCAGGTGCTTCTGTTGGCTTCGTCACTTTAGCCTTCTTATTTTGGCTTTGCTTGACCACTACAGAGGTTATGAAAAGTCGGTATTAATATAAGAACATATGAAGGTATAGAGTAAAGCTAATTTTTATTACCCAGGGGCAGTCTTGAAAGCCGGCATTTCAGTTTGTGATGAGCCGTCAGAAGAAGAACGAGCAAGTTCCTGGTCAATGATCATTAAAAGAGTTAAGTGACAAATAAGCAAGACCCATTGACAAATGAGAAGAATTTTTCAAATTTAAGCACCTTGTTTCAGCGTTTCCGAGGAGCAAGGGTGTTCGATAAGCCGGAGGATAATTCATCACCTCCTTTGGTTGAATGCAGCGGCGGCTTTTCGTGCTCTTTGTCGTTTCAAAAGAAAGTGAGGATCTAAATAAGCCAAGGGTGTGAAAACCTTACTTTCCGGGTTACTTGTCGGAGTTTCTGTCTTGGCAAAGATTCTGAGCCGGAGGAAATAATAGTTACCTCTTCTTCAGCTGCTTGGCTGGCTCCCGTCTCAGCCTGATAATAATCAGTGTCAATAAGATGGTTAAAAAATAAGCCAAGAGAGTCAAGGGCTACCTCCGACACAGAGGTATCATCCAGCTTAAGCATGTCAGAGGCGCTTGGTTTCTTCTTCTTCTTGGTGGTCTTCTTGGCGGTTTTCCTAGCGGCCTTCTTGGCAGCCACAGCCTTCTTAGCAGCCTCGTGGTCATAATACGCTTTCCGAATTCCGATTTAACTGCGCAGAGGTGATCAAAAGTTGAGTTAACCAGATATTCAAATAATGAGGTGAAGCTATAGTAAGGTTCAGAGGCTTACATCTGGTGGCGGGTTAAGCTTGCTGAAAGGAGCCAGGCCCACTTTGACACAGTCCTCCGGGTCTTCATTTAGAAGAGACTTCACCATTTCATTGATCGCTTCTTCAGACAATGGTTCAGAGCTATGGTGCAGTGAATCTGTTGTATCACCACTATAGGTACCCATTAAGCTGGTGTGACGGCTCAACGGGATGATCCGCCAAGAAACCCAGTGATGACCCACAAGTATAGGGGATCTATCGTAGTCCTTTCGATAAGTAAGATTGTCGTGGTTTTGTCACGGCAGATGTCCTTGTGAAAGGACTTGGTCGTGGAGCCATCGCTACGGGTTAGCTTAAAGGGGTTAAAGCGGACAAGGCACACAAGAGAGTTTTATACTAGTTCGGCCCCTTACGATGAAGGTAAAGGCCTACGTCTAGTTGTGATGGAATTGATGGGGTTTCGATGACCAGGGAGCGAATACGCTTTGCCTGAGTCTCGAGTTGTTTTTCTGTTCTCCTGATGCGCCGCCGGGTCGTCCCCTTATATACATGGGTGACACTCGTCGATTTACAGTCCCGAGACCGGCTCATAGACGTGTCCGGTTCGGTCTCTGCTCTTTCTATCTTACCATACAAGTTACATACCAATGCCGGTTCATGGTTGCCCGGCCTTAAACGATTACGGGCCTTGGGCCCTATCTAACATTTCTATACGCCTTCATGGGCTTCTAGCATACTCAACTCTTGATGAAGTTAATCCGGCCTGTCTGGCGGTTTACGCTTCGATAGTAATATCTAACAGTACCCATTAAGCGGTGCGGCGACTCAGCGGGATGATCCGCCAAGAAACCCAGTGATGACCCACAAGTATATGGGATCTATCGTAGTCCTTTCGATAAGTAAGATTGTCGTGGTTTTGTCACGGCAAATGTCCTTGTGAAAGGACTTAGTCGTGGAGCCATCGCTACGGGTTAGCTTAAAGGGGTTAAAGCGGACAAGGGACGCAAGAGAGTTTTATACTAGTTCAGCCCCTTATGATGAAGGTAAAGGCCTACGTCTAGTTGTGATGGAATTGATGGCGTTTCGATGACCAGGGAGCGAATACGCTTTGCCTGAGTCTCGAGTTGTTTTTCTGTTCTCCTGATCCGCCGCCGGGTCGTCCCCTTATATACATGGGTGACACCCGTCGATTTACAGAGTCCCGAGACCGGCTCATAGACGTGTCCGGTTTGGTCTCTGCTTTTCTATCTTACCATACAAGTTACATACCAATGTCGGTTCACGGTTGCCGGCCTTAAACCGGTTCTGGGCCTTGGGCCCCTATCTAACATTTCTATCTGCCTTCATGGGCTTCTAGCATACTCAACTACTGATGAAGTTAATCCGGCCTGTCCTGGCCGGTTTACGCTTCGATAGTAATATCTAACATTAGGCCCAGTTGATTTGAACAGGTTCATGTCAATCCTTAATAGAAACTTCGTCTTCAACATCTTCTCATAATTTGATAAACCGCCATGACGTCATCTTTTTGGATCTTGGTAAACCGTCGTGACATCATCTGTTATAAAGAAACTGTATATGATATATCCTCATTAATAGGTCTCCAACAATCGAGCCGACAGCTGTGCCCCACTTCCAAATTCACGGCCCCTTGATTTTCGCGCCTGGCACTTATCTCCTGCCTTTATAAATAGGACTGAAGGGTCATTTTATTTTTCCCCCTCGTGCCTCTTCACATCGTCCTCCTTGTGCCGCTCAGCTTCTGGAGCTCCGCCGCCACCGTCGACCGCCGACCGTCGTCTCTGCTCCAACCTTGGCCGCTGCAACACCCTGAACGCATCGAGAACCTTTGCGGCGCTCTTCCGCTTCTTCCTCAGCTCCGGTAAGTTCTCTGCCCTTTCCGCCACAGATCTGTTCTAGGGTTCCCAAGTTCTTCGGTGTTCATCAATGGAGATCTTTGTTCATATGATAATCCTGATAAACTCCTGAATATCTGCTCTGTATAGTGGTAGCCTTTAGCCTCTGTTTCCATTTATGCATCTCAAAATAGTAGATCTTATCCGAACCTTTGCTCATTGGTCCGGTACTGCTTCTTAGGTTTTGAATATATTTCCCTTTTCTGACATGCCTCAGATCTGAAACCACAACATAATTTTGTGAAACTTGTTTTCAATCACTTACTCATCTATAATCTTGACTCTTCGATGCTTATATTAGGCGGTTTAACTACACAGAAAGGTTGTCAATCCGGTATATACCATTAGTCCCCTTGTTGAACCGCCAATATATTTCCATTTATCACCTCCACCGGTGTACTGCTTTACTGTTGAACTCCGGTTTGTAAATAGCTGACTCCGGTTTAACAATATACTTTCGTCTTGTATCACTGTATAGCTGTCCAACATGAACCTTAAACCGGAAGTTATTATATTATAGATTTTCATTGCCATGGCCAAGCAAGTGTATGAATGCAGTTGGGCCCCTTCTCGAGTAACAGAGGAACAGCTAGACAATCTTGTCAAAACGGGTGCCTTAAACAAGAAAGATGTCATTCCTTTGGAGGGTCCACGGCCGGAATGTCCTCCTACTCCCAAAGACGCAGAAGTTGTTGTTTTTGTCGATCACCTAAGCCGGGGTTTCAACCCTCCCGGTTCAAAATTCTTCCAGGATGTACTTGCCAACTTCCAACTACGCCCACAAGATATTGGCCCTAACTCTCTTACCAACATTTGCCACTTTCAAATGTTTTGTGAAGTTTACCTTCAAGAGGAACCTTCAGTAGAGCTATTCAGGGACTGCTTTCATTTGAACCGCCATACGAGTTTAAAGATGGGCCTAACACAGAACTGGGCGGGATGGCGATTCAGAAAAGGAAGGAAGTCACCTTTCCTCACGCCAATCTCCACAGTCACCCCAAAGATTGTAACCAGACCTGGTTTTACTGCAAGGACACGTCTCCTGTTGATGAAAACCCCCTGCCGGGTTACCGTCTTGAACGTTTGAGCAACACACCCCTTTCCTCAATGGCTGACCACTAAAGAAAGAAGCAAATATGCCCCTCAACTATCCAAGCTCAGGGCCTTTATGGCCAACGGTTTAACAGGAGTTGACTTTGCACGCTGCTGGATAAGTTGGAGTGTTTTGCCTTTGAGCCAACGCCCCGGTTTGATGTGTGAGTATCTGAGGAGAATTGAATGATGCTCAGCGGCACATTGATATTCAGGTGACACATGCCGAAGTCCTTTGAGGCTATAAAAAGATCTTGAATGAACCGGAGGCTACCTGTGCTCAAACCGGACTCCCCCCTTTCTGCACCATCAACAAACCGCCAGCCGTAAGATTCATATTATTCGTTTATCTGAAATTGCATCTGTCCTGATGTATATAAAAAATGTGATGACTTTTTGGCAGGACAATGATACATTACGGAACAAGAAACCTCCATAAGACAAACCGGTGAAGCCAACCGCCAAAAGACCAAAGCTGTGAAAAGACCAGCTAGCAGGAAGAGAACCTTGCATCCTCCGACCCACGGTTGATGATGATGTGGGTAACTCGGATTTTGAGGTAGAACTTGACTCACTTGGTTTATTTTTCATACGCCTTATTGATGATGATTATTGCCAGGACGATGCTGAAGTTAGTCATGCCGATGTTGTAGAGGTAATCATCCTTTCCTCCAATTCAAACCCTTTGCCTTCACTAAAAACCCGTCGAGCAAACCGGAAAGTTAAATTTTCTCATCCTCTTGCTTATTTGGACCCAAACTTTCTTGTGAAGACACAACAGCACGAGGCTCGCCGCACAACTCGGCATAGCGGCCAGGTAGTTAACTCCGCCGGTTTACCAAACAGTCCGGTTTGGAAACACCGTTCAGAGGTCTCTAATTCTCTTGCCACTTCACACCCTAAAGCGGGTTGTTTTCGTCAACCTCTTAATCCGTCTGATTCCAATTGTCAGGGCACTTCTCATTCATCCTCTGGCGAGTCATCAGCCACCAAGCTTCCACCCCTCAAAACCGTGCTTGGGTAAGTCATATTCCATATTATATCTTTAACATACTATTTTAACATATGTTATACTGATACTTCTTAACCTCTCTCAGAGCCAAGCCCAGACCAAGCAAAAAGGCTCGCCTAAACAAAACGGCAGAGGAAAATATCGCTCTTTGAACGGACAAAATACCAGACCCTGAAGAAGCCAACCTTGATGATGTGATGAATGACCCACCACCACAAGACCATGACCTTGTTGCTGAACAGGCAGAGATTGACACCACAGGTCCTGTTAATCAGCCGACCAGCTCTATCTGGACTGATAAACCGGCTAGTCCAACAAAAATTACTGACAAACCGGTGACCCCAGTACAAACCGATGAAGAAAAAGATGATGATGTCCTTATTACTGGCGTTGGTCGTTCTGAACCGAGTAATCCTATTGCTTTGTCAAAACATACTACAAAACAGGAATTCTCTGCAGTTGGCAAAGGCGAATGGAGTGCTGATTTGTCAACATACGCCGCTCTGGGTGCTGAAGATCTCCATTCCGGCTATCTGAACCGGCTGTACACCAGCCGCGACTATGAAGCCAGTCTAGTAAAAATGATGAAGGAAAATTATGAGGTAACTTCCTATATGCTTCCCTTCGTGTATTATTTGGTAGCTTTATTAACTCCAATAGCCCCCAAGTGACGGTTTAAGATATCAACTTAAACTGGGACTGTAGTTAGTTTTCAATGTGTTCCTCAATTCATCTGAACTTTGCTGCCGTAGCCCCCAAGGGCCATTTCAACTTTATGAAGTTAAACCGGGACTTTTATAGAAGAAAAATTCATGTAACAATAGTCTTTGAATAAACAGCCATTAGCCCCCAAGTGCCAAGTTGAATACTTGTATTGAGCTTGGGACTTTGTAGAAACTATGTGAGGAAGAGCAAATATGCATTAGCCCCCAAGTACCAAGGGCATAACTTGTTATGTGATTGGTACTTCAAATTTGTACTATCATTTCATCATGTATCTATCTACATGCAGAAATTTGAGCTGAGCAAGAGAAAATCAAACCACCGATCCGCAAGAGAATCTTAAGTCATAGCAGCAGAAACCTCCAAGGCAAAGGAAGAATTGACCCGGCGCTTTGGCGCTATGGAAAAACAAAGAGGGCTTCAACAAAGAGCGGGCGGATTAGGCGATTGAGAAAGCCGCTTTAAGCGCAAGAGCTGAAAAGCGAAGCCGCTCTTAAACCGGTGGTTGATGAATTGACCAGCGTGAAGCGTCGGAGTTCATGCCATGGCTATGATTGTATTTGGTAAGTATCCTTGTTCTCCGAGTTGAATAGATCTTGTTATGCAGCTGCCGGTTTATTAACCCTTGCAATGATACAGGAACTCGTATCAGCCACATGGGAACGGATGTGCGGATGAAGTTAAAAGCTGCCTATACTTTGATAGAACAAGCGTACCTTTGGTGCACAACGGATCATCTACACTGCTTCTCACCACAATCTGCCGCCCACCTTGATCCAAGATACTATTAAAAGGTTGTCTATGCTCCCTGCCCGGGTTGAGGAGCTGAAGAAATCTGCTGCTAGAACGGGTGCCTTGGCCGCCCTAATCCAGGCCAAAGCGTGGGTGCCTGACTTTGATCATGTTGAAGCGGCCCAAGGCTATCCTAGCTTGAAGGAAGACGGGACAGAATTTGATGAAGAGGATCTTCGAGCCATAAACCGGAAGTCGCCCTCGGCATGTCAAGCTGGTTGAAGAGGCGGATCTGTCCCACTATCAAGCCCAATATGACAATCAAAACAAGTGAGTTGCCGCACCAATTCACGAGGCTGAGAACCTTATACCACCAATCCGTAAGCATACTTACGCTCCTGATATTGAACCGTCGTTGCTGATCAATGATGAAGCTGTGTTTCAAGCGTTAACTGGAATCGACTGGGCAACTGTTGATTTCCAGCCACTAGGTAGGGAGCAAGAAGCTGAACCGGCGCGAGATGATCCGCAACCGTCAGGTCAGGCCGGGGACCAAGCGTGAACTGGAGGCCGGTTTAAACCGCTGCATGCTGTGACATGTAGTTGATAAAAAAACAATGATCTTTGTGGGCCTTTGGGCAGCCTTGTAATAATCTAGTTGATATACTTTGTCTGGTATGCCTTCATGCATATTTATCTTCAACTGATGCTTGTTTGATTCATATTTATCCCAACTGTTTCTACAGTCAAAAAAGTTTAAAAATGCCACAGCGGTTTACCACCGGCGGGTCATGATACCCACATATAAAAGTAAGGGCGATAACTTAGGTTGGAATATATAACCAAATATGGAAATATACCATACCTTCCACTGTCGGGCACGATGTTGGCTGACCAACCTTGTAGGTGGGCTGATAACCCAAACCATGGAGGAGAAAACAGCTCCTGTTAACATAAGATTGATTTACAATGTAAACCATTCCGGGTTATGATAAACCCTAGTTTACTCCATAATAGGATGGTAACAGAAAATCAAACCGGGCAAACAGTCTCCGGATTAAGATTTGACCGTGTTGCGTCTATCTGTAATTAATAGTCGAACCGGACTAACAACGTTGATTTGAAAACGCAACAAAAGTAATGTTTATCAGAAAAGAATAAAAGAATTCAAGCAAAGGTAAAGATAAAACCATTGCAAATGAGGCTTTAAACCGATCAATAGGCATTACCATGGTCTGACACGACCAAGCCCCCAAAAAGGCGTAGCTATGGTTCGAGTCAGTTAGGTCCCCAAATGATGCTTTGGCATTACGCCGATCAAGAGGTGTAGCTATGGTTCGGGTTCGACCAAGCCCCCAAGTGATGTTGTGGCACTAGGCCGATCAAGAGGCGTAACTATGGTTCAGACGTGACCAAGTTCCCAAGTGATGCTATGGCATTGCGCCGATCAAGAGGCGTGACTATGGTTCGGATACGACCAAGTCCCCAAGTTATGCTATGGCATGGCGCCTATCAAAAGGTGTAGCTATGGTTGGATAAGACCAAGCCCCCAAGTGATATAATATAAAGCCTTTGAGAGGCCAAAACCAAGGGGTAAACCGGACGCCGCTTTATCAACAGAAGCTCCATGTAACCACACTTGATGTAAGAAAACAACAGATACCCCGCTTTAGCTGAGATTCCGGTTTATTATATTGATCATAATATATACATAGGCATGATATGTACAAAAGCAGAGCCTATAGCTCAAGTATAGTAAGGCCGAAGATGAGCAATGTTCCACGACCGGCTGGTCTCCTCCTCCGATTTACGTGAGTCTTTGCGCTCTCGAACATTGATCAGGTAGTATGACCTGTTGTGTAAATTCTTGCTGACCACAAAAGGTCCTTCCCAAGGTGGGGATAACTTGTGCATATCCGTCTGATCCTGGATGAGCCGAAGCACCAAATCTCCTTCTTTAAAGGTTCTGGTCCTAACCCGGCGGCTATGATAGCGACGCAGATCTTGCTAATAAATCGCCGAACGGGCGGCCGCTATGTCATGCTCTTCATCTAACAGGTCGAGAGCTTCTTGCCGTGCCTTCTCGTTGTCCGCTTCAACATATGCCGCCACACGAGGCGAGTCATGACGGATGTCACTAGGAAGAATTGCCTCTGCTCCATAAACCATGAAGAGCGGTGTGTATCACAGCCGACCTATTGGGCATGGTGTTGATGCTCCATAATCTTGAAGGTAGCTCTTCAACCCAACAACCCGGCGTCGCTGCGGGGAACCATAAGCCGAGGTTTGATGCCTCTCAAAATTTCTTGATTGGCCCTCTTCGCTTGACCATTGGTTTGTGGGTGAGCCAGCGATGATCGTCAAGCGGATGTGCTCACATTGTGAGAACTCCTTCATGGCACCCTTGGACAGGTTGGTACCATTGTCGGTTGATAATGCTATGTGGAAAGCCAAACCGGAAAATCACCTTTTGATGAATTCAAGCTGCCGTGGCGCATCACACTTGCTAACAGGCTCGGCCTCTACCCATTTGTGAACTTGTCAACCACCACCCGGAAGGTGGGTCTTCTTGTCTTTGGATCTCTTGAAAGGCCCAACCATATCCAGCCCCCAAGTTGCAAACGGCCAAGTAATTGGAATCATCCTCAATTCTTGAGCGGCACATGAGCACGCGTCTCAAGAACTTCGACAGCCATCACATCGTCGACCAAGTCCTCTGCATCGGCATGAGCGGTTAACCAATAGAAACCATGACGAAACGCCTTGGCCACCAAAGATTTTGAACGGCGTGGTGACCACAATCTCCTTCGTGGATTTCACGCAAAATTTCACAGCCTTCCTCGGAGACACACATCGTTGAAACGCATACGACACCTTTGCAATGATGCAACTCTCCATTGATAATTGATCATGGACTTGGACCGCCGGATTATCTGCCTGGCTAGAGTCTCATCTTCTGGTAACTCGCCCCGGTTCATGTACGCGAGATAAGGAATCATCCAATCCAGGATGACATGAAGAGCTGCCACCAATTGAGCTTCCAAATCAGGAATAGCCAAATCCTCTTCACCAGGGAGCTTGACGGACGGATTATGCAGAACATCCAAGAAGACATTAGGCGGGACCGGTTTACGTTGAGAACCCAATCGGCTCAAAGCGTCGCCGCTTCATTCTTCCGTCGGTCCACGTGATCCACGATAACCTTTAAAGTGACCTGCAACAATATCCACCTCACGACGATATGCTGCCATGAGCGGATCCTTGGAATCCCAAGTGCCAGATACTTGTTGAGCCACCAGGTCCGAGTCACCAAAGCACTTAACTCGGCTCAGGTTCATCTCCTTAGCCATGCACGGCTCCTAAGTGATAAAAGAAAGAAGAACTCGTCTTCTCTCTTTTTTGATTACCTTCCTCGCGTATGTATAAGACCGAATCCGTTCTTTTTCGAAATTGATTTCGAAAAAGAACTACTAATCCTTAACTTTTCGAGGAGTAGGCGATCTCACTGCGTAATGCGAAAGTGCCCGTCTGGTCGAAGTAAGAAATAGCATTAGATACTGGTCAAACAGCAGACCCGAGC